>CM026164.1:4585450-5022283 GCA_014825975.1 Bombus haemorrhoidalis | reverse complement strand
ATAATTCTGACGATTATTCTACTAGCAATTCCAAAATTATATTTCTATATTTATAATTCTGACGATTATTCTACTAGTAATTCCAAAATTACATTTATGTATTTATAATTCTGACGATTATTCTACTAGTAATTCCAAAATTATATTTATGTATTTATAATTCTGACGATTATTCTACTAGTAATTCCAAAATTACATTGATATATTTGTAATTCTAACGATTATTCTACTAGTAATTCCAAAATTACATTTATGTATTTATAATTCTGACGATTATTCTACTAGTAATTCCAAAATTACATTGATATATTTATAATTCTGACGATTATTCTACTAGGAATTGCAAAATTACATTTATATATTTATAATTTTGGAATTATTATCATGAAACGTTTGCAAATAATTCCCTCCTATTTCCAGCGAAAGATTTACACTTGCTTTTCGTCGGCGAAAAATCAAGTGCGAGGATGAAATCATCTCTTGTTCTGGTTCCTAATATTGTCTCTTTAACTAATTCACTTGTGTATCTTTTGGGTATGTACGTTTACGGATCAATATTTTCCTTTCGAGCCTGATATTGATAACTATCATGTAAATTGATTGCTAGCGTGAAATCGATAAGAGCCGATACATACGAAATAACACGATTATTATTCGAGATAATTTTCAATCTGCGATTAACAGTTTGTCACTAGAAGAATTTTAATAAATTCGATTGTACAAGTAATATCTTACAAATAATATTAGGAAAAGCAATTAAGTAATTAAATAAATTGCATATTACCGGCATTTAGGGAGATATCTTTATTCGTAAGGTAGCTAGCTGTTTCTTTCTTTAATAATTTAAGAATGAAATTGCATAAATGTAATAACGAAGAATTAGCTGTACTCGACCATTTCACAAAGCGATACTTTAACCGGAAACCGCGCTATTGGCTGATCGATGACTCAATGTTAGCCATTGCACTGGAAGTTTATGCCCGACAAATGTTTGCAGGCGAACTTTTCATAGTGTTTCATTATTTGGAACGCGCGCCAATATTTTCGATGAGATAGATAACAATTTATTTCCGTTGACCGAAACAACCGTGAAGAAATCAGAAATACTCGATGGTAATGACTTTATGCCACTTTGAAATGCGGCTGTACGGTCAGCGTCCTTCTTTATTTTGGTTTAACGACTCTTTCTTTCGATTCGTTCTATAACTGTATCCTTTTTCTTTTTCGCTTATGTCCCATTTGGTGTGTTAACGTTGACGCGTTGTACTAGTTGAGACCGAACTATTATCTTTCCTTTTATTATTACTATATGCTTTATTTATTATATGCCATTATACTTTATCTTATCCATTAATAATCCGTTGAAAGACAATTTTTATTGCATTCTCGTGGAATAATATCTAACAATGTTAATAAACAAATATCTGTTTACTCGGATCAATGCGATACAATTGTCGAGACACGTATAGCGAACTTTGGATTATTTTTTTGCAGCGTTCTCTTTTTTTATTTTGTCTCCTAGCCATACTGATGTTTATCCTTGATTTGTCTATTTGCGTTTCTAGATGTTAATTGGTATTAATTAGACTTCATTATATTCAGAATAACAAAAAGAAGAGGAAAGAACGTTGATCAACGCATCAGCCTTCGTATCGACGAAGATTTGTCTATTTGCAATTCTAAATGTTAATTAATATCGATTAAACTTCCTTATATTCAGGATAAGAAAAAAAAAAAAAGAGGAAAGAACGTTGATCAATACGTCAGCCGTCATATAGACGAAGATAAAGTGTGATTTTTTCTTTTTTAAACTAATTTACGATCGAAATACATTCCTACGTTTACAATGCTATTTCTCTTTTTTCTTATAAATTTGTCAAATAATCGGAAATAAATCACGCAGTTTTACAACGACTTCAATAACTTAGTCGTGAAACGTTTAGTCGTACTTTTGCAAATTCACTTTTCTATTTGAGTCTGAAGCGAGAATTTTACATTTCGTAAGTGAATATTTGGTATAATGCGAAAATTTTTAGAAAATGTCACAAAACTTAGTGAATAATCGTAATTAAGAAACAAATGCATGTGAGAAATATTTAACAATGATCATTGAATATCAGATTTACGTAATCGATCGATCATGTGTCAACGATGGATATAGAAATATTCATATCTATTGACAATTGTCAATTGTACATTATGCACATTTGCATTTATGTTACTATGTCATTCTGTTTACTATGGCAATTTCATCAGTGGAATATTTTGATATTGATTTACGAAACAATCTCTTTGAAATGATCGAGCAACACGAACTCCTTTCGAGAAAATTAAATCGGATATGTTACTTTTTGGAATAATTGCATTTTACGAATTTCGTCTGTCCTGAAAGTAATTCACGAGGCGCTGAAGCTCGATTCCGAAATTTACTTTAATAAAAATGTTTACTTCTTTGTGTTATTAAATTTAGAAATTTCAACTGTTCCAAAAATGATCTTCGAAGTACATTGAAGTTTCTATTTGAGGAAAAGCAATATTTTACTAGGCACATTTAAAGTCTATAGACTATTATCTCGACGATGAAGTTGTTAATCTTCCGTTTGGAATTTCTAATTTGAATTTGAATTTGCTGGAAAATTTATCTTTTCCTTCGCATTATCATTCACTGTCATTCGCTGTCAGTTTTTTAGTAAACCGGCGAAATGGAAAATATTACGCGCGTTTCTTCCAGAATTTGCCACATTCTAGGCTTAATTCTATTAATTCGATCGGTTTAATTTTGAATTCCCTTTAAACCGAGTGTTAAAGTATTTGCGCCTTAAAAGGGTATTTTCGATTTTGTTAAATGTAATACACGAAGAACGAGCTATGTGGTACAGAACGAAGACTACATAAAAATAGCGATTTTCTAATATTGGAGGAAATGCTGATGAAGCAGAAAATTGAATGGTTTCGAAAAAACAGCCTGTCACTTGCTGTAAGAAAAGTATGAAACTATCTACGCGAGAAGATTATCATTTTAATTCGCTGTTATTTAAAAATCGCCGATTCCCTATATAATTGTTTATTCGACATTTCTATTACTCTCGTATTTCTACATGCGTTATTTGCATATTGTAACATGTTTCGCTGATAGCCGGTAGAAACAATAGCGTACATCAATTTTTGACACGTAGATCACGGTTTACGTTGCACCTGAAAATAATTCACGATATTCGTCGGTCTGCTGCTCGTTCTCGATACTTCTCTTCTTTCGTCAAGCAAGTGGCAAGCGTGTTTTGCCCGTAGATATTTACATCTTCTAAATTTCCAAGAACAGAGAGAATTGGGACATGAGAGAAAAAGACAAAGAAACGAACGAAAATCAGTGGGACAGGTCGCTAAGAAATTTACGACGTACTGATTACACGTTTGCTCGAGCTTCGTGCACTTACTGGACTTATGTCAGAAAATTGAACTATTGTTCCCGTTCTTAGATTACAAAGATACATTTATAACTTAAGTTTTTTCTTTTTTTTTTTTTTAAGTTTCTATGAATTTACAGTTAGGTGGCAACAGTAAATTAAACGATTCGAATTTTTTACTCCTTTACTTGGAATGCTTGACTTGAATTTAGCATAATTTTTACGCACTGTATTGGCCACTCAGAAACTAAATTTCAACTTTTATCGATTCAAGATAAATACGTACGTAGATGTTTATTACTTCTTTCAAATTTATCTTTCATGGTCCTTCCTCTCTGTGGTACATGAATATTAATACGATACACAGAATGTCCAATCATAACGTATAGAATCATTTTTAATTTCAATAAAAATCGTATTATATTATGATATATGTATGTATATATATATATTATTATCTCAATATTTCCAATATACGAAGTAAAAAATAATCGATGTTGATATATTGTTCGATATCATTCGAATGATTAATTGGACGTTAATTGATCTTTAAATCAGTCGAGCGACTTCCTGCAAAATATAAATCATATATTATATTTACCGTGTTTTCATTAGGTTCTCTACATGGAATAATATTATTAGTAGTCAAGGAACAGGGGAAGAAATTTTTCGTTTTGTGGAAAACATCTTTTCTTTATTTTTCAAATACTCGTCTAAATAATGCTTGGTATTCCTTAAGGAGCTAATTTAATTTTGCTAATTTTGAACCTTGGCCGACAGTGTCAAAGCTCTTTGAACGGTCCCTTTATTTATCGTGGTCAAATTGATTTAATACCGTCGAACAGTGTTACATTCATTTCATACGTGTCTCGAATAGACATGCAAATTGTCACGGTAACGAGACGAAATTTTTTTTTTGTATGAACGCTTCGCCTTAAACGCCAGCCGAGGATTTCCTTTATTCGGTTCACGACACCGGACGAATATTACTCAATGTCCCTTTAAGCCTCTTTCGTCTGCTATTTCGCGTTTGTCCGTTTAAAGTGAAAGAAAGCGACCATAGAAATGCCGATTTTACATCCTTTTATTTTCTTTGATATTTTCCACGTCGATGAGTAGATGAAAGCGAAATGAAGCTATAAATAAGTTGTTTTGCACGAGGTGACTCTCGAGTAAACATTACGGGATTTCCAAAGATTTCTATAGAATCTATGTCTTATTAAATTTTTCAAACAATTTGAAGATATTTATAACGCATTTAGAATCGTAATCCAACGGCAAGAACAACCTTCGAATCGGCTGCTTCGAAAATAGAAAATTGGAAATAGCCGGCGAAAAAGGCCATTTTAATACAATCTATTCTTCCAACGTAACATGAAACTTGATTCAAACGAAAAAAGGACAGTATTCTCAATTCTTCAATTACATTTATCGTAATCCAAGAGTATCTTCTAAACTACGCTGGAACTAAAGTACGAATTATCAGACGTGATTCACGATTCAACTGGAACCTGCTGCAGAAACGAACACTATAATCGAAGTTATTCGAAAATTTCTTTCTAAACTATATTGGGGAAAAAACAGAAAATATCCGCACCGTAGCTTTTAACCGAAAGAGCCGAGCAGCGATAAAATACCACAATAAAATCGAACATATTCTAAAAATTCTTAAATAAGTAAATAAAAAAAAATAATAATAATAAGTTGAAAATATTTTTCTTCTTCGATCGCAGACTGCAAGTCCAGGCGAATCGCTTCATTGACTCTACACTTGTCGAAACAGTACAGTTCGATGTACATCGAGTGCCGTTCGTCGCGCCTCTTTCCAACTTTGAAGACCTTCGATATCTTTCGTAATAAAAAGCCTGCGCGCACCATTCAAATCATTTCCTAAACTTTGCTATTTCACTACGCCGACTAATATTTCATTAAACGGCACCGTTTCCGATCGGAATATTCTTTCCCATGTCAGATCACACCAACATACCGATCGTGTGGGGGATTTCGTCGACGTGGTTTTATGGGTCGTCGCGGAGTTGATAAGTGGGACATACGCTCTTGCATCTCCGTATTTCGTAGTGAACTCGCCATCAGGTCGGATCATCAGCAGCCTAGGTGACTACTTCGAAACAGATCCGTAGAGAAACATTGTGTCCAAAGGGATTCTATCATTCGGGCAACCAGCGACGAACGATAACAGTAAGTCGTTGTTATACTTCGAGACTTTTTGAGTTTCGTTCCGTTTGAAGAATCGGGAGCAACGTTTAGCAAATTGTTCGATATATATCGAAATTCTGGATATATAGAATTTTTAGTTGGCATTTCAGTGGTGTCAACTTTTCGGGCAAATTTTTATTTTAATTTACGTGGTTCTAAGCTTGATTCGTTGGAGGGAAAGAGAGTTTAACAGGTTGTTTGGCGAATTTATCGATTGTTTGGATAAACAGGAGCATAGATACGAAACAGTGATTTTAAGTTAGATGATTTAACGATAGAATTGCGCGATTTTTATGAATCTGCGGTGTAACAAGCACCGTGTTGGGTTTTGAGTAGCTTGCTAATTTGCATACCGATGCAGAATTGAAGTATGGAATTTCGTCGAGTAAAATTCTTACACAGTGACGACTGTACGACACAAATTTTATTCGAGTGAACGCGGAAAAATGAATCTTTTAAGATAAAAGGATTATGCGGAATAAAAATTACGCTTTACATAAATAAAAGTAAATATAAAATATGGCTGATATAAATAACAATCGACTGATTCGAATATAAAATTCGTTTTATTTCGAAGCTGTTGCTCGACCGAGGCGGCAAATTTATCAAAGTGTAAAGACAACTTGATCTTCCTGCCACGTAATATCAAAGATGCCACTAATGTCTATATCGTTTCTAACGTTTCTTTTTAATAAAGGACGCAACAACGACGAAATTCGTATTTCCTCGTGATCGGTTTATATTTTCACGAACCAGCAGGTTTCGAATTTCATCGAATCAGGCTTCTAACGTGTTCGTTTCTCGATGGGAAAAGCAAGGTAGAAAGAACGAACAATCGCAGTTAACTTAAAAAAAAAAAAAAAAAAAATAGATCGCTTTTCCTATCAAAGTAAATTCATTTTGAAATTCCCCCAACTTTGTACATGCTCGTTGTACGTAAACTCTATGTTAAATGTTCGATGAACTTTAAGATTTTCGATTGCTTTTTCTTTTTCTTTTTCAACTCGAGAACATCTGCCATTCTGAAAATTTACAAGTTCCAATAATAATTTATAACGTGAATTATTTGTAAGGAATTGTGAGATTCAAAAGATGAAATCCTCGTTTTCGATTCCCTGAAATTTCTTTTATTTGTGTGACATGTACGTTCAGGATTTATTGGAAGGAAACCCATAATCGATATGTCACAGCTTTACTAAGCTTTCTCTGATTCGCTTTTTCTAAACAAACACGATTCCCTCGAATTCGATTCACATCGATTTTCTGGACTGAATTATCAATTTTCAAATGTAATAAATTCTGAAATTCACCAACGAAATAACGTAACGTCAAACGAAAGAATATCGTTTGTTTCGTCGGAAGAGTCACGTGCATTTGATTAAATGACTTTATGACAACGTTTTTAACACGCGTACAAATAGATAGTAGTACGTGAACGCAAAAGAAATATTCTTGAAATGTTGGCTCATAATTCGTTGCCGAGCGTAGTAACGTGCTACATGCCAGGACATTCGGTTCAGTCATCGTCTCGAGGTTTCGCCAACGTTCATCAGCCGGAATTGATAAGAAACTAGGAAAACGGGTCTCTGTAACACAGCTTCCTGACATTTCGTTGTTGTATAACTTTCTAGGGGAAAATCGGAACATCAGAAACGTTCCAAGAAAGGACTTACTACGAAGGAAAATGTTAAGGAAAGGTTTAGTGACAGTAAATAATTAAATCCCTAGGGACAGATTTGTCTTACAATTCTTTACACTTACCCGTACACTTATCCTGTTTGTATTTGAAACGGTTACACACTGATTCAGCGATAAAGTTTAGTGACATGAATCTAGAAATCTGAAAATCCAGAATCTAGAAAAAACTGAGTAAAAAATTGGAAAATTGAACGTTTCTTAGTTAATTTCGTTTAGCGTAATTTAATTCGATTTAATTAGCTTCGTAGTTTATTCGATGTACAACGTAATTGGCGTCTGTATAGATTGTGACATAATATTCGAAGAGTTCGTAAGAAAGCTATTGGTATAATAATATTTTCAGAACTGTAATAGAACAATTTTTCTAATATTAGAGAAGCGAATTTATATTTTTTTATATTTTTGAATTTATATTTTTATATTTTTTGTAGCGCCTATACTTTGTTATGTTCGCAGCGTGATATACTAACTAAATTTTATTTCTATTAGAATTTTGATTCGTTTGTTAATACGTATTGATTGAAGAATTTTTGAGAATAGAATCGTATAGAGAAGCATGCTTGAATGTAAAAATTCAAAGTCCATTCATTCAGATCATAACACATTCTCATTCAGGTTGAGGTTTCTATAAACGTGTATTAAATGATTCTGACCACTCTACTTCTTTTCTTCTGAATGAAATCCATATATTTTAGTAAACTCGTTTTCAACGCTACGATATTTTCCTAACATCTTCTTAGTAGTAAACGAGATTTGTTGTGCGTTATGCGTACCATCACCTACATTATTATTATCACGCTACATCGTGATAAAATGATTTATTAATCGAATTGTCATTAGAACGAAATCAATATTAAAAAATATATCTATATTACTTTGTAAAGTTATATCCAAATCCTAAGCATTTTGTCTATTCGTTTTTTCCACTATGTTGCTACAAAATTTATTAATTTTAACTGCAATATCTTCAACATCTATTTTCAAAGAAATTGATGTAAATTCGAATAAGAACATTCTTCCTTACTTTTTCCTCTTGTTAGACTCAAAATATCGAGACTTTTCCCTGCAGATTTTCGAACGAATCCGTTTCGTTTCGGGGCATATAACTAGTCTCTCTGTTCGGCATACTTTTCTCAGCCTCTGCTTACTAGACTGGAATTGAATCGTCGTTGAAGATCCGCAACACCGAAGCAAGGCCATTTGCAATTTTGATATCGAGTCTTCGACGCGCGGAATCGCGCCACGAATTTTTTTATCTCCTGTCTTTAATTCGAACAGCTTTCGTTTCATGTTCCAGGTGTTGTTTGTTCGATCAAGTTGATCAACATCGAAACTCCAGACGTAGCCATTTCATCTATTCCCATATTTGTCTTTCTCGTCGTTCCACTATTTTACCTCTGGACGCTCGATGCTCGATCGTTTTTTATGTTTTATCGTCAGCGTGGATCATATTTTTAACAAATTAATTTATATTCTTCTTCCAGCAAAATCATTTTGATATCTCTTTAGGAAGGTATTGAAAATCGCGATTTATTTGTAATTTGATGTTTGTGAACCGTATATGCAATTTTATATAAAACACGTTTGTTATTTGATCTTTTGAAAAGTAGTTAGAAACCAACTTAGACAGTGATATCAGATATAAACTTTACAAGTATAATAATTAAGTAAGATAAGCTAGTACAAGTATATAAAATGTTGGTTGATGAGATTCTAACGAAGATCAAAATATCGATAGCAAATGAGTAGTTGGCGGACAAAACTTGGGTGTATAAATAGCGTACAAATGTTCATAAGAGACTCATGAAAAATAAATTATATTATTTCAATAACAACCGTATAATATTTGTAACAACGATAATATTCGTGAAGGCGTGCAACATTGTATGTAAATGTATTAAATATATTCAAATGAAATACGACGCTATGAATAATTATCAGAAAATGTGCAAGTCCACAAAGGATTTTCAGATAAGCGTGGGAATATATTGTATGGTTATTTAAAAGGGCAAACTCGATTTAATTAATTAATATTTTCCGCTTTGATTCAATGCAAAACAGCAATGAAATATGATATTCTATCAAAAGGATTGGTGATATATTAATTGTTTGATACGTTGGAAAATTGGTCGTTTAATGATAGAATTGATCTTTTTAA
Organism: Bombus haemorrhoidalis; assembly: GCA_014825975.1. Taxonomy (NCBI): domain Eukaryota; kingdom Metazoa; phylum Arthropoda; class Insecta; order Hymenoptera; family Apidae; genus Bombus; species Bombus haemorrhoidalis. The sequence continues at coordinate 5,012,806 of CM026164.1, read as the reverse complement.
GCCATATGAGTAATAAGGACGAAACTGTTATCATTTCTATATAACGTTATTAACAAAAGAAGAGATTGAACTTTGATTGATGCGAACTGTCGGTAGCGCCGATCTTAACGTGACAAACGTGTGAAAATTACAGGCTTCGTATTTTCGAATATTAACATTTTCAAAACTTCAAGTTTCGGTACAGGATACAGTAGCAAGTAGTACGAATACACAATATCGAATATACGAAATATACGAAAATAAAAGTATACTGCCAAATGAAAAAATGACGCGCTTTAGGAATTTAATTTCTATTATTATTCGACTACTTTTACCGAAAGAAAATCCAAATAGAATACTCTTCGTTCTCATTTAGGAGAACGATCCTATCACTCTTCAACAATTTTTTCCCATTTCAAGCTACTTTTGTTCATTTCGCATGATAATCTGCTTACAAATCAAATCTATTATTTTCACGGTAAGTTGCGTTAATTATTGCTAGACAATCGTGCGTAACGAATACTTTCAGCATCTCCACGTTTCTGTAGCATTCTATAAAAAATTATTCCATTCTTATCCTTTTCGAAACTTATCCGTCTCTGTTCCGTTTCGAGATCGTCTGTCGCCAATCAGAAACAAATACTTGGTCGCCTGCAGATTCCTTCGGTGCACCATCGTGGATTGCCCTAATTACGCCTCCCATCTGACGTAATTTAAACATCTGACGATTGCAACAGGACGACTGCGAGACAGTACAAAGGAGAATTCGGTGGAGCAATGAGAAGATTCTCGCTCGTTTCGCGGTTTGTATTGTCTACGACCTCGTTGGTGAAAGCTTTGGCCACGAGCTCATTCCCCGATTACACTATCTTTTCATTTTGCTTTTCGTAGAAATCGGTTCGAAAAATTCGCGAACTTCTGTCCACGATGTTTCCCAGTGAATTCGTGCCTTTGGAATATCCTCGAAGTTTTGGAATATCGAAAGCTTGCAAAATTTTCCAGCATCTCAAACTTGTGCAAATTTTCAAAGTTATCCAACTTTGGAATCCTAGACAAGATTCGAAAGTGTCTTAGAGCGTCTTTTTATGTGGAGAAAGGAGGTGAGAATGAATGATGGTGATGTTGTGCACGTGATTGGTTATGGTTAAATTGAATGGTCGAGATTCTAACGACGAAAGGCTTTATTTTTTTTAAAGAAAGTATCGTAGATTTTACGAGTTTACCGAACTCGATTTAACGTCTACGAGGTGCCAATTTCTATATAGAGCGCAATGTAGTGGATTGTTCCAAGAGTTTTCTTTTGAAATTTATTAGTGCGTTCTGCGGTTAAAGTATGAATCGTAAAACTATAATACTACGTGAAACTAGTTATTAATTACGTATATTATCACTGTTAATTTGCTGCACTATAATTATTACTAAACTGTAATATATTAGAAAAGATAAAAAGATGCGAAACACGGACGATACGATAATACCATCTTTCTTTTATTTCGATACTTGGCAAGATGAGAAACGGCCTGATTATTTAGAGATATTGGCAGATTTTTATCAGAAACGATCAAAATTATTCATACATTCAACGTTATTTATTTTCTATTATTATAACAATCGGTGCAGACACATTTCTCTTGGATTACTCATAATACCAACAAATTCATTCTGATTTAAAATAAATATTACAAATTTGTGTAGGAATACTGAAATGAAAATTGTAAGTGGAATTTAGTTTCCATCTCGATTCTCATTTCTTGGCGACAATGAGCTAGATCTAGATGATAGCGAATCAAACGTTTATCGTCGACTTCGTAGTTTTTCTTCGTCGTTTCACCTTTCAACGTCATACAATGCTTTCGGTTTAAAAATACGCTGAAGTCTGTCATTTCTTTTTTTAGAGGAATTCGCATTCTAGCATTTGATATCGATCTGCCGATTTGTTCAAGGTAGATTCAAATATCTCGAAACTTGAAACCACGAGTCCACATTTATATCGCGAGAGTTATTAATTAAGAGTGACGTTCTTTGACAATACGTCGAATAGACTTCGATTCCTCTACAGTCAAGATTTTCAATGATTACATTTATAAATAAATTTAAGAGGAAGTGCAGACGCTTGGACGAGTAAGTAACATAGTATGAATCAGGTTTAATAAATTTAATAGGACTTTGAATTCGATCGGAAGTTTAAGTCGCATGATTCTATTCGTTCTATCTAGTACGTATGTGTACATATATAAATATACCAAACAATTAAAAAGGTACAAAAGGGAATCGATTATTTATGAAATCAAAGTTAGTTGAAACGAAAGTTTATGGGATCGAAGGATATCGGAGCGCATTGACCCAGGTTTTTCAATCGGTTTTTTGACGATTACAAGCAGGTTTCGTTCAACCGTTGACCTGAATATATTTCCATTAAATTGAACTCGCTCGAGATTGATCCTCGTATGTGTACATGATTTCACATTGAAAGTTATGATAGCAACTTAGCATTTATCAAATTTCTAAATGATTCTCAAATCGGAAGTACATCATTCGCGGTACGTCGATATTAATCAACGATATTAATATTTATCGATATATCTTTTATCGGATACGTGCTATGTTTTTTCTACCGACCCAGTTTTTGATTCTAAATGTATATTTGATGTATTTCTGTTCCGACAAATAAGAAAGTTTCTAATATTTAGCTTAGGATCGAAGTAAGAAGTCAGGAACGTGAATAACGATTGCAGCATATTTTCCCAAAATTACAGATGTTTTGAAATTATTTTCTTTGCACTGATTCTCAGAAACAGACAAAAAGATCTTGACACGTGCCCGATATCTTCCTTTCTTTCCAAACATCGACCTGCTCGCTTTCGCGACGTTCGTGCTTCCTGTAATCTCTCCAAACGTATTAATAGCCCTCGGAAAGCTAACTAGACAATTTCGAAATCGCCATCCGTCTTCTTTTCAAACGACGCCGCTCGTACCAATGTCAAAGATGAACCTGAAAAAGGCAACGACTCACAACTGGCACGTGATCAACAGCGATTTCAATGTCGCTCATTAGCGTTCCTTGAAGGAAAGCTTGCTTTCCTGCGACAAATTGTCATCCCCGTTGTTATTCTAATTATCATCCCATATAATCATCGATAATACGTCGAACGCACGAACGAAACAATGATCTCCTCGCGTCGGCGAGGTCGCGTGAAACACAGGAGATAGGGTAGAATCCTTTCTGGGGATTGATAATGACCTCAAACGCGCCATTGGCCTCCTTTATGGAGAACCTGTTCCCAGCTCGAAACTCCATTTCTTTTCTTCCTGCTTTTTCCTTCTCCTACGTTCTACGAATCTTGATCTCTGTTCGTCACCCGGCCCCTTTCTCTGCGGATACTCCCTTCCGGATACGCAGCATGTACCGTTCGTTTCGAATTCTATCGTCGAGCACTTTTACTAGGACGACCATTCGTCACACACGGTCCAGACCCTGAACAACGTCTTTAACTTTCACGTAATTGGTGGATGGTAAAGGGAAATCCGATGAAAGATTAGCAATACATTTAAATTAGTTTTTTTAGTTTCTACTTCTTTTTTTTCTTTTCCCCCTTTTTTTTGTCAGAATCAATTAGTAAGTCGTTTTTCGCTCAGTTTTTCGGGTCTTCGTACGAGCGATTGTTAAGCGTACTGGAAAATTCTATGTGTTTTCTGATGCGAAGGATTTGCATGTCAAAATATTGTGAAGGAATAATTGGAAAGTCTGATTAAAGTTTTCAATATTCTGTGACGTATGATGGCTAGATAGCGCATGCTTATGCGTATATAAATTCTCGTATACGTCATTAGATAGATAGAACCTAGGCAAACATTGAAACTATTATGAATAGTACCTTGCTTTATTTGAATATTTTATATATTCTTGCATACTTAATGTATTCTAAATATTTTTGCATACATCAAACTTTTATGAATGCGTAAATTTATGTTTCTGTATATTTTGCGTCTTATGTAGAAGCGACGAAACTTGAATGGACATTTTTTTCACATACATTATGATAATGATCGATAAACATTCCCTGTTTGATATTTTTCTATGAATCGAATTCCATGTAAGGAAGAAGAATGTAGGAAGATGGGACGAGAGTTTATGAGGAAAAAAATTTCATTGGAATGCTTCAATTTTGTTTCAATTTTGTTCTTATTTCTACTTGATACTGCGAAATCGAATAATAAACGCGATTCGAGGAGAGATCTAATATTAAATTGAGCGATTGGTAAACTCGTTGAGAAGGATGTTTCAGTTTTTACTGGAATGCAATATAGAGCATTATAATTTTACAAATTCTGTATAATCGAGCAATTACGAATGATCTAGTCCAATGATAGATCGTTCAATCTCATTTCGACGATGTGCAATAACGCTTTCAACAATATAATCCACCCGTGTCAACCAGAAAATTGTAGTTCGAGGAAATATTTCTAAGAGTTAATACTTTTAATCAGATGATCTAATGTCAATTCAAAATTTAAAAAAAAAAAGACGAAACGCTTCAAATTGCGCCATCTAAAATTGAAAATATTCTGAAAGTTCAATTTCAAGAACAAATTACTCCTCCTTTTCCTTCCAGATAAAAGAAAGAAACGAAAAGGAAAGATCATCTATCATATCGTCCGAAGAAAACGTGGAATGTACATAAAATACAATTTTGGATACACGTTGGAAATTAATCTGGCAGTCACAATGAAGTGCAAACTTTCACGTGTCTAAAAACGCATCGCAAGTGGAACGAGACTCGCTTCGCGGTTTTGCATTTTTTGAAAGTGTTTATTACTAGGTCACTGGGTCTCGATTATGAAGACATTTTGTCGCAACCAGTAAAGATCACGCGTTTCCAAATGATTCGTCCTTGATCGATACCTGATCGATAATCGAGCCAACAAGACATCCTGTCACTAGATCGCCTTAAGTGACTTGTGTAAAACCTACCCAGTCCACCTGTTAGAACATCTTACTCTTCCTTATAAATGGTCAATCGTACTCATATTTATTGGTCATTAGAGCGATTTAGTAGAGAGTTTCCAGTTCTTCGAAACTCTGGATTCGCTCACTTACTACGCTCAATGATGTTTACGTTTAGATATTTGTTTAAAAGAGAATTAAAATAGCCTGTGATATGATTTAATAAAGCTGGAAAGTATTACATAATACAATATATCGAATCTAAAAAGTAGACTGTAAAAAACTTTGAATGTATTTGAAATTGGAAGATTTGGAGTATTTAGTGGAACATTTTCATTAACCAGAAACCTGGAGAATATCGAATTTCTGAATTGCTTTCCGTGGTTTACGGTATATCGATGAGGTTTTTGGTTTATTAAACATCTTGGTCGAACGTCGTTCGAGAAAATTCCCGAGCTGAAGTTCCAATTTTCCGAAGCTATAAAAGTATTATTCAGCTGTTACGAAGAGTTTTCTAGATAACAATAAAATAACAGCGTAAAATATATACAGTGATACAGTACACTATGGTCGTTCGTCGGTGAAAGATTTCTTTTGTTTTGAACGAACCTGTACATGTTATCGATGATACGCGAATCGTTACAGAAACCGATATCTGTTTCAGATTGTTCAAGATGGCACCAAACTTGTTTGGTACATCGGCCACCTTGTATTTGGAGGCATCTCAGCAAAATATTCATCAAGAGAAATCGACGGCAGAGAAGACGAACAATCAGGAATTGCTGGTCGAAAAGTCATCGAATACCGAGTCGAGCTATGAATGGAAAATCGTTTGGAGAAACGTGATTGCATTCACCTATCTTCACATTGGAGCTATCTATGGATTATACCTTGCTTTTACTTCAGCCAAATACATGACAAATTTGTGGTGTAAGTATAAATTGTTTGATGAAATGTGCATGTAGTTTAGAAAGAAAGTTAAGAAGAAAAGACGAAAAGACTGCTTTTAAACTTAACTTTTTCTTAAATATAATTTCTTTATGGATATACATAGTCAATCGATGGGTGAATAAAAAAGTAAAGAAGAGAAAGGATTGAAAATTAATGACTGGAATTCTTACAACTAGAATTTCAATTTCATCGCAAACACACAGAAGGAATACACGAAACGTCACTTTTTCGCTATCCTGAAATTGCTATTGCGCATCACGTGCTTCGTATTCGGTCGGTTACAAAAATGATCATCTTCTGACTAGATAATATTCTTCTTCTTCTTCTCTCCGCTCTGACGTTTATACGATGCGATTACAGTTATTAATAACAGCCGCGCGTAACTGGGTCGAATATAGAAACTTTGAAGATAGAAATCTTAAGAATGCATGACCTCGAATACAGTGGTTGCAATTTTGAAAAAGCTATCTAAGTCTGAGTTGCCAACGCGCGCAACTATTTTTCAAAGACGTAAATGCTACACAACATTTTGCAGAAGATCCTATTACAATGAAGATCTTCGACAACAACATTCCACTTTCTTGTTGATAGAAATTGATGGGATGAAAGCGTGATCGTAAACTGCGTTAGATTCCTATACATCTGGTTGCATTTTAAACTATGGTTCTCCGACTGTTTTACACGAGTTCATTGTGAACGAAGGAATCGTGTGCCTGTACAATTGTTATTATTATTGGCATTATTATTAAGCGTTCTTATGAGTTCAGGGATTTTTAAATTGCAACAAAGTAATATACAATCAATATTTTGATGCGTATTGGACACGAGAAAATATTGTATCTGGTCTAGCGTGATTTTCGGACTGGAAATTATTTGGAACTTAGGAAATGATCTTTCGTAATTGTATTGATTGTATGTATTTGAATTTAATGAAATTTTGTGTTAGAGAGTTTGTCTCTATTTAGAGTAGAAGGGGAAGAAAGTAGAGAGAAATTAATGTAGAATAGGATAGAATAGTAGGGGAATGAAACGAGATGAACTGGCGTAAATAGAGTAAAGCGTAGAGAAAGTAAGTGGAACAGGAGAAGGTAGAATACGACAGAAGTTAAAGTAGAATAGAATAGAGCAGAGTCAAGTACAATAAGATTTTCTTGAAATCAAATACAACATGTTAAAGAGAGATAAAGTGTAATTAAAGGAGAAGAGGCTAGAATAGAAACAGACAGGAAAAGAATCACGTAAGTAGACTAATCAATTTATGTAAATATGATATATTATGTTAGAATAGAATAAGTTAGAGTAGAATCAAACAGAACGGGACGGTAGTAAAATTAAACAAAATAATATATACATATATAAAAATAGATTACACTGTAGCATTAAGCGGTACAAGATAGAGTAAGATACTGTGGAATGATTTAAACGAATAGAACAATAAAAAAATAGAGTGTAATAAGGTAAAATAGGGGAAAAATAAAGTTGAGTAGAATGAAACAGAATAGCGAACGTATTAATAGGGTTAAGTAGAGGACAACAAGAATGTAATTAAGTACAACAACAAGATGAAAAAAAATAAGGTAGGAAATGTTGATATCATGATGTAACATAGAACGAAAGTTAATAAGAAAGAAAGTAGAGTTCGAATGAAGGTAATCAAGTATAATTCAAGCAGTAGAATGAATTAGAGAAACAAAATATAGTAAAATGGGGACAAAAATGGGTGAAATTTAAACAATGTAAAATATACAAAAATATGCATGATATAAAGTAATATGCATAGTTGAATTCTAATGAAATACAATATAATATATAGATGTGATGTAGGGAAATAAAATGAAATAAATGAACTGTAATACTTTCAGTTCTCACTCTCGGTATATTTGGAGGGATTGGTGTCACAGCTGGTGCCCATAGACTTTGGGCCCACAGAACGTACAAGGCGAAGTGGCCCATGCGTTTCCTATTGATGATCCTCCAAACAATTGCGTTTCAAGTGAGTTTTTATTTCCCTGCTTTCTCTTCTTTATGAGAAATTAAAAAATTAAAACGTAAGTACTTAAAATGTACGAGACATCGTTATGATATTTAGAGAATTTAAATTATTTATTTCTTTAATACTGTTCATAAAACATGGATTTACATAAAAATTCGCATTCTAATTATCACGTTCGTATACGAATTGATTCTACATTTCTTTTCATCCTTGATGGTTGATGTTTCGTAAATCCTGTCAGATCGTTCGTAGAGATCATGAACCAGGCTTCTTGTATCTCTAAGAGGATAATTTTATATCGCGTTTTCGTTGCAACATATTCCAATAATTCTCTCGACAATATTACTAAAAATCAGAACGTTTGAAAACTTCAACATTGCTTCGTAGAATCACATTTACGAATGGGTGAGAGATCACAGAGTTCATCACAAATTCACGGACACCAACGCAGATCCGCATAACGCAAAACGAGGATTCTTCTTCTCGCACGTAGGCTGGCTTCTAGTTCGAAAGCACCCGGATGTGTTGAAGAAAGGTGCCACAATTGACATGAGCGATCTTGAAAACGATCCCATCGTCGCTTGGCAAAAAAGGTGAAGAATGACTACGAATTATAATTTTTCATTTCTAATAACGATCATCCAGCAAGGAGTGAAAAGAGATCTTAAAGTTGAGCCTTGAAAAATTATATTTTCTGGAATATTCTCGACAGGTAAAGCTAATTTTTATTTAGAATGGTTGTTACTAAAAATGGGAAGTACAGTCCACTCGAAGAAAATAAAAAAGAAGAAAATCACACGTTAAAAGTTGAGTCGTTTATTTGGTGATTTCCTTTGCTAAAACATTTTCATATTTAGTCTTTGAGAAATATTTGCCAGCACACAAATAAATAAAACTGAGTTAAATTTTTTGACTTTTAATGATTTTTAAAATCAGCATTTTGAAATCAGGAAAAAATTAATTCCGTTAAATTGTAGAAAATATTTGTTAAGTAAATCTGTAAAGTAATCGTAATAGAGGACTTGAATCTAGTAGTGTTAAGTATCGCGTAACAAGTCAACTTGTTTCTAATGAAAGTAGCTCTTGATGCGTGTCAAGAACCCAAATGGAAACTGTTTATGACGCGGGATGTGCCTTGAACCTTTCTCTTTGACGTTTTACAGGCTGTATCTTTTACTGGTGCCAACCTTCTGCTTCGTGCTTCCGGTGTGGGTGCCCTGTTATTTCTGGAAAGAAACGTTATTTAATTCCTGGTACAGTACTCTAACTAGATACGCATTGACATTGAACGCAACGTGGCTGGTGAACTCTGCGGCTCATATCTGGGGCTCTAAACCTTATGACAAGTACGCGATTAATTTACTTGTATTTTTAACAATTTTTTATCTTTTTGGCTAACGATCAATAGTAATTGTATTATAATACTTAATTAAATTAAAAACGAAAAGGACTTAATTCACTCATATTAATTTTCTTTAAAAGTTACAATGGTATATTAAATTATATTACGAATTTACAATTGTACATTAAATTAATTTCTAATTATTTTATTACAATTATCACAGTTTATACAATTTTGTAACTTTCACATTGCATTTAAAACTTTCCAAAATCATTATAGACAATAGATACAATTCTATGAAATTCTAAATCGAATTAAACGGGATCGTATAAATGTCCAGGGTTATTACAGAAAATACAATTTATAAATTGTTCGAAGCATTACTTTATAAATTTCAGGAATATTGGTCCGACCGAAAATAAAAGCGTGGCCGTAATGGCATTCGGTGAGGGATGGCACAATTACCACCATGTGTTCCCGTGGGACTACAAAGCCGCCGAACTCGGCGACTATAAGGCCAACATCACTACCGCATTTATCGATTTCTGTGCTCGGTTGGGTTTGGCGTATGACATGAAAACCGTTCCCGTGGAGGCAATTAAAAGACGAGCAATCAGAACTGGCGATGGAACTAAGTACTGAAATTACCGTTATTAATATCTTAAAACGGAGAATCTCGTTGAACTGCAAAATTTCGATTTTTCCAATCACAATTTCCTAAATTTTCTATATTTTTAAATATTCTTCATTAAATCGAGGCAAATATGGACCAAGAGGATCAAGAATCTTCAAGATCTTTTGATCTTGGAGAAAAAAGAGCGAACTTCTAAAAAATTTAAAAATCAAAAAATTGGAAACAACTCGTCTATTTTTGCACAGTAATTTTTGATACTCCAAAAATATCACGGTCCAAAAATATCGCTTCTTACTGTTTGAAAGATAATATTGATAGGATTTTGAAATCTGAAATTTCAATTTTCAGGTACAATAAACACGACGGCTCTCATCATCATATACACGTGGACATGAAATGGGGCTGGGGTGACGTGGATATGAAACCGGAGGAAATCCAGGAGGTCGATATCATTAATAAGAGCGACTAATCGATCATTTGTAGTAGATATCGCTAATCGGCACGCGATCAATCGTTCACTACGTCAATTAATATTCGTTATATGTTATCGGTGGTCTACGGATATCGTTCTTCTGTGAAGAGATCGGCTGCTTAATCGAAATTGTTTCATTTAAAATAAGCTCCAGAAATCCAGCAAACTGAAACGTAGGCAGACAAACGATTCGACACAAACAACGCACGGCAATATAATTTCCGTCATAATCGGCTTGCGCTTATAGCGTGAAACATATTAGGAAGAAAAATAGATTAACAAGAAAGGAATTAAACTGTAGATTTTTATGCATTTATGTAAAACTTGATTCTAATAAGTAGAACAATTCCGTTTTTAGAACAATTTCGGTTCTATCTCTATTTAAATCTGTTTATAAAAGAATATCAATTTGCATAAAAATCCGCTGTTTAAATAATACAAATAAAAAGACAGACGAAAGGAATGGGAACGAAAAAGGATAGAAAAATAAATTTTATAAATCTGTTGGCAGCAGTCAACTGTTATAGATCACGGAATCGGACTAAATTTGTGCCGCGATAGTCCGAAGCGTCGCGAGCCTTTTATTTTTCGTACTTTCGAGCGTTCCCTAGATACTTCGATCCGAAGAATCGGACGTATGGTAGTTTGAACAATTGATCGATTGATCACATCGATTCGATGTTATACGATGTTTGTTATACAACGCGGTGGATCGTGGTGTTTTTCAAGTCGCATAGATTTATCGTAACCAAAGTAACCAAGTAAACTATATATCGATTGATCGACTAGTTCTTGGACCCACAGACGGAAAAGACACTTTACGCGTTAGAGATCGAATCTTGACGATGGTTAATCGCCTGGGATCACCTAAGATTTTCTCTCCCGTTCCGCCAACGCAGACAAGTAGAATGAAACGGTCGAAGACAGACGACAGTTACTCGTCGCCTTTCCGAATTTTACGCTTGTAAATTGTTACTATTGCAAACGATACATAGTCTACATGCCACGATACATGCCACGAATAGCGTAAACGATACGCGTAATAGAGAAACGCGATTGATCGTGTTATACTTAAAAATTTCATGCAATGCCGCTCGATCGTTTCAATTTTGATACACTGATTATTATCGAATCGAGACGAAACTATCAAATGTTAGTACACTTATCTTGCTGAATATTTATTACAAAAATTATAACAGGCTTACATATCTGAACTTGGAAATACAGTATATAGGGTCCACTTGTATACGAAGATTTTTAGCTACGATATTTTCTAAAGGACCAGCTATACTTTTTTCTAAAGATACAAAGTTACGGTCGAGTTATTTCGAATACGTGAAACGAATACACGAAAGATTAATTGTTCTATAAGGATTACTTCCATTAATATTTTCAAAAATAGAATCACGCACAATCTACGCACACCTGGCACGTATTATACGATATCGACGATCTATCAAATTCAGTAACCAGGAATATTCTTCCATTAGAATTCTCCAATCTCGCCAAGTATTTTACTGTATACTATTAATGTAATACCTTGAATTTTTAAGATCACGCGAAAGGGAGTAATAATCACAGGATCCCAGGCATCGTGAGCGACGATTCGACGAGAACGATCGATCGTAAATAGAATGGAAGGACTCGGGTTCGATGTTCGTTCGTTGGTCTTCCGTCAAATCTTTCTTGAAGAAATCGGGCTCGAGTTGCTCGCGATCACTTCATCGTAGGACAAAGCGTCAATTAAATGTACAATTCGATCGTGAGGCGATCGACGGTCGTGGAAACGGATCGGTTCACGAATACGTGTCATGCAGTTCGACAATTCCTCGAAAAGACGGGTGACAAATAGCGATAATCCAATATCGACGACTTGTCTCAAGAATCCTGTCTTGTCACAGACTGTGCTGTCGCGCGAATCCATCACGTAGAATTTCTTTAAAAATATGTTACGCACGAATAATTCGTTAAAAATTATTTGTAGAGTGGCGTGAAAAAGAGAGTCGAAGATTTCAGAGATTCTTTGAGAGAATTTTAATCCGACATAATTTATATATATATATATATATATATATATATATAATCAAGTTTTATTTGATAGAAATATATAAAGAAAATATAAAATGTAATTAAATTCGCAATTTAGTAATAAGAATTTTTGAAATTTGACCCACGAGGTTACTCGAGGATTAGCCTGTAAACTATACAACGATACAGATAATTCTCCGTGACTGCTAGGAGTTCTTAAATTCTTCGATTGCCAACCTTGTTATCAATCGTGTTTTCCTATAGTTAAAATGTGTCTTAAGCTGGAGGAAAAATGTGAAAGAATCGTTTTTGATACGAGTGGTCATCTCGTAGTAAAATTTAAGAAAGGATCTCTTCATTCGAACGAAAGTGAGATTGGGCCATGAAATCACGACCGTATCAGGATTAGATCTCCTTAATCTTGTTTCAGACGGGCGATTCGATTTCGCAAAATACGATTCCAAAACTTCGATCGTTGAATCGGACGAGAACGAACGCGATCGTGGGTTTCTTCTCTGTTCAACGCCTGTTATGTATTTATTGTCGAAAATATGAAAATCCGTTGCTGGCTATATAATTTATATCGTTCAGTTTGATAGTGATAAAAGAAATATAGGAAAGGGACGGGTAGGTGAGGCTGTAAATTGTTTCTTCCAAATTCTGTCTCGATTACGATTTTGAGCTTCTTTTAATTTATTGCGTTTGTTTGTAAATATGGATTCCTACGACAACAGGACTTTATCTATCTAGTGATCACGGAAATAGTGTCGGCATCTCTAACGCGTTTATTATCTAATCGTGAGTTTCGTAAGCGTTCCTGGACGTTCGTAAACGTTCTTCTGACAAAAGAGTCGCGAAAAGACTAAAAACAGTGGTGTATATATTTATTCGCGTAAAGAAGGAAATAGGTTGCCCGTAGTTCTCAAATATTACGAAGTCCTAAAAAAGACAGTGTACGTGAATAAATTGATAATTATTTTTAACATATAAAACATATTTATATATAGCTATGTTATACAGGGTGTTATTTATGATTGATTATTTAAATATCATTTAAAAAAAAACAAGCATCGTATTCATTCCTCTTTTTAATACCTAGCGTATCGTAGTAAATAGAGGTTTATGTTAGACACTTTTTCGCCAATAATTTTTTTAATAAAACACAATGAATATATAAGCTCCTAAATGATTCCTTTATAAAAATATACAGAAAAATGTGTCACGGTTAGAGTAGAGAAAAGAGCAGATATTGTAGTACTTGAATTATATATAATTCATTTGACAGACAGTTTTCAAGAGATAGTCAGAAGGAAGAAAACGCTGCAAGTTAACTAAAGAAAAAGAACTCGAGGATGTCACAGAAGAAGAATACTTATGGGTCCAAGGCGCGGAACGGCGAGCATTGTCCGACTCGTAAAGTCTATATTAATGGAAGCAACGCAAAAGAAAAAAAGAAACTCGAAAAAAAAGATATGTTTAAAAAATATGAATAGAATGTAGGGGATATAAACACGAGGTTAATTACGAGCGAAAAGGAAACAGCATTGTTTTCGTTGCGTATGTAAGCTTTACTGTGGACAATATTGACAATTTTCAGTGTATTTATAAATAAATTATTGTTATCCGTAGAAATACCCGCGTTTTCTGTTACCTATGCAACGTTTAATATCGGATAGCGAATTATGAAAATCCTCGTTTTTCTACTTATCCATCTGATATACGTTAATTCACGTCCTGTTTTCACTCTATTTCCATAAACCTCTTACCGTAACGAATTACATTGTTTCGAATTTAGTTTATACAGAAACCTCTTGGCATGCTTAAGTACATATGGGATGATCTAATACTATCCTTAACGCTTAAGTTAGTTTATTTGCCCTACAGATTTCTTATGCAAACTTTTTCCTCGTGTACCCACTGTTCCCAGTTTGCAAACAAGTTTGTCATAGCATTTGTCTTGAAGCTGATTATCATGAAATTTACACGTGTCGAATTTGCACTTGACGAATTCCTTTGTCCTATTTCGATGGACAGTGGAAAGTGCGACTCAAGACAAGGTAATTAGTCCGTGAAGCAGTGTTTGAAACACGTCGTCTTAATTAATATTGGTATTGTAGCGTGTCAAACCTTGTTATAAAATTTCAAAATGCTTTTTCTATAAATATTATTCATGAAAGCTTCCTTATAAATTTCCAAATACTTTCGTGTATCGTTTTACTCTACTTACTCTGTTTACATTCCTTCACAGATTCCACGTTCGACTAATTCAATAGAACGTTAGCAACGTGAAAGGAAAGCAAAGAAAACGCACGATTCGAAACCTTTCCAATTTCCAGCAGGAACTTCTCTATTCAGAAACATTCCAAATGCTTTTGTCGAATTTAATAAATTTGCTAACGCGTTTATTGTTGAATTTGTTTAAGGATCAACTGCATCACGAAAGACAAGTAGCTGCTAATTCAACCGGGTGCTAGCGTTGATTTTAATTAAGAGCAAGATCTAGTCACGTTTGGAGCCCAAACTAAGAAGAACGCGAAACTGATGAAAATTTCGAGTTTCGTTTAGCGTCATATCAAAAGTCGAAATTATCGTGAAATTTGCTGTTGATCGTCGTAGAGAAAGCGTTCGCCGGAAATCAAAGCTAATTGGATTGCTTTTTAATAGTAGAATGATAGAATAATTGCTTGATGGTCAATTAACTGCTTAATCTCGACGATCGTTATCGATGATTCGAGGAAAATTTTCATTACCAAATATTTATTGTGGTTTAATCTAACCGGCTTTGATTGATCATTATTCAATTTCACAGACAGAAAAAACTAATTCGATAACTGTTGTGGACTCATTCAGTGTTGTCAGTTTACTTGTTTCAGTGTTATGCAGACATGAGACCGTACGTGCATTTCATTTCATTCCAGTCTGGTCGAGTTCCCAGCTTCGCTACATCTACTGATCATTCACGTTCGTTCCGTATCTGTTTGAATATTTGTTCCGCTCGCTCGTGTCACAATAATGTAATAAACGTCAGTACTTAACGGATTTGAAATTTAAGGAAAGTGTTAATTATTTGCGAAAAATGGAGGAATACATTCTGAGATTGATTTGAAATAAATTTATTAAAATTAGATATTTAAATGAAACGAAGAAATTAAAGTTGAATAGATAAATGATTAAATGAACCTGTTTGCAATGTATTCTTTCTATTGAACTAAATTTCACATGTCAAAACTGGATTTTTATAAATTATTAATTAACTAAACGACAATGTATTTGTCCTGAATCTAGTTTCACAAAACTCCAAAAATGCGGTTCTACTCTTAATAAATAATAAAAAATAACTTTTCTCATAGATCTAAAAAATCGATAAAAATCGATAAAAAATGGCGAGTAACGTTAATATTTTAACAAAATTTATATAAGTGACTGTTTCATAACAATATATTAACTATTGGAAATTTACCAAGAACGTTCTTTCCTACCCCATATTTCCTCGATCTGGAATTCTATTTCAAATCTCCCGCCTAAACTTATTTCCTCGATCCATCTTTGAAAAATGCAATTTCGATGATCGGTTGATGCATAGAAAATTGTTTCACGATTCTTTCTTGCTATGTTACAAAAAGAATAATTGCAACGAACACGTGATGTTCCAGGCGAAATAAAAATTTATTCAGATCCATTCCTCGGCGACGCATGCGCTCGAATGGTGACAAAAGTGTCGAGACGCAGTTCTGGGGGCGCTGAAAACCGTACCGTACCGTTTTCAGTAACGAGAATATAGTTGTACCGTGGAACTGGTCTTCTGTGTTTTACCTTTAGTGTGTGTTGCATTATAAGTTTAATGTGTATATGCTTGACCACGTTGTTGGTCCTACTCGAATAAAAAGCCGAAACCGTCAGCTATCAATATCGTAAGTTAATTTTTCAACTTGCTGTCAATTTTCGGTGATAACAGCGCTCGTGACAATGTGAAGCGGTAAATTTGAAATCTTTTCTGTAACGCTACAACATACAGTATCGTAGTTTTATTTAATTTGCTTAAGAGGTTAGTAATATCCGTCAAATCTCTCGGAATTTTGATTTCATCTTTTTTTTAAGTGATCGTGTGTTATAAACATAAATTTTCAAGTGTGTCACATTCGTTACTATACGCTATATACACTTACTTGTTATACTGACAACACTTGTTATATGTTCATGTACGATATGCAATCTCTTCATTATTATTTTTAATTCGGACATAGGTATTTCAGGACAAAAATATAATTAAAAATATACGCTAGTTCCTAACCCCAACCTAACCCCAATTCCCAGAGACTATTTCGTTTCTTAACTTTTGTCAAGTGTATACATTATTTTAGGATTTTAAGTTTCTTTCAGTGTGTTTGTTTTATTTTTACTGTCTTTTTTTTTATAAATCTTTAAAGTGTTTTAACATAACAAGTGTGTCATAACAATGAGTTTATTCCCGTATGAGTTTTCTTCCCATTTGTTTTGTATTTTCGGAGAAGTTCTACGTAGGCATCCACAACCACCGCCAACAACAACAACAAGTTCTTCGTATATGGTGCACTATCAACATTGATCCCAATTATCAATGAATTGCATAATCTTATTTCAGCATAATTTTCATTGTTGTATTACAAATAATTCAAAATATTCATTCTAAATATTAATTACTTATTATACTTTTTAGCATTCGAATGTATCCCCATTCGCAAGAAATGACATCTGTCACTTTTTAACAAAGCGTGCCGATGTACTTAATCTGCCTCTTAATCGGTAAGTTCATGTTCTTCACAAAAAAGGTGAAGGGCCTGAATGATCGCTAATTCCCGATTAACATGTATGCAACGTATGCTAAATGAAATAAAACCAAAGTTGCCCTCGGTGCAGCCACGAGAAGCATGAAGTACAATATTAATTTGTTTCGCATTGATTATCCTATGCAAAAGTTAGGTAAGTGTCAGGGATATCATCAATGAGAAATAATGTGATTTCAAGATCGTTCAAATTTCATAACGAACGTTTTCTTTTTCTTTAGATTTTAGAGCAAAGAAAGTTTCGAAAATTCAAATAATTCAAAATAGTCGAAAAAGAAGTTTGAAACTGAATATCAATTTCTTTGTTATCTTTTCTTTTTTACACATTTCACATTTTACATTAAATGTTTCACATTAAAAATAATCAGAAATCGATTGACTGAATATTTTTAAAATTTAGAGTTTTAATTTAATTTTCCAGATATTTTGGGGATTGGCTAGATACACAGATGAAAGATGACAACACAATCGGTCATAAACCTCCATACGTGTGGTATGGAAATTTAGGTAAATACAGTTAGTTACAGTGGTAATAAGAAGAAAATTTATTTTCAAAAGAATTAAAACGCTCTTATTAATTCAGTTACTGTATCCTGGTGGGACGACTTATGGCTAAGCAAAGGTTTTGCTTTATTTCTGAAGCACAAGGTCACAGAAGATGCAATTCTTCCTGACTGGCAAGTAGTTAGTTATTCACTCTATAATTATTTCGATACATTTTTTCTTAGATTATCTAGTTATCTAACTATTGAGAGTTTTTATTGATAATTTCATTACAAAGTTGTTTTTGTTCTTTAATTAAAAGATGTACTTTGAAGGTATTATTTTACTTGAAAAAGAATGGACATATTAATAAAATCGATTGAATAAATACGTAATATTATCGAATAAATTTATTTACAGACGGATCTGTTCTTACAACCGACGCGGAACTGAGCTCGCACCCTATCGTTCAAACTGTTAACATCGACGAAGTAACTGCAATATTCGATGAAATATCTTACAAAAAAGGTAACTTTATCGTAGAAAAATATTAGATTTTTATACTCCACGTTTCACATGTATATCCTTTATTTTCAAGATGTTCTCGATAATTAGAATGATGGAGAATTTCATAAAACCAACAATTTTCGAGAAGAAAAATTACTTAGATCTAAAGAAACTTATGTACCAAAACCTGGAAGCCGCTTATCTCTTCAAAATATTACAAAAATGCTCGCCGAATAACTTGAACGTGACAGCTATAACAGATACGTGGATCAGTCAGAAAAGAAAGTGGTGAACGTGAAGAAATCTGGTAATAAATATATATTGACGCAGAAACGATTCTTGCTCGATCCAAATGCTGACTTTGATTCATCGGAATCCGAATACGGGTAATATAACAAATTCAGCCAATCTACATTTTAAGAAAAAATAAATAAAAATATATAGTGAAATAAAAATTCTTGATAATTAATTAAATAATCAATTAATTAAATTCTTGTTGTATTCTTAGACATTGTCGGCGTTTGATAGAGCGCATCTTCTGGAAGACACGTTCAGTTTAGCCTACGCTGGGCAACTCGATTATATTCTGATTTCGAATATGATGAAGTACCTGAAACGAGAAAAACTTGAAATTTTTTCAAGTATGTACGATTTTATCTAGGCCCAACCAAACCGTGTTGTTTCGTACAATTGTGAAACGAAATGATTTTATCATTTCGCTAAATTGTTTTGTAAAGATATGCGGGAGATTTGGTAGACAGCGCGTACCGTGAAGTAAGATGGGAATTGAAGGAAGTAACAGACGCTAAAAGCAATGGTTATACAGATATGTAGGTAAAAATTCTTTGTCCCGAAACAAGTAGTCGTTACTTTTTAATTTTTATTTTTATCATTATCTTTACATTCTTTCGAATTTTACTCTGGTTCACGTAGAAGACTTCAAAAGACAATCTTGGAATTCGCCCTCGTTGTGGAATACATAGATTGTAGTTTCGCAGCCAAACGAATATTCATAATATATTTCTGTAGTTCGGATGAAGAAGATCGAAGAGAACACATTCCAGAAAACCCTAATATTCGTGATCTTTTCTTTTATTACGGTAAACATCTTAACTAGTTTATATTTTAATATTCAACATTTGACACAAATGTTGTTTCACAACAAAATTTGTTTCACAAGAAAGATTCAATTGATATTGAAATTTTACATTTACGTAATATTTACACTGAATTTACTAACCTTACATTGTACTCTTCTAGGAATGCATTACTTTGACGATTTATCAGTATGGAAAATAGTATTCAAACAATTTATAGCCGAGAACGATAGGATGGAGAAACTGATGTTAATGCGTACGCTCACCGCGATCAAGGACACTTCGATTTTGGAACAGTAACTCGCTTACTTCCTTTAAAAATAGCTTTAAAGATCTCAAAATATTCCTTTATAAATTTCACACGATATGTTTTATTTTTATACTAGAAGGAAATTAGAAATTAAAGAAATATAAAAAAGTAAATTTAAATAAACTACAAAGATATATGAAAATAAATTTCAAACTATGGTACCCTAAGAAAATAAATTTATAGAAATATCGTAGACTTTTACATTATATTTTCTTTATATTTTCTTCGCAGATTCGTCGTAACGGCCACAGACGAGAAATACGTCCGAGCCCAAGACTTCCTCAGTTGTTTAATCGCCATGTCAGAAAATCCCGTAGGGACACCATTAATCTGGGAATGGGTGCGCTCCAATTGGGAGTTCCTAGTGGACGGATATATCCTGAACGACCGGCATCTCGGTTCATTGATCCCATCAATCACGAAGACGTTCGTCACAAAGACAAGATTAGACGAAATGGAATGCTTCTTCGCCAAGTATCCCGATGCTGGTGCTGGCGCCATGAATCGCGCCAAAGTATTAGAAACAGTATTCAATAACATAAAATGACGAGCCAGGATGTGTAAGAAGCTGGGAATGTGGTTACTTCAATACAGAATAGAAAAGCGAAGAAGGTCGATATAAAGACATTATTGTTGAAAATGTTGGAGGAGAAATATGTTGTGTGATCATTTTCTAGAGGAATTATCGAAGATTGTAATTTCTTGCCATATGAAAATTTATTGTTAGTTAGTTTAGTTGAGTTAGTATTGTGTAAAAAAGAGAAATAAGTGCAAGAATTTCATTAGAAGATAATTGTTTCAAGAAAAGAAGTACATCAGGGAAATACTTTTATACGTATATTATAATACAACAGTATTTATACTTATTGTAAGCAATCCGTATCTTTTCTTTGATAAACAAAACGTGCTGAAGCAAACGAAGTTGCTCGTCGTTTCGACGAATGAAATCGATGCTATGTTTTGTTCCACGGATCAAAGGGTAATCAACAGGATAAATCGAGCCATTATAATTGTTCTTCCCTCCCGGATCGTACAATTGGATTCACTTTTATTGGACGATCATGATCAACGTTGTCAACAAAGACCAGCGGAACTTTAATTCATCCTGTCCGTCGCGCTTCCGTGTCTTCGTGACTTTATAGAACGTGTTTTACCTTCGCCTGTCTTCGACAGTTAATGGCTTGACATATAACCATGTTCTATATCCGTCAATGTCGTCAGTTTAGAGTAGTCCACACTGAAAAGGGCAACTATTAAAGTCACTGCATAGAATGAAATGTTAGCTGCGTCGAGCTGTGGTCGAAGTTTCTACTAGAATTGAAAATATTGTGGACGAATAACCGTATTAGCGAGAAATTATATTGTCAATGATTTTTTATTTCATCATATCTTTTTATATTTCTTATTCAAATCTTTCTGTCGTTGCCTGGAAGATATAGAAATACATATATCTAGATGGAAAAGATACAAAATTAATCGAATGACATTAGATTTACTTAGTTTCTATGAATAATACAAGCTTTTTAACAAATTTGCAGAGACTCCTTTGCCTAAATAAAAATATTTCCATTTTATATATTAAAATAGTATTTCTATTCTATCTATAACTCTAAACTCTATTTCATATAACGCTCGAATGCAATTTTTAAATGAAATTCTACTTTCGTAGAATATTTTTACAAAATTGAAGAACTTCAAATAAATGGCAGCAAGTCGCATTTGATTTGAATTGTAATCTGACCAATCATTAGAATTTGGCGGAGCAATTATACCACGAAAATTGATCGTTAAGTATATAATTCAAACTTCTTTGAATTTCTCAAACGCTCGCAATCGTTATTGTACACAACTATCTATTTGTTCTTCCGCTATCATCGATTTCCCGCACAACCCAGGGGTCTCATAATCTGTCAATTGATCCGTCATTGACAAAACGAGCTGCACAAATTGATTCGTTGCACAAATGGAGGTCGAAATTAAGCCTCCGCAAATATCGAAGCTCAATTATAAGAGTAAGCTTACAGATCTCTTTTCGAAAAAATAAACCGAGTAAGAAATTGCTCGTACAAGTAAATTTACGTTTCAGTAAATTAACAAACCGAAGAACTTGTACAATTTTAGATATTATCAGATTTTAATTTAATATTAAAATAACTTTGCAATTTTCTAATCAAAATAATTCTGATAATAGAGAATACTATTACAATTCTTTTACAGCAAATTCTGTTACTACTGATCTGTCGAAGAATATTCATTTGTGAATATTTTTGAAGAAAATGGTGATACGAACGTCTTAATCAACATATAAGAAAAGATTGTCTAGAAATTAATAAGCGTTTGGATTGATATAATTGTCCTCATGGTGCAAATATTTTCGTTTTCTTCAAACATGTTCGTAAGATGAAACAGGTAAAATTCTTAGCTGTTCTCCGCGATCCAAGATCTAGTTATCCGAATGAGGTCGATGATAATCCATTACGTAATCAACTACCAAAGCTTATTTCACGAATATCGAGGAAGATTCGGCGTTGATAACGCAGCGCATACTCGATCACAATGACTATTTTCGTTCGCCAAATAAGCAACAAATTTACATATCCTGTATTACGACAAATTTAAAAAAGCAAGAACCGAGACAACAAATCTACTTGAATATCATTTTATCGATATCTTTTAATCGGTGAATTTAACAAACCAATCATCGAACGATAAATTTCGGTAAACAATTTTCCAACATTATTAATTATATAGAAGGAAAGTGACTAAGAAACTAACTGACATTTTCTTCCATTGCAGTGGATTTAAGAATCTAAAAGTTGATGGTGTAGTGTAATTTGAATAGTTTTTTTTTTTTCAATATTTATTAATCAACGAACTAAGTACGACTAAGTAACATCGAGTAATAAATTTAGTTAAACGATCTTTAACATTTTAATTATTTTCTTCAAAAATTACCGCAGTTATCTAAAAAGAAGCTCGATAAAATAGGATTAGACTAGTTTTTGCCTATTAATCACTAGGTATCCCAAAGAAAAAGATGAATTCAAGATTATTTCTACCTTTTTAGGAAACAAGAATAATAGTAACATTCTCATCCCTCTGAAAGCGGTGCTCCCTTATCAGGAAATAATTTATAGGCTATTTTGTCCGGTTTCCACGTAATCTAGCTAATTTTCTCATCCGTTATCCTCTATCCTGTAATATCATAGGTATCCAACGGAAGCGTGATGCGACAGCATTTCGGTTTTCTGTCCGGTGAAAGTGTATTCGCAACAGTGTGATCACTATACGCCATTTCTTATCTATCACTTATCTTCAGCCTGCGTTATCCTCTTTCGTACGTTTTTATTCAGCATGTGTGTCAGAGAAATGTCGGCGTTCGTTATTCGATTCAAAAAAGAGTCTTTAATTACTATCTTCGATAGTTCTTAGCCTTTCCAAGTGATGTTTTTATAAACTTTTAAAGTGCTTTTAAATAATCGATCGATTGCCTTCTGTAGAATATCGTAGTGTTTCGTCAGTGATGTTGTAGTATTTTCCACTTGGTCAAACTTTCTTGAAATATTTTAAGAGATAAGGAAAGGCTTTATAAGCGATCGAATTCGAGAAATTTATTTATTGCTTTTTAAAAAAAAGTATACAGGTTCTGGTTCTTCTTAAGTGATCGAGCTTTCAAGAATGTATTATGGATATGAGAATTTGATAAGTGACTGGCTTTGAAAAATTAATTTATTAGCAACGATCGAATAAATTTCAAAAGTTTCTATTTGTCGAAATATCCCTGTTATCAAACTCGATGAACAAAATTAACGAAGCTTCTGTGGAAATGATGTTTCACAAATGATTATCGCTTATCTTTATCTTGTATCGAAGTGGCCGTTAATTTTTCTTCTGGATTTTTTCATTTTGAGAGACAAGTAAAATGCACATGAAGCTTCATGGAAATTCTGTTCGTTTATCTGATCTTATCGATAGATAAGATTATGTACATTCGTATTCTATCGATACGAGCTGGAAGTTCTTGAACTTTTAATTTTTCAACCTGTCTTTGTATTTTGTAATACACAAGACCTATTCTTCGAAATGCGAGTAAAGGATTATTACCGAAGGATCAAGCATTATCGACTTTTCCTTTACGTATAATGATACTCTTTCAGTATATCTTTATAGTGAATTTTCCATAGATTCTATCAATATTTTACAATTCACTAAATTTGATTATGCTTAAAATTTATATTTAATATGCATATTATTATTACTGTTTAAGATTGTCTCTTTCTGTTCTCTTACTTCCTATTTCATTCTTATACTTAACAACTTTTGGATAAGTATTATACCTACAATTAATCATGGAAAATTGAACTCTGGAATTCTCTGCAATTCAAACTCCAAATTTGTAATTTCTGCACGATGAAAATCGCGCGTAGATTTCTATTGCCATAAAAATTCAAATTTACAATCACAATAGGCGTTTCCTCGTTTGAAAAATTCCATTCAGCCCTCGAATTTTCGATCGTTTTTCAAAATGTAAGATCACTCTCGTCAAAGTTCTGCGATTTTTTCTTTGCTCCTAGTTTGCAAAATTCTCCTTTCCAACTCTCGTATTAACGACTTTGACAAATTTCGAAATTTCCATGAAACTCACCCGATTGGAAATTGTTTCCGCTCCATTGGCAAGCTGAGCGGAAGTTTGAAAAATCGAAATCTCCATCGTGTAACTTTCACCTTTTCTTCACGTCGCGTGGCGACCTTTTTAAAGTTCAACCGCAAACTATTTACACGCACAATCGGGTTTCTTCTACCTTCTTCTTGTCACTGAGATTTTCCACCACCTAGAACGTTACGAATCGAAGGGATCGAAGAAACGGATATAAAGCGACAAAAGCTTTTCCCTTATGGTTATCAAACTTTTCAATTCCGTCACTGAAAAACGCATTCGAAATGTCTCAGTATTCGTGATAGAATTAATTTCACGCGAAAAGAATAAATTTAAAATCGGTAATAAAATTGTGTCGTGCAACATTTCGTTTTCTGGTAAACACAATAGAAAATCATAAAACATAATACAAAAATAAATTGAACGTGAAAGTAAGACAAAAGTATGGCATACAATCTTTTTGCGTTTAAGCTGGTAAGAATATGTTTATCGATGTTGTATGAAAGTAGCAATTTTATTATAAATTGGCTTTTGAAAAAATAACAGCTAATAAATTTCAATGATTTATTATGTAATACTGAAATTAGGCGGTAATATTAGCATTCTGCCGCGTTATTCTAATTTCTTAATTAAGTTTTTTAAAAGGTCAACGATAATTAATGTATTTATTTTATCGCAGTAACTATAAAATTTCAGATTATTATAATCATTTCGATATTGAAATTATTCGATATCTCCCAAAGAATTTTATTCCCTGAAGGTCTGTACAAAACGAAAGATAGCGACAGATTAATTGGTTAGAAATCATTGAAGATAGCACAGTCTTGACAAATCACCGAAACATATATTTATTCTTCGTATTTCTATCTTTTAATGCTATGTTACACGTTTTGAATTAATTATCTTCGTTGAATTTATCTTCGTTCAATTCGTTCGGCTTGACAAAATAAAATTAGCGTCGAAAAATAACAATGATTTTTCGCTCGTAATAAATGAATCAGAGTTGAGAGATAACCTGACACGGTGCTATACCACGAAATCGTACTACTTGTCTTTAGATATAGTTCCACCTATCATTTGATCGTTTCATCGAAACTAAGTTTAAACAGCGAATATAGATAAAAAAATAAGATAAACAACTTCCTCCGAGAGAATTCACGAATCCATTCATCTTTCCCTATTTTCTTATTGCATCGAAATTTGTTAACCGTTCCTCGACAGTTTTGATTTATTCCGTGTTTTTCCGAATGTTTTTCTTTATGTTTCTTCTTACTTTTTTTCTTTTTTGAGTATTTCAAGCTCCGTTGAATATTAGAATAGAAAGTGCAAGAGACAGAGAGAGAGAGAATCATATTATTCTGCATTTCGATTCTCTGATTTCATACATTGTCCTTTGCCACTACGTCACGTGTAATTTAATAACAGATCGTTTCGTGGGAACAATCGAGGCTCATCCCCTTACAACACGCGTGGAGAATTTTATCAAACAGAATAGGAAACAAGCAATTGTTTTCAAATTTCAAAACGAATTATCAACTCCTTGTTGCTTCGTTATACGCTACGTGGTTTCTGACGCTTCGTCATTTTTATTTCTGCCTGATAAATCATTGCCTGGAAATTTTTACTGACTCACAAAGTTTCTGTTACTTTTGTTAAAAATATTTAACATTTTTCTTACGGCATTTATTCTATGTGTATACCAATATTATTATTTTATCACTCAGGGGAATTATTCTAAAATTCAGGTAATCTTAAAATGCAAAAATGTCTGAAAGATCATCCGACCATCGCGTTATTCACACTATCTTCATCGACAAAATTCTTCCCAAAAAATTTACCTTTTTACAATACGATGTCGCGAAGAAATGTTCGACCGTGCGAATAATTTTGCACAGTTCATCGTCGTGGGATATGTAAATCTACTGTTTTCAAGGCGAACTAGCGATAAATTTCAGTCGAATTAAAACATTTCGCGTTAATTGCGCGTGATACCAAGACCGTCTAATTGCGCTTCTGGCGATCACGAATAGATTTATCCATCGCGAGACGTAGCCGGTTCCGCGGGCTTCCGCCCGATTGAAAAGCTCGATGCATTATAAATATTGGCAAGCTGCCCGCGTCTAAAATCAGAATGCAGCTCCTTTCGCACGTTCGCCTGTTGTTACAGCAACAACCATCTATTGACGTGTAAATTATCGTCGCGTGGACGAAAAACGGCAGGAACATCTGTCCAGATTTACCAAGCTAAAAGTATTTTTCTCTGGTCGAAATCGAAAGTAATTTTACGAAAGCTTTTTTCTACGAAGCAAAGATTCGCTCACGAAAATTCCACTTTATCTGTAGTTCCTGTAATTCTGTTTGCTAGAAATATTTAGGTTTTATACAGTAATTGTGTAACTTAGTATAATCTCAGTAACTTTTGCACGAATAATACTTCAAATTTATTCCTACGAATAATTAATTACCCGATTATTTACATTAACATTAAAATATAACTGCTGCCTCCTAAGAAATTCGATTTAAATGACACTACGAAGCTATAGAATCTTTCGTCATTCTGCTTTCAGCACTATAAATCCTATATCTACATATTGTAATATCTTATCGTTTAAAACCATCAACGCGCGTTGATTCCTGTATCTCCGAAAAGGCAGCAAAAGAAAACAAAAATGAAGGATTCGAAAGAAGAAGTCGCAGCAAGCAACACGAGTGCCTAAGCTGCTCTTAAATGACGATAAACATCTCCTAGAAACCTGTTTGCACGAACAACAGAACTAGATCAGTAAACCACAATGGCACACGTTCTCCATGAATCGATCAAAGCAGATCAAAACAGATCTCAATTTCCAATAGAAACAAACAAACAAACAAACAAGCAAAGACAGCTATGCAAGGAGCTGCAATATATTGAAGCTCGATTATCGCCAATTATGAGCACAGAGAAAAAGCTTAATAAAAGCGACACTTGGTTCGACAAAGCAATAGCAGGTATCTGATGAAAGTCAAAAATAAAAGTCGCAAATAATAATCAAAGCAATGTGTGTAAAAGCTGTACAAAATAATAGGCTCGTAATTTGCTAAAAGGAAAGAGAGAAAAGAAATGAATCGATCTTGATATTATTATATAAACGATACGAAACAGAAAACAACTAAAGAAACACTCGTCGAAACACGAAAGAATTCGTTGGAAATTCATCGATATTATCCGGATCACGCAATCGAACAGGCGACTGTTTGTCGAGACGATACGAAACAATTAGCAGCATCGTTGCACGTACTGAAAGTCCCTGATCATTGAAAATTCAGTAGAACGATCGGATATTCGGCGCACCTTTCATTGAAGCACGATATTTTCCACGCGTAATTAATTATTCAACGATTTGTGATCGGAACATATGGTTTGTTCTGGCTGACGGCGCAAATACAGCTCGCCGTTAATTGGTTTTCGCCGAAAGCTTTGTTGTAACCGGTTAATTAAAATTCGTTCTCGTTTCCATGCCATTTTTACTCTCTGTTCTAGTCAGCGACGCGTGGACTCGTGATTTATGCTATGCATATTAAGTATAGAGCAAAGCTGTTTCAAACTCTCGTTTCACGATCTTTCAACGGTCCATAATTCATCTGAAACATGGATTGCGCGAGATAGAATCTGAAAGTTCGTCGGATGTTTTTTAACTGATGTACGATAACCTGCAAATAATATTGTGTATGAAAAATTTGTATAATTTTCAGCATTTCTCGTACTGCGCTAAACTCATCAGAGAACAGCATCCACGCGAGTGGTTTCGAGTTTGGCGCAAGGTCGGACGTTTTATACGCGTATCGCTATCGATGCACCAAACGAGGTGGTTTCATTTTGTCACATTCTCTAGCAGGTGTTGCCAAATATCTGGTAAAACTGGAATTTGTATTCGGGAATTTATAACGAATCGCATTTTACGGGAGATAGCAGAAATCTCCGTTATGGCCAAAACAGGTGACGTTCTTACTCCGTTACTGTACATTGGTCCATGAAACAACCTAAACCCCAATTACATAAACGGCGTTAACGTTCAATTTACATGAGCGAATAATAATTCATGTATTCCGTGTTCTATACTTTCTTTTCGCTTCGAGTTTTAACGTCCGTAGTATGCGAGTTTCATAGAATGAAATATCGTTCGAAACATCAACAAAGTTTAAAATTTTCAGCATGTTATTTTTTTGAACGGCCCACGTGTACAAAGGACATCGTATTATACATATTTTACACGACTATTCCAATCTAAATTCTCTAAGGAAGGCAACAAAGGACCTACATCGGTGCTTTGTATTTACCTTTTAAAGGTCGGCTTCCGCTTAGTCGTATTCAGACATTATAGAAGATAAGCGTGGCTTTGTGAAAAATCTCGAAAAAATGCTTAACGCAAATCGAAGTTTCATAGTAATCAGTAAGGAACAGACTTTCGGATTTAGGCTTTATATTATGTACGATAAACACAATCTATTCAGTGTTTTCTTTATTGAGTTACAATTTTATGAAGATGTACCTACGATACATATACAAAATGGACCTGTAATTGTAGTCCGAAAAACGTCTTTCTTTGGCAAACGTGTTTTTTACGAACAAAATGGATCGTACGTAAATTCGATAAAATAATATAAAAGAAAAAACGTTGTGCGTTATTATTTCCTCATAAAACGAAAGAAACTTTTTCGACAACCTAATATATCACGCCCGCGTTCAAAAGATTCACGAAGAAGATTCTTTGCTCGTTTATATCCTGATTCGATTCTTTTCTTCAAAATAGACGTGTTCATCGCTAATTAAATCCTCGTTAATTATACTATATATTAAGAAATAGTAAACATTTCCACGTTTCAAGACTCTAGAGACGCGTGCTTTCCACAGATTACTATGAGATTTGTTTTCAAAATTTCACGGCTTTTAAACTACATCTCAAATCGTCAAAATCACACCTGCCACACGAATGAGTTAAGCAGCGATAAAATCAAATTGAAATTGATATTAACTTCCATCCTGTAAATATTAAGTAACACGATTTTGACGAGATCGCTGGCAGCTTACCGAAAGAATATCGATCAAGATCGAAATTAAGATCAGTGAGATCTAAGACGACCTTTGACCGCGTACTATATGATTTTTCGAGTCTTCGATCGATCATTGTAGAGCTGAAGTTATTACAGTCGAAGGAAAAATAAAACTTCTTTCCTCTAGTGATTTTCTCAACCCTAGCTCGTAAATAAGCCGCGTATCCTGTCCCACAGTGATTCAGATCTAATTTACAAGCGCTACGGTATAATGACTCTAGAACACAACCAGTTTTCGGCATGAAATTATAACAGTAATTAGTCGGAACGACACAGCTGCGGCAAATTCTGATTCATCATCGAAATTCTAAAATTCTAGTAGGAAACTCCGAAAGATTTAATTTATCGTAAATTATATAATTAAGTATTTTTTATCGACCTTTGACTTCCTCTCATCGTAATTAATTATTCATGATTGTATCCTTATTGATAATTTGTTGTAACTCGATGCTTTTGCCCATTTCTTTTGCCACAGATTGAATATTGGAAAATGTTGTGCTCACGAAAACAGACAAACAAACGAACGATATATATTAATCAAACGGTTCTGCTTGAGCTTAATCGTTCAACGATATGATATAAAATCTTGAAAACGAAACGTGGAATGTTAGAATGTTCATTCGAGATGCGATTCGAGGAAAGTTCCGGATATCGTTAGACGAAAGTTAAGTTTTCTTAAGAAGACTTGAAGAATTAAATTTTGCCTTTGAATAATTCCAAGTGTAATAACAATCCAATGAACTTGATCAACGTTCGTAAGACGCGAACAGTGACTTTACCAAAATTTCGATAATTTCAGGATCAATTACTAAGGAGAAATTATCGGAAGATCGATATCCCGAAGCAGAAATGTTTTCCATAGAAGACGAACAATGATTTAAATTAAAAATACGAAAAAGGATTCGGACTAGTGAGCCAAAAATGATACTTTATAATGTATTCTGATGACATCAGACTATGATAATGGACGGAAAATCTCTAACGTATGGAAAATATTTGTTTAGTCAAAAATAGATCCATTACAAGTTACGTACGTGTATAAAAGGTTGTCGCCTTTATATTTAGCCTTCCCCGTAAGAAAAAGTATCTCAATATAGCCAGAAAGGAGGAAGAAGTCTGGAACAAAGAAATGAAAACGATCATAGAACTTCCAATGATACGGACCGAACGAGATTTCTTGATTAAAACAAAAAGTTAACTTTGTCAGTTAGCCTAAATGTGTTGGTAGACTAAAACCGTTTATGGATTAGGATTAGGATTAGCTTGTGAAACGAAGGCTAAAAAACGAGGAAGTATGTAGAATCAGTCCGTTTCCATTCTTTTCTCTGCAACGAGATACGTTTCTCTTCTCAAGTCTTCTTTTATATTCCGGTTTCTTACGATGTTATATATATATACATATATATAAATTTCACTCGTAAGTGGTCGTATGGATTTTTAAAAATGTTCACCCGTCGATTCGCCCGGACGAATAAATATGTTAAGATAAGCCTCGGATATAAAAATTCAATAGAAGAAAACGATGCTCATTCCAGTCACAATTCCAATTGACTATCGTCCCACGCTCGTATTTTCATGTACACGCTCTGTTTTACGATTATTCTCACTCAATTCGGAAGAAGTACGCAGCCATTTCTAGAAAAAAAAAACGTTCGATCGCGTGGACATAAAACTTTGGATAGTCATAAACTTTCCTTTAGCGTCCTAAGCCCAAAAATATACGTTCTTGACTTTTTCCCGCATCCCTAACACCGGAAACTTATCGTTAGTCGTACGCTATAAATTTTTTACAAGTAACGAATCAACGAAGCATCGAAAATCTTCGCTATTATTATTATATATCGTACTTGGGATTCACTTTGATTCGATTGAATGTTATAATATCCGAGAACGCTAATTACTTTACGAACCAATTAAAGTAATACAACGAAGAGGTGCACCGAAGTTGTGCGCACTGAAATAATCCTGCTTGTAACCATTAATTACCATAGACGCGTGGGAGGTTATTTCGCTCAAGGATCCTATTTCTAAATACCGTATTCTACAAACTAAGTTCAAACAATGGCAACCATTAATTAGCACGGAAACAAGAGAGATGATCTTACTCGATTGTATTCCTTATTCAAATATTTTCAATATCGAACGATAATTTTAATGGTCGTAGAAAAGGAAGGGATGATTCTATTGAGAAATTGCATTTCTAGATGAAATATTCTTCTAAATCAATTCGAAATAATGGTAACCATTTAATCAGCATAGAAAAGGGACGAGTGATTTTGCTCGAGGATTAAATTACTAGATAAAATAACTTTCAATATTAATTATAGTAGCAATTAATAGACGATAGTATTCATAAAGAACGTTAAAAAAAAAATGCTATCACGATTATCAGGGCGCTATTTGCTTTCACTTATGCAGTGACCCGTTATGATGCATCGAACGCAACAGGTGACGCAGTTCCTTCGCCACGGATTAAAATTGGAAAGCAACGTAGGTAGAGCAGCTTGTTCATGTTTCGATAGCCGAGGGAAATCGATAGCGATCGGTCGCCTAGCATCCGTTAGGTTAAGTTAAAGCGTCTCGTATCCGAGAAAAATGCTGCATGGATGATCGTTTGCGTTCGATAAGTCGTGACGTTAAGAAGAATCGGGGCCCATGGTGGGTGAGAATACATGTTCCGTGCAACAGGTGAGATGCAGCTCTCTTTTCTTCTTCAAATTTTCCCTGTTATATAGTTTCATGTGTTTTAAGAAAATTTTCCCAAGCGTCCAGTCGTATGTTCTTTTTCGATTGAAAAACGGCGACTGACATTTCGTTGTTAGACAACTGGAATGGTCTAATATTTCATCGTATGTATTTATATTGAAACATCTGTGATTGAAGTATCTCGTGTTTTTAATTAGTATGGGAATTGTTATTCGTCAAGACTATAATTCCTATAGTTAAGAATTTGACGTTATTTAGAAGCAAAAGAAAAAAAGCACTGTCGAGAATTACATATTGCGAAATAATATTCCGACTCTATGTCTATATATTATCAGGGTACTTTCGTCATACGATAGGCAAGTCATCGAAAATTTTGGAAATTTCACTTTCAAGGATAGTTTACGATTAGTTTAGGTTTGAAACTAAGTCGAGGTTCAAAGAATTATCGTAACGTAAACGTTCGAATTCCAAACGTAATCGGATACTAGTTGTAAGATATCATAATTATACAAATTTCGAGAATTCCTTATAAATTTGTTACCAATTGGAATTTGAAATTTGATTATTGCGTTTCGAAAATCGAAGATAACTTTAAGGTAACGATACCAGCAGAAACATTCTGTTGCAAATATATTGCATTAATTATTTCATATCATTTTACAGTGATTATTTCACATCGATATTTTCATATTTGCAAATATTTTAATTTCGGCATCCGATCGATTTAAATATAAAGTAGAATTCCCAATGACTGCATAACCACAGTCAGGAATTCCAGTTTTCTCAACAAATAAAACGATTAATAATCCTCTGAAAGCGAGTTCCTGAACAACTATTTAATTCGCAAAAAGTTCACATACGCGTTCACGAATGCCGTGCATCCAAACGTTCGTCGCATCTTCTCTGTTGAATCATCCAAATTCAATTTCCCGGTTAATCCGTCGTTCCATTAATTAAATAAATACTTACACCTTCGATCGATCTCCGTTTCGATATTCCAGCCTCGTGGAAACAATCGCGTTTCAATACTGTACATGGAATAGGCTTCGGTTTTATTTACGTGAAATATTGGAAAATTGATTATTAAAATAATACGTAATCCAGTTCTTTGGGCAGCTATTATTTCGAAATAATTATACATTAATTAGCGAATAATTCGACGAATTGCATTTGCAAGCAAGTGATTTCTCTTCGAATTGTTTCATTATTTAGCTATCAAATGGAATAATTATCTATTTTAATTGGTATTTTGTATATTGAATAAATGTTTCCTGCATTAACATCTATCAACATTATCAACTGTGCGAAGAAACATCGATGTTATCAGACAAATTCAGACGTAAATTGAAATTAAAATTAAAGAAATTCCGAGGCAATGTCATATGCATGTTACGTTGTGAAATAATTCGACTAAAGTGTTTGTAAGTCGAATATTCGCAAAATGCAATTACTCGAAGCTTCGTTTAATGTTAAAATCCAAATTACTCTATTTCTGTGAATGTAATTAATTTTCATTTGAAATCTATTTACGAGAATTAACCGAAATAAAAAATTATTTGATCGTAAGACAAAAGAAATCTGCTTCGTTCGAATATCGCTTCTAAACCAAAAATAACAGAATAATGAAACAATAAGGAAACGATTAATTATTTCTTTGCTTGTTATTTCGTTGCTTTAGTTGAAATACAATTTACCGAACCCTGTGGCGATGCATCGAGTCAGCCGGGGGCGGAAGACGCAGGTGCGAAGGCGGCGCGTTTTGTTGTGAAGACCGCCTAACGACGCTTCTTTCAAATTCTCAGCACCGCCACCGCACGCTCACAACGCGTTCAGTTCTCGTGGGCATCGGTCGATTCCAAAACACGCTGTCTGTGCCAACATCCATGAAAATCGTCAACCTGTCTCTTATCTTTCCAAATATTCCATTACAATTTCCAGACGAACAACGCCAATGTTTGGAAAAAGACTCAAGTTCATTGGCGAATCGCGGAATTCGTTTCGCGAAGGGTACCTTTAGTGAGCTACGAGTGTGACGAATCGTTTCGGTGTCTTCTCAGATTTTTGTGCTTTCTGTGAGTGTTGTGAAAAATCGTAAATATTAAATATTAATATTAAACTATTTCGTAGTTTTTAAATGTTATTCAGATTTTCAAATACCAACGCCAAACTCTTATTTTATTTTCATTACATGCTATTGAAAATGTTAAATAATAATATTACACGACAGCTTCTGTTTATTTCTTTTCGTTCTCTTTTTTGAAATTTCCTTGCTAAGACGAAGACGATACGTCGCAAGGTAGAACATACAGCTCTTTGATAAAGTTGCAACACTCGTGACAAATCATTTTCGTGCTCTTCAAAATTTCCAAGTTCTATGATCGCAATTGTTACTGAACATATAGTAAATATAGTACAGAGGCTTGTCCGTTTTTCTTCCTTCTGGAATTCCTTCGTGAGTAGAAGTTTATTTTATATTTACGTTGTACTTGAAACGAAAACAGAGTATACGGTGTATATACCGGGAGCTTTTATTTGGAAACAATTATTTTGATACTTTCTAAGATTTCTATGAACGTCGCGAAAGAGTTTTCTTATTTCTCGGGAATCCTTGAGAATTGAATTGTTTCGTAAATGGAAGTTTTTAAGTTTATTTTAAGTTTAAAATGGTAGTAAGAAGTACGCTACATGCAATAACTTACAACTTCGTATGTAACGAACCATTTCGGAGCACTGTAGGATTCCTGTGTTTCCTGTGAATGCAACTGTTGTTTAGAATAGTTGCTATTTAATAAGAGAGTTTGTTGATTTTCTTTCTTCCTCTTTGGAAATTTGATCACAGCTGCAAAACTGTTACGAATTTAACTCGTAAAATGTAAGGTGGAGTTGATACTGTGTATGGGAAATTTCTTATTCAACATATATAAGACGCGTAACAAATCGTCTCAGCGCTCTAAAGGATTTTCACGTGGAAGCTGCGAGAAATAAATATTTCACTCGTTTCTCGTCTGGTCTTTATTTTGCAACTTTCTGCATTTTTTATTCAGATTCGAGAATTCATTGAATTTCGGCAATTTTTTCACAACTCTTCATAAAATTCGAGAATTCATCGGAAGTTGGGGATTCTTAATTCTTAAAATTCTCCGTTTGGGACTTCTTCGATTCATAAATGGAACTTAATTTTCTATTTACTTTGTAGAATAGAACACTTCGTACGAAGAATTCTTTGATTAACATAAACCACATGTGTCATTCCCGTGACAGTAAAGTCAAGTTCTCAAGTGGAACATCAAATACACACTCAATGGACAGACTGTTTGATTTCGATCTGACAATAAGTGTCGTGAACAGTGTTATTCTAATATAGTGTGATTATGTTCGTTCGTCAATGGTTCAAGAACAACAATTGGGTAATTTAAGGGTTTCATAAATGAGCGTGCGATAGAGTACCTCGTCAGCGACTATTGTATTCTTCCTCTATTTCCTTCCGAAGACTGTGCAAAGGAAGGGTCGTAAAAAACCGAATTCCCTTAAAGTTACTCAAGTACCCATCACACTGTCGTTACTAGGGTCTGTTTCAACGAGAAAGAGTTCCTTCAGTTACAATAATATTCCTCGTCAGCAAGTAAAAAAAAAAAGAGCAATTCGCGATAATTCAGTATTATCTTCATTAATGTAACTTCTTTTCTAGTTTGTTTTAAATTCGTGTCCCTTTCGTCTTCCTTATCTGCATTCTTACTTCTAATTGTTAGAAACTAAGAGATATCTTACATGGAATATTTATTGGTTGATAGAGTACAACAGCGTTGAAGATATTTTCTTCGATTTTGAAGATACACGAAAACCGTAATTTTTATTATTGATTTAAATTGTAAGTTTTATTCTGCGTGCGTTTTGTATTGACGCGGTATATCTGATATTTTTAACAAAGGAATTATTTTTCCTAGTAGAATAAAGAATTGTAAATCGATACACAATTTGTTTCATTTTTGATATATAGAAAACTGAATTTTTATTTTTGGCACTGCTATTCTATGGTTGATACGATGCAATTCACGAGGATTATTCTTTTTAGATCGTTGTAAATAAATTACGCAAATGAATCAAAGAGTTTGGAATCTTTTTCAAATAGCTCTTCTAATTTCGTACGTTACACTGATGAATGAATTCTATTTTTTCTCTGTCCCCATGTGGTGGTCGACAAGTATCTAAAAAAAAGTCTATGACGGCGTCCTTTGTAAGTTACAAATAGCTCTGTAATATAGTAGCCATTTTGTATAATTCTGTAACAAACGATGCGATCTCTGGATAAAAAACTTCTTTCTGTGTAGTTATATCGAGCGGTACGCGAATATTTTCTGTCTTTCGAAGAAATACAAAAAAAAAAAAAGAAAATGAAGGGAAAATGCACGATGAAAAGTGTGAAATACCGATGGTTTCTCCTTTTTTTGGACAAGAATAAAAGAGTCGCAAAAAAAGAAACCATGGAAAGTGTAGGAGCGTTAAAAGAAAAAAAGAAAAAAAGATAGCAATATATCTCATACCGATGCTGCTGAACAAGTGAATCGAAATTGTTCATCGATGTAGAATTTTATAACACTCAAGCTGTACTATGTACGATTCAACGATATGTATGACACGAGATATTGAAATTTCATATAAATATCGTTTCTCTGTAAAAGTTCGAGCGGGTACACATATAGTTTCTGTCGTTTATCGTGAATGTCATGAATACCAATGATATTGATTTTTCTTCAATTCTAATCACGCTAAGTTATTTCGTCTGAGAAAGGAAAAGAATTTTTATAGTGAATATTGAAAGAGATTAATTAGCATCAAGGTACTCTACAATTTTTTGCGCTCATCAGCAACGTTTCAAAAGTATAGGGGAAGAATGAAAAGAATTATTCGCTTAATTTAATGACATCATCTATCATTTTTATTATACCGTAAGCTTATTTTATTCCATTGAATTCAGTCAGTCTTTTCCTTCTTTTTTCTTTTTTTCTTTTTTGATGCAACTTATGATAATTATTGAATCACTTAGAATATTGTGAATTCGTCTTGGAACTTTACCAATTTGATTATCAACCAATTTATTTTCCGAACGTTTAATTTGACTTTATTCAGAATTCTGCTAATAAATTAATTATATTTCTCTTTCTTCTTGTTTCCCGTAAATTTATACTTAATAATTAATCTGTAAATGTTATTGTTAATCTTAGACGCACAGAGTGAATCAACACTTTTCGCTAAAAAGAAGAGAAGTTTTCGTTAGCACGTCGATTCGAACGGAAAAGAAAATCCAAAGAGACATCGAGAAACTCAAACGTCCATCGAATCGAGACTTGAACCAATTTCGTTTGAAACGAACTTAACATCAATAATTACAGAAGAGGCTCGTATTCCATTAACGTTAAGTGACACACGATTAAAGACTGACACAACAATTATCACGGACAGACGGATAAATAGGATACGTTTGCTCTATTTCCTATTGCTGGAATATTGTCACGTAGCGTTTCTCTTGACACTATTGAGACAACACCATTTACGAGACGATCGAAGACAAGACACAGTGGTTCGTATAATATACCTCGTGCTAGACTGATTTCGCGCTCGAAATAATCTGTTGGATGGGAGAATCAGCTCGTCATTTCAGCGACAGTCAGGAGAAGCGTGGACGATTCGAACGTTGTCGAAGAACGTTCAGTCGCGAGCAAACCGCGCTCTAATCGCGTTCGTGTCGCTAAAACGAACCACGCGAACGAACAGACAAACTGGGAGAGTAATTCTTTTCGTTAGAGTCAATCGGTTGATGAGACAATCGCGAGGCTGAGTTGAAGAATACCTTTGAGATTGTTCGGAGGAATCTTTTAATAATCAGCGACTTGATTTTTTGACATAAAGGAATAGTCAAGATAGGGGGAAAAGAAAGAAGCGAATGAAACTTCTTTTGAAGTTATTCGAGGAAACATTATAACAATTGTCCATGTTACGAAAAGCATTTTCTTATAAGGCATTTCGTGAAGATTTTTTTTTTTTTTTTTTAGATTAACCAGATAAGGAAGTGAATGGATTGTTGTGGTTGTAAGAAGCTTGATCGTTGGAATTGAAGTGCGAATCCAAAGGATGTCGAATGCGGTGAATAATTTGACGAGGAGAAGAATTTATTTCTGCTGGTGAAGCTTGGCGAGAAACAAGAAGAATCTTAAACAGGTTTTCGAGAGAAAAGTGTAGCTTTGAAGAAAATCTTATTGGTTTTATGACAGAAAGAATAAAAAATTTGAAGAGATGTTTTGTATCTACCTGTGGAAGGAAGAGATAAATCATTTTGAGAAAGAAACAAAAACAGTTCGAGGATGATCGTGAATAATCTAGTTAAAAATTGTTAAATTTAATATTAAAATATTAAGTTTCATACCAAAATATTAAATTTCAAATAGCTTTTCAGAAAAAAGAAGACGTAACTAAGTCTGAAGAAGAAACGAACGGTTTAACAATGATTGTGTATAGTTTACTTAAAAATTGATAAAATCCTATCCGAAATTCGAAATTTGAATGAAATTTGAAATAAATGTTTAAAGGAAGAAAGAAATGAAAAATTGTAAAGGTCGAGGCGAACAATTTAATCACGCTTGGGAATAATCTAAATAATCATTCTTAAAATTCAATCTGAACTGTGTTACGAAGAACTAAGTGTACAGATTAATAAATTTGAAGCGCAAAAATCGATAATTGTATACCATACGATTATCACAAAGAGGAAGAAAAACCTAAACGAAGGTTATACAGCATTTGACAGATTAGTGGAGTTGAAAAAGGAAGTAAGAAGAGAAAGAATTGATGGATAGCCTTGGAAGAGGAGAAACAATCTCACAGAAGTAAGTTTCAGGTAAGAGAAATAATTCATAAAAACAATAAAAAAAATATTATAAAAGATTGTAAAGGATATTCCGTATTTTATAAAGAATGTTCAATTTTCGATAGAAACAAATAGCTAATTAAAACAAATGATTAATTACTTAGACGATGATATTGTTTCAAACACGAGTTCCAAACAACTTACAACTCGACACTGTTTTTTAATGATCGAGAATCGTTCATTTACGAATGAACTTTCCTAATTCACAAAGAAGAAGCGATACAAAAGTAGGACGAACGAGACGAAACGATTAATTAATCATCTTGTAAGAAGGAACCGTTGAAACGTGAATGCGAAATGTCTTACGGTGATTGACTTTGACGAACGATCGAAAATGATTCGGTTTTAAGAATGTTTGAGGTTAATTGAGTTAAGCTCATAGAAGTTAATTGGAACTAATTTATCGTTGAAGGCGTCAATTAAAAGGAAATTCCAGCGAAAATAATCGCCAATACCTCGATTAACGAAATTATTTTAGTGAGCATTCGATTCGAAATTGATCGAAGAACGAACAATAGTGGAGAAAGTATTAAATTTATCGTTCTGTAACAAAAATCGTAAAGATCAGTTAAATAACGTATGAAATTTATTTTTAAGCACATTGGAAACGTAATAAAAGATTATCGTGATCTGCGAGTATGAACGTGTGCGTGTCCGTCTAGACGAAGCATCATGAAATTTAAACTAGAACTGTATCGTTACGATAAATCAAATAATTTACCGTCGCGTAGTACGAGACAAATTGATACGAAAATCGCATGGGAGCCGACCATAACAGCTATAAATTATCATCTGTCATAAAATTGTATAGACATCGATTAAAAGCATTTTAATGTTAATTCATCGGCGAGATATCGTAACAATCGTAGAAAAGAAATCGTAGAAATGTAACTTTTACTTTTTAAACTTTCTTCGACATTTCGTATTTTTCACAATTTCAATCATTTTCCATAAGATTTTCGATCGAACAAAGAGACAGAAAAATGATTTGAATTGAAATCGTGCGATCGATTGAAATGAAGTCAGAAATAATCGGTTCACTTCGTAAACGAGATAGCTGGACAAATTTAACAGAATGATCGACTAATTAGTCGTTAGTTACGTTAATAACGTTGGATTGATTATTCTGATAAAAAAAGAAGGAAAAATAAGAAAAGACCAAAACTGTTCGCACGTGCAAACATTTTCAGACATATTTACAGTTGGTTGGATAATCAAATGACGCTCAAGTCATTCGTACGGCGTCGTGTGTTAATCGCGCCATAGATACTAATGACATACAACCAAGAATCGAATTACTATTACACAGAATAGTAGTCGAAACTATTCCGAGGTATATCGAAGGCAACGATTAGACGAACGATCAGTGTACAATTAGATCCGATTCGAACTTGATTACAATGACACGATTCAGATTTAATTTGATCGATGAATGACATAATCGACAACTAGACGCTTAAACTGAAATACGTAATTAATCAAATCACCTACTATTACGATACGGTAAGTAAAATTGAGATCGTCGAACATTTCCGTCCGAACGAAAGAGAAAATGAAAAGAAGTAAAGTTTGTGCGATTGAAAAATTCCAGAGTTAAATGAAGGAAAATTCCAGGGTTAGATGTATGAAAATTCTCATATACACGATGAGAAAGAAATTCGTAACAAAATTTAGAAAAAATTTTGGATGAAAATCGTTGAAATTTTAAATTTCATAGTAGGATTGAAAGGACTTGTTTTTATTAAAATTAAAAAATTTATACCAGAAGCCGGAAGAAATTGCGTTGAAAATGAAAAGTCCCTGATAAAAATCGAAAATGATGTCGTGAAAATGTAAAATTTCGTAAGAGAAATTGAAATAAAATTCATCGAAAAAATGTTAGATTTTTACCATGAAAATTGAAAGAACATTCTCATAAGTTAAAAAAAGTTAGAAGAGAATAGATACTTTTTCTAATAAGATCCATCTTACGGAATAATAGCGTGAAACCAAGGATCTAATTTCTGAGACCTACGGCAAAAAAGAACGAGACGGCGGACACCTCAGAGCGGAAGTATCGCGGAAAGACAATCTCCGAGTAACGACACGTGGATTGGACGCTTAGCAGATCAGAGTTACCGTAATAAACTCATCCTGCCCGGTTGACGATTTTCTATTAATATGTCTCAGCGAAGACCAACGACATACTCTATTCGTCCCTGAAGATACAGTGGTCAGCCATGTTTCGATCGAACGACCGACCTATTTTTAAAGCCGCAAATTGATTCGAACGCTTTCAACCACAGAAATCGACCAATAACACTCAACAACTTATCTTCCAATATTCTTCGACTTCATAAAAATTTCGAGGCTAACTTATCGAGTTTAAATGAAGACCAAGAGAGAAGAAGCGCTCTTCGCAGACCACTTGACGCGTGGATTGATAATAAAGACACCATGACGAGTCTGATCGAACCATCTATTCGCGTCGACCTCGTAAATTGATTGGAATTGACTTAATCGTCCTCGAGGGATACCAAGGGTTCGTCTCTGTCCTTGGAAGCACCCGAAAATGTCGAAGAAGGGCGCAATCGAACCTATCTCTCGTTGTATCGTTCGTACCGTTGTCAACAGATCTTCAAAACAGACCTTTATGATACACCGAAGCTTGTGAGACTTCAACTTGCAAAAAGAACACGCGGTGATTCATCCTTTCGATCGACTACCACGTCGATTACGATTAAACGAAAGAGACGAAGGCGACTCGAATTCGATCGAAACGACGGAATAAAAAATTCGCAGAAACTTTCTTTGGCAAAATGTGCACGCAATGTAAATGTTAAAACAATCGAATAAAAAAATTTACAGAAACTTTCGCCGACTAAAATGTGTACGCAGCGCGAACGTCATTAATTAATGTCGAAGTTAATTTTGTGCTAGTCAATCGCCCAGAGAGCTAGTCAACGTTATCCGATTTCACAGAATCTCTCAGAATCAGCCGGAATCTCGTCGAGAAGAATGATTTCGTCGAACAAGTCCATCGGTTCGGAAGGATCGATAATAATCAGAGATAACATGAGGTTGGCCGGAAGTCACGAAGATTCGCTGGCCTCTGAGGGTAGATGGGAGAATTACACGGGACCAATCGCCGAATATTTGCAGCAGGAAAATTATTCGACGGCCAGGCGGGATCCGTTGTACATCGTTTTACCGATCACGGTGATCTATGCGGTGATCTTCCTCACCGGATTAATCGGCAACGTGTCCACTTGTGTTGTGATCGCGCGTAACAAGTCGATGCACACGGCCACCAACTACTATCTGTTCAGCTTGGCCGTTTCTGATTTACTGCTGCTGATATCCGGCCTGCCTCCAGAGATGTACTACATCTGGTCGCATTTCCCGTACGTGTTTGGCGAGGCGTTCTGCATTATTCAAAGCTTCGCCGCGGAGACATCCGCGAACGCCACCGTTCTGACCATCACCGCCTTCACCGTCGAAAGGTTTGTAACCAATTTGAATTGAATCATCGACTTGAGAATACGAACCGACAAACTCGTAGATTGTTCTTAAATTTAGTATTTCGCTCTTTCTTGTTTGTTATTCTTGGACGTGGATGTTTGTGCAAGTTCACGCTTTACTGCCATTCATTCTTATTTAGACATTTAAATTTGTTAA
The DNA here is from genome assembly GCA_014825975.1 of Bombus haemorrhoidalis. Classification (NCBI taxonomy): domain Eukaryota; kingdom Metazoa; phylum Arthropoda; class Insecta; order Hymenoptera; family Apidae; genus Bombus; species Bombus haemorrhoidalis. Next base: position 4,970,209 of record CM026164.1, on the reverse strand, counting down.
TGTCCGGATAATTTGTTATTGAAGCGACCAGAAAGTAGAATCTAAAGAAATATTTCTCCACCTACTAAAAATTATACCTGAGATTGCAAATGTTTTTATTGTTATTATTTATCTTTATTTTCGATTTTCCTTTGCACTCGAGGAACAATATTTTTTTAAATGCCCGATATAATGTACGTATGATAGAAAAAATAACATAATTGAATAACATTCGTTTGTTACTACGTAGAAACTTACGATCGAATTAAAGTTTCCGAAGATACGTAAGATTTTTTGTGGTCTGTCCTGACCCTGTCGAAATTGTTGACATAGAACGATGGTTTTCGAAGACATCAAGAGGGTTGAAAGGGTTAAAGAGCCACGTGAAACGGTTGTAGTCTTCTGGTACTGTTTACCATTCCTTCCAATTAAACGATCGATCGAACCAGTTGCGCATAAGAACCTGTTCGCCTCAAAACGTCAATCTAAATCGCCAGGTGTTTAGTTCAGTAAACGGTGCAGTTCTGTAGTTTATTTTACGTAGCTGACATCGTTTTCTTTTTCTTTTTTTTTTTATTTGAAAGAATTTTACAATCAATTCTCATTAAGAATTATAAGTAAATTATTCGGGTGTGGTAATATAACTTGAATAATAAGCGTTTATCGTATGTTTGATTCTAGTTGAATCTAATGAGCTAACATTCAAGTTTTCGTTAACGAAGGGAACGTTAAAATTTCTAATTTTAGCTCTATTTTACCTGACTTTCGTTACTTTGTCCACGTAGTATATGAAATTTTCCTTCGAGCATGATAATTAATTTTTAATTAAAGAGGTTAACATAATAAAAAATGAAAAGGATCTTCGATCTCAAATTTGCATAGACTTGTTAATCTTTTTCTCTTTAATATCATCTTTACGATAAAAGGAAGACAGAAACGGATTAAAAGAATATTTTATCTTCAATTTTCTCGCAGCACTTAATTTTAATTTTCCAGTCTTACAGGTACTTCTGTTTTTAATATCACCTTCAGAAAATTTGTCATCTTCTTTCTAATAAATCACGGATTTATAAAATCGCAGATACGTAACAGTTTTCTACGAGATTCTCAATAAATATCGCTATAAATTAAATCGCTCTCGACCTTTTCAACGTTCTCGCATGAAAGCGTCAAGCTTTCAGGGTGTATAGTTGCATGTCATCCCCTTGTCACGCGGAAATTCCCAAAACTGTCTAAAGTAACCCTTGCTGGTTGACACAAATAAAGCGTGTCCAATTCTCTGGGACCTTCTTTTTCTTATCTCTTATTGCTGCCTAAGTAAACCGCTACGATCTTTGCTCTCTCGATCTTGCTGTAACCCTATTCTGTGACAAATGATTGCAGAAATTGTGATAAAATGGATGATAGATACACTCGAACGCTCGTTAAGAGACAGATCGACACCTTCCTCAAATTATGATTAATATCTTGTTAAACTCAGCTAGAATCTTTTTTCTTTTTACTTTGAAATGTTTTATATTATTAAAAATGTTGCATTTTTTAATGTTCACAGTGATGTTTTGCTTTCTTCTTCTTGATAATTCTCTTTTTTTTTCATTTTTTAAGGTGAAAGTAATACTCCAGAGAGTTAAAGCACTTTCCCCCCCTTTTTTTTCTGTTTGCTTTAGCTTTACTTATATAAAACGTTTCATCTTCGTTAATAATTTCTATCATGACAAGTTGACAGAACCTCTTTCTGGATAGCAGAAAAGCTTCTTCCCTTGGAAGAGGGAATATTCTTGGAAACGTAAGTAACAGTCGCTTGTCTACGAAGATAGCACTGTTTCTTCTAGAAATCAGAATATTTACCTTGAATACGTATCACACGTTTTACTGCAATACGGCTTTCCTTCTACTGGTACCGGAATTGGAAAATTTTTAGTAAACTTGAAACTTAAAATAACAACTGCCCCTGTTAATTATTTCTTATAATATTATAGATTCTACATAAACTTTTTCATTGCACAAAGAGAATTTTGTTTCCTATCTTCCTTTTGTTTCCTTTAAAAAAAGGACTACAATACGCCGTCTATTCCATGCAATTGCACAAACTTGATACTTTGACACGAAACGGTTGTAAATTGCAGAAATGTCGTCAACTGAAACGAACGAATATAGAAGTAAGCGTATCTTGCAGTTAACTTTATGCATTTTTACGCATTCGAAATGTACGATCGCGTTTATCTAAATGAACATAACGGAAGCGAGGAAGCAAAGATAGAGGCAGTAAGAACTCGAGGCAATCGTAACAAATTCGTATTAGTTAAGCCCTCGAGTAAATGAAATTCCGTACTATCTACGAAAAGTTGGCACCATGAAAATGAAATATACAGCCCAAAAGACGCTTCGTTGCAAAATAAGGGTACACGAAAACACTTTTGTGTAGTCACTTTATTACACAATAAATGTTCCAAGACCGACACAGTACAACGATAGATACAACAATAAATCCGAGAGTAACTACAATATTTACATCCGGTATTCCTCAGTGAATACACAGCATGTCATCCATCATCGCACATTTATCTCTATTTTCCGGTTCGCTAACGTGTTTCCACAATGTCGGCTTCGTTAAAGTTCCTGCTAACAAGCGGCACCCAAAAATCGTTCTTTCCCTCTATTTTTTATTTTTTTTTTTTTTTTTTCTAAACTTGATAGAAAAATAGTGAACAACGCGTGTTCCACTTTCAGGTACGTCGCGATCTGTCATCCTTTTATCTCGCACACGATGTCGAAGCTGTCCCGGGCGGTGAAGTTCGTCATAGTAATTTGGCTGCTGGCGCTATGCCTGGCCGTGCCACAGGCGGTTCAATTTGGCATCGTTTACGACTATCGCAACGGCTCGGTGGTCCTGGACTCGGCTCAATGCTCCATCAAGTGGTATCTGATGAAACACGCCTTCGAGATATCCACCATGTTGTTCTTTGTCCTGCCAATGACCATCATCACCGTTCTCTATGTACTGATCGCGATCAAGTTAAGACGATCCAGACTGTTGTCAGCTACTGCGAAGAGGAACCATTTGTCAGCTGGATCCATTCACGGCGATAGCGGAAGAGGAAAAAGCGCCGCGCAGAGGAACGTTATCCGAATGCTGGGTAAGTGAAACGTTGGTTTAATTTTATATCTTTTTCCTTTTTTTCCCTTTTGTTATGAAACGTGACAGTCGAAGTGACCGACTGGTTTGTAATGTTTCGAGAGTCAACTGTTAGCTGATAGCGTCGGGACATTGGAGATGATTTAGATTAAATTACGCAATTTTGGAATTTTTTAATTTGTGATTGAATTTTTTTTATTGATCTCTGCATGTAAAATACGAAGTAGAATGAAATAAATATTGGTAATCGAATATAAATCGTCATCTGTAGCATAATATTATTTATTTGAGATTTAATACGATAGGGATGGGGGTCTGTTGGAATTTTCAAGGGGAAGATAAATGAGGGTATTTTGTTTGGAATGTTTAGAAATTTAAGGATGTCATGAAAGTTTCACTTGTGAAAGTTTTCTATGAAAAATATTGTAGATTTGCATGGAAATTTTGTGTAAGAGGTACGACAGCTATAATCGTATTTCCTTTCTAAACTTGATATAGATTTTTTATTTCTATTTAATACATATTACAGTGGTCTGTATTGTATACAAAAATTTCCAAATACAAAGTTACAACTATATAAATATATCAAAGCCAAGAACCATATATTAAATACAAAATTCCCCTAAGAAATGTCACGTGCATCGATTAAGGATACCATTTGCAATTTTATTAATTATTTATTTTATTATTGCATAATAATAAACATCGAAATCTATCTCGTTACATATGGTAACGTAAGTTCGATCAGTTGTTAAATTAACGAAGAAAAGAAAGAAACGTACGTAGCCGACATTCGCCTGGGTAGTTTCGAAGTGGTTGTTAGACTTATTATTCGCCGATCTGCGATCACCAGGAGGGAGGGAAAGCGTAATACGTCCGATGCCGAGGAGATTCGTAGGTTTACGGTTCTATAAAAATAGTTTCTACTGTTGTGATAAATTCTTTTACGAGTGTCGAGGCGGTTTCGTTTGACGCGAAAAATTTATCGTGCCAGGATGCACTTACCGTGTCTCGAATTGTCACGATTATCGCTGTTCAATGAGAAATTGAAGTAACATAAAGAAACAGACAAAGTGGAGTTTTTTTTAAACAGAATAAACAGATTTAATGTCGGTTTATTTAGAGCTGTATCTTTTCCTGTAAATATTCAGGGTCGTGACTATTAAAGTCACCAACTGAAGATCGATCTGAGAAATCATTCGGAAATTCTTAAAACTTTGCAGCAACTTGTTATCTGATTTGGAACTTTTAAAGATAAATAGGATCTGTAGAGATTATAGGATCTTGAGATAAATAAAGAATTCTGGTATATATATTCGGTGTTGCAATAAAAATATCATTTTTATATATAGCGTGATAACACTAAATCTCTTTTCATTCATATTGTTTAGGTGTCTTTGAAATGAAGTCGTTGCTTCAACTAATTCTGCAAAACAGATTAATTTTTCTATCGTATTTGCTTTTACCTAAATCAAAATTTCGGTTCAGATTTATGCCACGTAATTCGTATAAAATTAGTTCAATGAAATTTAGATTATGAGACAATAAAGTCTAAACACGTACAATTCTTAGTTCGTCGTGTTTCTCGCTCGTAATTCTTGTAAACAGGTGTACAAATTTTTGTATATTTTGCATGCAGATAAAATCACATTTGATTAATCGTTTCCTTATTATTTGAATTATCGCGTTCTACATAAAATCAGGAGATATTCTATTATTTATGAACAAGAACGTAAACTGTACAATTGTACACGTAGCGTAGTTTCGTGACACGATTTTTTATGTAGTCGAACTTCCGTCAGGGTAATACGCAAAACGTATCGATGAGAATAGACGAGAGAGCGCTATTTCAAGAGCAACACCTTCTTTCAACGGGGATATTCATCTGTCATATTAATTTTATTTGTTTTCTACGAAAATCGTCCTTCATGCTATTCCTTCCCACCGGATGCACGTAATTTTGAATAACGAATGCATTGAACAAAATGTCACACAGAAAGAACGGGCCATTTTGTTGTCCTCTATCATCTTATATTGAGAACGCGAGAGTTTAAATTTATGGAAGAATGTATTTCTCTGGCGTGAAATCGTATCTCTGTGAGAATATCGCGTTTTCACATTTTCACAGAATCGAGTTCCTGTCCATTCTTTATCGAGTTACCGTAATAGTTGTTGCCATTCAACTCTCATGCGATCTTCGATAGTATTTTATCGAATTTTTCTGTAGAATATTTATTCTTATTGATATCTTGCGAATTTCTTGCGAAGTTGCCGCAAAGTAGCCAGCCAAAGTTTCCCAAGAGAATTCCTTTTCAATTTTCATATACATCAAATTTTATTAAAGTAATTACTTCTAGGAAAACTCTACACTTTTCTTTTGTATCGCCACTATGTACCGCCGCTACGAAGAAAATAGAATTTAGTGAAGTAAAAAAAATAAAAGAAAAGAGAGGTCCATATCATTGTGCCCTTGAATATGAATGTTGTTTGGATTACAAAGTCTAGAAACAAAAACTATAAGTAGATTTTTATTGACTGTCTCTTGTAACTTTCAGCTAGAGTTACATACAAAGATTAATTTTTTTGGTAATGTCCTTTGTTGTAAATATATCGACGTGCTCCTTATCATCTTCGATTGTAATGTAACACTGCTAGAGGATCTGGATCAGTATACATTGTGCTTTTACTTATTTCAATATATTTCTATTACACATTCATCCACGCGTTCCTTTATAGCGCAACAAATTATATCCTCAACAAATTTCAATAGAGCTCTTAGAAAATTCATGTACAATTCTTACACAGCTCTTACAGCCATAAGCTATTAGATTTTACTAGACTTTTTAGAAGCTTCCGTTCTTTAGTAACGTTTTTTTTAAAGCTCTCGTAGATTTTCTATCAGATCTTCACAGAATTACTGTAATGTGTTCTTCTAAAGAATAATTAATAGAATTTTTCTGAAATATGCGTAGAGTTGCTGTGGAGTTTTCACCAAGTTCTTCAATTTTTCTAAAACTCTCTGAAAATTCCTATCGAGTTTCAATAGAGTTTCCGTAGAATACGTTTAGATTTCTCTTAAAACTATCGTAGCATTTTCGTTGAACTACTATAGAATCTCCTCTCAAGATTCTGATTAAGCTCCTAACGTACTATCGTTCGAATTTTAACAAAAATTTCCAGCAAAGTTTCACTTTTTATCGAGCTTTCTTGTACTCTCATCGAATTCTCCTTTTATTTCGATTAGATTCTCAACAGGTTTCGCGATCGTCTGCCTTATTTTTACGATTCTTATCAGATTTCCTTGTCGTATTCGTGAATCGAATTCTTCCATCGCTATCGCCTTCTAGAAATTCTCATTTGCGAAAAAACGAAGCAGAAAAATATCACCCGTCCAACTAGTAACCAGCAACATGTCCGGCGATTGAATCGACGGCAGTAAATTCGATCGACGCTGGTTCCGGATAACTATTCCTCGAAACCTTTTCGGTCGCGCGTGCACGCTCCCATCAAGATGCCGAAAAGGTAGCCTCGTAAAATCGTACGACCTCGTGATTTCGGTTAGTTTATGGGAATGTATCGACCACAACCCTCGTAGTCTGTTTTATCCATATCGAGATGAATGAATAGATTCATAATCCTTTAAATATACAAGACCACATAAAGATCGAGTTCGTTATGTCTCTTTCAATTTTTTGATTAGTCAGTTATTCGATTAGAACGTTCGCGAAATATAAAGAAATTAGTTCTCTTCTAAATTAATAATTAACTTTTTCGAAACTATCTATTTTCATCGAATGAAAAATAATATAATATACCGTGTCATTTTTCAAAATCTGATCCTTCGAATAATCTTAAATAATAGAACTTATATCAAATTTATTATTATTTGTATTTGACGATGTACAATACCTCGTTCAATTTTTCTAAATCAGGTTCTTCTGTGCAACAAAGTTCCCGAAATTCGTATTAGCATTTTTATTATCCCGTTTCAAATTAATGTTCTTAATCATTTGTCGTATTATGGCGAACAATACGACACAGTTGATCGGGGTTATCTCCTTTGCTGAATTTTCTAGAAACGTTGCACGATTTCCTCGATATCCTCAAACTTTTCGGCTGGACACACGGATAGAAGATAATTATTTCTCTACCACTTTCCTGCTGGTAGCGTCTTCTTACCAACCTGCTACTACTACATTTCTTTCTTAATGTAACTGCACCTCTTTCCCACTTTCGACTTTCTTAACGATCCAATAACAATTCGCTGAAGTAGAAACACTTTAACCGAAACTAGCACGAAATTCCTTACGTCAGTCCAGATCCAAACTTGAACCAGTGCCATCTTTTTAATGAAGTCAATTTCGAACACCGATTAAATATCAAAAGTCAAGTAGCACGGTTAACGTTATTACCAAAGCATAGAAAAAGACAAGATTTATACGCTATGGGAATCTAATATTTTACGAGACACGCGTTACCACAAAAATAATGCGAAATGAAACTACATCGAGGGAAAAATATATAAAATATGTATTTCGAGCACGTGAAGTCACCGGCTGTGTGCATTGCGTCCATTTTACGTGAAGCTTTTATGTTTCTCTTATAAATGTTGCAATTCTACTTAGTCACGCACTGTAATCAGAGTTGATGTGTCGTATGAAAATATTCGTTTCTGTTCCATGGAATCGATCGTAATTTCCAAATATGAATCCCTTCGCTTAAATCAAGTACGTTTACTGTCTTTATATTTGACATCGGATTTTAAGATCCGTAAGATCCAATGAATTTTAAATAATTCGACTCAAAATTCTGTGTTGCATTAAGAAATTCTTTCGTCGATGGTCTGTCGAAGCAAAGAAAGTTGCTATTGCTGTCTATGACACTAATTTAAGTAGAAGACATAGAATTGAATCGTGACAGCAATTTTGAATTTATTGCTAGTGATGTATATTTGATTTGAACAAAAAAATGCCTAATTTCGAAAATCACAATCAATGCTATACACTATGTAGGATATTATTGATGATTGTACGATATGTAAAATAAAAGTGTAAATGGAATCAATTTGCTAACTGCATAAATAATAATTTTAATGACAATTGCTGATTCAAATGAATATTATATGATTTTTTATTATATTTTCTACTGCATATTATTTGATTTTTCCTATCACTCGTATTTCTTGGAATTTCAAGATCATCCTCGATATTTAAGATGGTAGTTAAAAAGTTTTGTTCGTCAAGAGAGTCGTAGATAATATTACAGGAAAAGTTCTACGATTTATATTAAAATGATCATTGAACGACTTTTAAAGTGATCCGACTACGTTTCTGTCGGTTGACATACTTCCGCTATATTTGATTTTTCGTCGCTTATTATATTCCACTTGTAGATCGCGGAAGATTCTACTTCAGTGGGGACGCCTCTGCTTAACGACGTCGTTTGTTGTTCCCGTCAGAATGGCCGATATTGTTGATTTCAAGTTTGCAAATTTGTTCTACGTCATAGAGTCCTACGTATATCGTAATTGGCAATACTTTTCAAGTGGGATAAAATTTTCAAGCTAGGTAGTAATTTGTTTTGAAGGGAAACATCTTTTAATAGAATTTTGAAGAATTTCCTGCCGTGAAATTGTAAAATTAATTGGGGAATTACGTTTGAGAATTTATATTTGAAAACTTTCTAATAAAATTGATAGGACTCTCCTTTTTCTCCATTCTCTTTAGATTGACTTGAAATTCGTTTCCTTGTAGTAAGACACTTTTTAATCAGATATTCTTGGATCTTGCAACTCGCAACTTCGTTTTTAATATGCATTGGAAATACGATTACTTACTTCGAGGACAACGGATGAATAAGTCGAAGTTCCATCTTGTGTTAAAACTCGTGACATCTTTCCATAACGGTTGCACGTTTGAAGGATTCGACTCGTTTAGGAGCGAACAAAATTTATGACAATCGTTATGATATTTTCATTGCAATGATAGGAATGGTTAAGCATCGCATGAAATAATAAAGTTGCTTTCTTCTCTCATAAACGTTGAATTATAGCTGTAGGAAACTTTGGCCGGAATAGCTCGTAACTATTCTCGTATCAAACTTGCATTTCTATTTATAATGTTTTATGTTTCATCAAAGTATGTGAATAAAAAACCTTGAATTTTAGCTAATCGATGGTTCAGCATGAATCGAATTTGCCTTTGCACAGAAATTTATTCGATAGCGAAAACAATTACTTAAAAATATTTTTATCTTTGTTTATCACTGTAACGTTCAATAGATATCTCTGATATGAACTCGACACTCAATGATAAGGTTTGTAAACCTAACTTCCTACTGTCGAAGCCCTTTTCACGACATATCAATCTATCAACTACAAAGTGACTCGACGAAACTTAACGGAAGACTTGTGTCACGTCCTCGCGAAAAATTGTCGGCTTATCGAAGCCTAAAGTATTTCAAAGTTCGTAACATTAATTCGAATTTAAATTGCGACTGGAAAAGTTCCTTTTACGATTCATTTTAATTCTCCATATATTCCAAATAATCCCTCGCAGCGTTTTCGTCAAATGAAAATTAATTTCTCCACCTGAAACCTTTCTCTTCGAATATAATGCCTTTCCACCAGTAATCTATAAAACGCAAACCGAAAGTCTCGTGTATTCCTAGTTTCTAACTTCCTGAATGAACTAGCACCACGGAAATTGCTCAAAAATTATTTCAACTCGTGATTTACGAGACATTTGTAGTCAGAGTCCGAAAACACCGCAAACAGACCATTAAACGCTACCTTAGAGCGACCCATTCACCCTTTATCTCCTTTAATCCCTTGCCAACTGTTCTTTTAGCTTTTTATCGTCAAACGACCAAGTCATGTACTCGTTCTTTTCTGGAGATTTCAGTCGCAACCCGCTGTCTTTTTATACTCGTGTTAAAATCGCCTTGTACTTTTATACTCGTTCGTGGATTTACGAGGTGTGACGCGTGCAATCGATAAACGACCACTTATCGTCGATACGCCACGAATAGATTGCATTTAATTTGCGATATTAAGTGATTTATAATTAACCCACCGATGAACAATGTTGCGTCAATTCGATATTTTATTGGGCTTTTTTCTTTGGTCAACGTTTGGCAATTCCTTTTATTTAATTTCGTATTAACACAGCATTTGCTTTGGAATTTATAATGCAATTTAGAATTTCTTAATTTTGAATTTCTCATGTATATTCAGATATTTCTGAATCATTGATGTAATATCTAATTTGCAATATTTTTTTTTTCTTAGGTAACATAGATATTTGAGGATTCCTAACGATGTCTAATTTGCAATATTTTTTATTTCACCTAGATATTTCTGAATTTATTTGTTTAATCTCCCATTAATGCGATATCTCATTCGCAATTTCACGTGTCAATAAATATCCCCGAATGTTTTATGACGATTAACGAAGTATCCATAATTTCCTCTCTCTCCTACGTTCAATTTAAATTCGATGCGATGTACATTGTTTATCGGTATATGTACGTTTTAAACAATATAGCTAAAAGATAATTATCATCTGTTCCCTCGTAGTAAATTCGTGGAAAGGTTGCCACGTTGTATTTGATTGATTTGATTGAAACAGGAAGTGGGAATTATTTATTATGAACACCTGCCAAAAAGCGTATCTAAAAAGAAAAAAGCATTCTTTGCGTCTCAATTAGAAAGACGGGACCTTGAAATCTTTGAAATATCGTCGAAAAGAATTCATATCCTGCCGGAACGATATGTCATGCTAAGATCGTTTAATTTTATTGTTGGAAAATTTATTTCTATCTCCGATCGTATCTTCGGAGCTAGGAATTCCATTCGGTTTGTTCGATTTACAACAGTGAGAACGGAATTAAGAAACAGGAATATGAGTTCGCGAAACACAGAGAGTTCGCACACGGTTAGTGTAAGCAGATCGATCAGGAAATAGATCGTATTCTAGCATGGCCTCGTGGAATCTTATACAAACCGGCTCTGCCAAAATACAGCTGTAAATAGATGCCTCGAGATGGTATGTTGCTGCTTGTTACGGAACGCGTTCGAGAAATTGTCCGTTGACATAACGATGGCGATGCTTCTTTGCTTCGCCGGACTTTATTCTTTCACGCTCGATGTATATGCTGCCTTGTATTTTAATAAATTAACTAAATCAACCAAACAACAAATATATTTGTTTTTTATAAAGCAAACTTCGAGCTTTAGTGCATTATATCTTCTTTATTAAACCAGACCAAAAGATGTGTTTCTATTATCCATAATTAAATGTTTAGCATTATTGCTGCCTTGTATTTTAATAAACTAACTAAATCAACCAAACAACAAATATATTTGTTTTTTATAAAGCAAACTTCGAGCTTTAGTGCGTTATATCTTCTTTATTAAACCAGACCAAAAGATGTGTTTCTATTATTCATAATTAAATGTTTAGCATTATTGCTACCTTGTATTTTAATAAACTAACTAAATCAACCAAACGACAAATATATCTGTTTTTTATAAAGCAAACTTCGAGCTTTAGTGCATTATATCTTCTTTATTAAACCAGACCAAAAGATGTGTTTCTATTATCCATAATTAAATGTTTAGCATTATTGCTACCTTGTATTTTAATAAACTAACTAAATCAACCAAACGACAAATATATCTGTTTTTTATAAAGCAAACTTCGAGCTTTAGTGCGTTATATCTTCTTTATTAAACCAGACCAAAAGATGTGTTTCTATTATTCATAATTAAATGTTTAGTATTATTACTAGCTTGTATTTTAATAAACTAACTAAATCAATTAAACGACAAATATATCTGTTTTTTATAAAGCAAACTTCGAGCTTTAGTGCATTATATCTTCTTTACTAAATCAGACCAAAAGATGTGTTTCTATTATTCATAATTAGTTAGCATTAGTTTAGCATTATTAAAATAATTTTTAATATTGGGACGAGTTTTTAGATATTGGAATAATTCTTTTCACGGTTGAGCAAAAAGAAATGTTTCATTGAAACGTTACAAGCTGCACAATATTTATTATTCTCTCCAGCCATTTTGCAATCTCTTCTTTATTATTCTGTTCCTGTTCTTATAAATAAATAGCTCTATCTTTAACACAGATTTGTAATAATTGTAAAATAGCAAATTTAAAGAATATATAAGAAGTTGCGAATGCTTGTTTTATCTCACTGTTACTTAGGAGGGTGACTTTTTCTTCCCACCAAGAACAGATTTGCTCCTCACATGGAGAAACTAGCTTCGTTCAAGGTTTTCCTCTCTCTTTTTCTTTTTCGTTTCTATTTGTGTAACTTGGTCAACAGGAATTCACCTGTTTTTGGTGGGTTTTGATCGTTGCCGATGGTAGAGCTGCACATTATACTTAGAATAGATACACACTGATGTTGGAGAGAGGTTTATGAGAGAGATACTGTGCGCTTTATATTGAGAACACGAGATCTCTGTATATACATTATACATCTACATGTATCGTTTCAGTGTAAGTTTCGAATATATAAGATTGTTTTTCACTGATTTATTTTATCAACTAAATGAAGCGTTGTACACTGCGACATGCAATGGACAGGTCTCTTCTTTATCGCTCTCTTCTTTGTCTCTTCCTCGTTCGTTCGTTATATTAGGTCGTCCAAAAAGTTTCTTTCGTTTTATAAGGAAATAATGGATGAACAACATTTTTCGTTTTATATTATTTTGTCGAATTACGTATGATCCATTTTGTTCTATCAAAATAAAGATCACAACGTTCGACAGATTAGGTTTCATGTTTGTATAAAGATGCGTCGTTCTAAAAGACGTGTCTGTAAAAGAAAGACACTTTTCAGACAACCTAATACATTTCTGTTTGTTGATTCTTGTTAACCAGTGTTTGCTACATCTTCGACATGGTGAATTTGAGCAGAGATACGTGTGACTTTCATTTAAAAATATTAAATATTGTCTTTCTTTCTTTAAAGAGCAATTTAAAAACATTGCTTCAATCCATTCTGTAATCTTGATTATTCTGTATCAAGAAGACATTTTATTAGATTGCTATATAATTCTTTTCTCCTGCGAACTGCTACACTGGATGTTCTTAATCGTTTTAATGAAATTTAGTGAAATAGGATTGGCGTTTGCCAAAAAATGGGAAAATTGTTTCTGGCATTGGCAGTGTTTATTTAAATGTCTGTTTCATAAAATGTTTATTTTATAAAATGCGTATTCGAACGTCACTGTGTATGGTAAGAGAAAATAAATAAATATTCAAGATATTTCAACCGAATCAGAGAGTAGGGAAAATACTGACAAAGGTCCGTTAAACGGACTTTTACTCGTCTCAGATCCTCTCGTACCAAGATTCGAGAAAATCGCATATTACATGCATTTTTTATCTTTGCTCCGAATCCTCGTCCAAATGTTGCACTCTGCGTCACGTCGATGATACCATGAGATACCGTGAGTTCGAAAGAAAAATAGTATTGTTACATCAACGACGACTTAATAATGTAAAAAGCTAAAATTCACGAGATTACTTTAATACGATTTAAGAACGAACATCCAACGTGAACATATTTGACAAAGCTATTTTTCCAATGGCATCAAATCCATTTTTCAAATGGAATCAAATACTTTTCCACGTCACTGTAACTTTCTTTATCCATGTAAAAACTAACGCAACAGCAGAATACCTGAGGTTGCAGGAATTTGGTGACCAGACAGAAACTAGTTCTTTCTACGAACGTGGAAAAAATCTAATAGCGTGTGAGGCAACCTAAGTCGTGTCCCTTTTTGAAAGGTCCATTATTTCGCTAGCGTTGCAGTCAGTCTTCATCAGAGTCTAATGATAATCTCGTACTTATAGAGAATTTAATAAAGTGTAACCATGAGAAATACTTTGCAGGACTAACAATTTTTCTAAATGACTTTTAAAAATTGTTGAAACGTGTATTCGATATATTGCGCGTGTAGTTTGAGAGTGTCGCGATATAAAATAATTCGACGAAAACGATTGTGTGTCAGAAGAAGAAACTAAGAACGAAAAATTATAAAAATAATGTTCGACCGTCTTAAAGATTATTCTTTTGCCGATATTATGCGTCTGGCGGATGATTTTTGGAATCTTCTAAACGGTTCTTCTGCTCATCATACGAAGCTTGTTAGAGCTGTGTCACTTTCGAAATATATGTGCGATATCTAAATGGTCCGAGATACAAAAATGACCAATCTATATATTAAATCGCCGAAAGTTTGATTATTAGAAACACGTGAATTCGTTTCGTTTTCTGGAATAAGCGATAGAAAAATAATTGAACTCGCAAATGCTGAACGAGATGAGTCTTAACCCCGTGTATAATAAATTACAGTGATTCGTCTGAGAAGATTCACGATTAACTTGTTACGAATAATTCATTCGACTATAAATCTGTTCTAGCTATTCTATAAATACACCTTTGTCTCAACGTAACTACATTAGTTTTTAACGAAGAATAAAAGACAAGATAAATTCATTTATTATCTGTTCATTTATACGTAATAAATTTATTTATACATCATTGGTGACGTTTAACATTTATCAAATTTTGTCGTTGTTGCAAAATGGCTGGCGTGATAGAAAGTTCATGAAAAATGAGCGAAAAGGCAGAGAAATCTCAGATAAGTCGGCTTTCCAAATTTACGAGTGCTCTAGGGAACTACTTATCTTCATCCACTATGTATTCGCCAGTGAAGAGATAACCACGACAAAAATTCTGGCCATCAAATGTGAAATCGGACCGTACGATAGATTTTCACGTGTCACGCGGATGAAAAGGTGAAATATTGTCACGAAATAAAGGTCCCTTGGCGCGGAAGCGTCAACTATCGAATATCGATCATTTTTCCATTTAGTAACTATCCAATATGGAAGAACAAGGCAATTTAGATCTCCTCTCTTGTCGTAATTTGTTCCTCTTTTTCTTCTTTTTTTTTTTCAAATCGATTGGCGTCCGATTAATTTCTATTTCAATTGAAATTCCCGATGCAAGAATTGTTTGATCTGTTCAGGATAAAAGTTTCTCGATTCAAAGTGCCTTACAAAAATAGATTTAAGTGTAATTCCAATTTTTATAAATTGTCAGGTGATTCTAATTTTTAAAAATTACTATCGAATAACAATTTAAGTACGCGATGATTTTATTTTTATTTTTACTTTGCTCAATTTAAACTGTTTCTTAAAAAGAATATTTTTCATCGAAGCTTGGATGCTTGCCACTAAATTATTCATTCAGAAATCGAATGTCCAATGTTACTCTCTATTTTTTACGTCAACAGAAGAATGAAATAATTCGCACGTTATCGATTTCGCGAAGATAACGCCAGTAGAGACCAGAAGACTAACATTGAAAAGTTTGTGCATATGTATTCGCTCGATATCGATTCTTGCAATTTAGTAGATTGGATACACGCGACGTAGAATCGAATACGGTCAACGTCCAGCTCCTCGCCAGTCCCCATGACTGTATAAATCATTCTCTGTCAAATATTTGCCGTGCAAACAAGCACAGTTGGGTGTGTGTTCGCGAAAAGTTGGCCGGAGAAAGACAAGCTCGTTTGAAACTCGCAATTGAAATAATCGAGTCACTCTAGCGCGTTGTTCCTTTCATTTGATAGTGGAAAAATCAAGTTAAACAAAGAGCAGATGTTTTCAGGCAAGCAGTGGGCATTAAACTTGGAAATTTATACAACTGTGAAAGATTTATGATTCTGGGACGGTTATTGGTTCGAAACCATTTCGCAGTGGACTTCCTGTTTGTTGTAATTGAGAAGATTTAATTAGAGAATTCGTGAGAATATTTATAATGATAAAGATCTAGACAATTGTTATAGAAAATTTTCTAAGGAAGAAATTCTTCGTGGAAATAAATGTCTTGTATCCTTATATTGGCAACAAATTTATTAAACTTTTATTAAATTCTCATAATTCAAAGTTTTCTTCCACTTTGAGTTTAATCAAATCTCTGACATATTAAAGGACGTATCTTCATCGACGATGAAAAATATTCTTCAGTTGCTATTTTTGTTTAAAAAAAACTTACGAATGTATCAAATTCCCATTGTTCCATCTTTTCCATTGCAACGTCGGTTATTTATCTTTTGTTATTTATCTTCTGTGTTAACTCGACGTACACAATGTTTAGCTCGTAAAACAAGATATCTTCGACAGTGGGTAAAAATTATGTTTCCTGCAGATATATGAATTCCCACAATTCTTATACTAGGATCGTTGACAAAAATAATATACTTTTCTTATTAGCTTATCTTTCACGTTTTTTACTTCAACTAGAAAAGAAAAATTTCCAACGTGTAGAACGATGTTATTAAGAGATATAAATATTCTATGTCCATTTAAATTCTCCTAATGCTCGACTGCAAACTCACGTTCTCCTTTAATTCATATACAGCGTTATTGCACTTGGCGCAGTTTACAACATCTTAAATGTTAGCCTGTATTTTTTAAATGACTAGCGCTAAACATCCTTCCACGAAACGACCAACGTTAATTAGGAGACTGAGAAATTGCGTAAAACAAGTTACGGGAATATTATTTGAAAGTTGAATGAATCCGAATATTCTCTCGATTGTCTATTTATAGGAGAAACTGAAATTCAAATGAAAACGATAAATCGTTCATGAAAATGGACGAGCAACAATGTGTCGTTCGAGTTGGTAATATACCGCATCGCATGATACGTCCACTTAAACGATAGATGTTCCTACGATGACGATCTTCCGTCTTTGATTCGAAGTTTATTTCTAGTTTGGTCATTTTATAATTTATTATCGTATTATTAATTTTTTACACACCGATATCTCAATCGTATTTCTATTACATTGTCCTTGTTCCTATGTATAAACGTTCGGAATTAAAAATCGAAGGTTTCTTGTTTCATAGTGATAGAAATAAAAGGTAATCTAAACTGAAAGAAAATAAATCGGAGAGAAGAAGGCAGAAATGAACAGCGGAAAACGCTTTTAAAATTTAAACGAGCCCAATAAACGTTCAAAATAACCCACTGAAATTTATTTCTCCATGTTGCACAACAGCTTCGTCGAGTCATCCCACTATCGATCGTAAAATTCGAGTCTCGCCTTTACCGATACCCTTAAATGTAACACAAAACCTTCTAGTTTTTATTACAATTCTTCCAATACCATCGAATATCGAGAAACGAGCGCACGTTACCGGTGAGAAGTTTACATTGTTAGGTATTTGATAAAATCGAAAATTTTGTAAAAGTACATGGAGTTCTCTTGTTTTAAAAAAATCTTTAGACCACGATCTATCAAAATACGAAGAAAACATCGCGCTAATATATTTTTAGAAAACATTAAAATCGCTGTGTGTTCTATAAAATCAGATATTTTTAGAAATAGTTCGCCAGAAGAATCTTCCACCAAAGTTCTTCTTCTCCTACTTAGTTCCTCTTCTTCCCTATATTAAAATAAAGAATATTTGTCTACTAATACGATTGTTGCGTCAGTATCGAAATAACGATAAAATCGACCAAAAAAAATGAGTAAAATACAATTAAAAAAAGCATTCCAATCTTTTGTCCAGCACTACGTATAAATACGTATCGGAGGAAATGCGTGTGCCTACACGATTGTTGGATATTTATTGCGGAAATGCCTGTATCTCAGCGTTTTCCATGGCCTGTACAATCTTATTCTGTTCACGAAGATCAAGGAATGACGGATAAGCGGTCTTTTTTTATGCAAAGTGGCCTACTGGCGAAACCACGACGTCAAAAGACGATAGTGAAGGATGGACTGGAACGCGAAGAAAGCTTTCGAGGTCGATAAAATCGATCGGAATTTCATTTCAGAAGTAAAACGTCTTTGATGTCTTTCCACGCGAATCTCGAGCGTTCGAGGAATAAATAAGCTAATGTAATCTGTATGTCTGGTGAATCGAAAAGTGGACGATGCAGTTCAGAGTGTTTATGGCTTCTGTGAAGTGATTTATACATTATTGAATTTGTAGAGTGCCGTAGATTATTGAATCTACATTGATCCGAGATTTCGATTATTGATTTGATTATTGATAGTAGGGGAACTTGAAAAACTTCAAATTTGCTTTTATTGAATAGATGATCTACATTATCTTTTTATTTTCATCATGTAGAAAAGTATATTTATAATTCCATCAGTTTTTGCGTCAGAGAGGAAAATTATTATTTATTTGACAACTTGAGTTTAGTTTTACAACAACATTCGGTTCATTTTCGGTTGTTTCGCAACGCTGCAAGTGGAAGGTTGTGTTGCTTCCGCTAATGATGGCATATCTTGTGTTAAGTCAGCCTTGTAATGTCGTTGAGACGACTCACGAAGATTTCCTCGCAAATTTTGAAAAACCTCCCTTTTAAAATTCACATTTTTTTTTCAGTTGCGTCACTATCAATGGCAACGATAGATATGTTTTATAAGGAAATGAAAGTTAATGACTGTTTTTGACAAATCAAGAGTTCGAGATCACTTTTGGGAGGTGATTGTAATTTATTATGAATTACAAACTTCGTGTTATTGTACTGAATTATTACATTTATTTAGCAAATTAAAGATGATAAACGTTTCCTTTATTTTAGAATTATCACTGATCACGCAAATTCAGCTATATCGATTAAATGATAAATTTATTAATAATTCCATAATGTTAACAATAATGCTATAAAAGGATAAAGAATAAAATTCACATAATTCAATGAAATATCCGTTACAGAAATATGAATGAAAAAAGAATATTTCGTACGTTTTATTCTTCATGATCAATTTTTTTTTTATAAAACGCAATGGACCGAACGCAAGAAATGGTGGAAGACTAATAAAATGTTCGTAGAGAATCTCATATCGAATATAAAGTATTCAAAGAGATATTGTTGTCGTTCGTAAACGCTATAACGAAGTGTCAACAACAGCATCATTTTTCACGAGAGATCAAAATTATTTGTACTATATAAATTACATCGAAAGGGATGCGAAAATACTCGAAAACAAACACCGTTTGAATCATCGTGTTCACTGGTTTTGTTTAATTCACGAACGAGATCCGATTACTTGTTTGATAAACGAGTTGACTGGCGATTATGTGGGCGCCCACATTTTTTTGTGAAATACGAATATTTGGTTGCGACGTCGTTGCCTCGAAACCGGCAACTTTCACCTACCGTTGAAACATAGTTCATCTTTCAAATGATTTAATGGCCTTAATTTCATATCCAAATTCTATTGCTATTTCAATAAACAGAAGGATCTCGAATGACTTTTTTTTAGAAGAATTTCAAGGTAAAATTGAAATAAAAAATACTTACCGATCGATTAATGTTTTCTTCAAACTTAAAATATTTTTAAAGAATGGACGATTAACACGACGATGAATCAAAGAACGCATAGAGTAGAAGCATAATCGTCTAAGATTTCGAGTAACTGGATATTAGTTCAGATTTTAAACAATTTGATTCAAAACAGTGGATCATTTATTCTTTCAAATCGTAGCTATTTTGAGGTAATTTAAATTATTTTGGAATTTATTTAATATTTCACACTTGGGTAGGCTATACGATAGAATCAGTTTATAAATAAAAACTTAAATTCTCTTTCGTAATTGTACGAATTGCGTATTTCGTAATTATATAACCCGTATGTTATATGTATTGTTTTTTTGATCAAAAACAATATCGTAATCTACCTCTGATCTTCCATAAATAATTTACACGTGGAGGCGATTTCCTTTTTATCAAAATCTGTTATTTCACAGATCGCCGATTCGAAGCAGCTCATCATAAATTGCATACTGTTTCCTATCCGAAGAGATTTTATCTAGAAGAATATGTTTTCTTATACAATGCAGTTTAGATGTAAATACAGTGTATTATCATTATAAAGATATTAAATTGGTGCATATATGCATGAAAAATGTCGTTCTCGAATTTCAATGTGAATTTCAATTCGAACATTTGAATTTGTGCCAATACCATTAACTAAATTTTATTCCGCTATCGATTGTTTTATTTGAACGTCGTTCGTATTAAGGAACGAGAAACGAGCTATAATACACGGTTTATATTAACAAAATTCATCATAAAAATGTTAGAACCTCGTTATTAATCAGAATATTCGCGTGATTTATAAATATGAGTTTAAGCTTGGTCAAAATACTGGAAAACTTGTTGAAAGCATACATATATTCTAAACTTGGGAACGATTATGTAAATATTGGAATAATTCAACGTAGGTTCATGAAATTCAAGGTTGGCGACTTTTCATCAGGGAAGCGACCAAGCTGTATTTTGTGTGTCAAAATGACTACACAATTCCGAAGATTAAAACATCCGAATCTTTATTAAAATATTCTTTGAATCCTTTCTGATTCTCTTGTTAAAAAAACCTAAACCATTTTTGAACAAATAAATTCTTTCGAAGTAACGAAATTATCGAAACGATATTTTTTAATAACTTTTTAATTCTAGATAGATGTTTCTAAGAAATTTAAAGCAATGAATGTTGTTTGTTATTAAGGAAACAATCGTAAAATTATATGAAAAATATGCGATCAAATATATATATTTTGGATTAAATTTATTTATAAAATCATATTATTTATCTTATCATTTACTTACGAAATCAATATCAGATTAAATATCTTACGTTCTCTAATGTACCTGTTAGATGGTATTAACGTTTTAATTTAGGAAAACGATATTTCGTATTATGCGTTAATCCAGTACAACGCTTATCTAATTACGAACAATTCTGGACATCTTTATGGTTCATTAGTATTCAAATATTTGAATTAAACGGGATCCTTCGAACGCTTAACAGTCCATTGAATCGGACTGAATCGATCACTTTCGAAAAGGTAGAAGCGCACACACGTGAATCTAATATATATTCAGTTATTCAAGGAATCTAGACACTTCTGTCTGCTTGCCATAGAACTCTCTTTATTTGAAAAGGAACTTCCGGTGAACAAAGAAAAAAAATAATAAAAAAATGAATCAAACTAAAATATTTGTAGATTTTCTTTCAAATAAAATGGTCATGGGAGAACCCACTGTTCAACAGAGCAAGCAATTGAATTAGCAGTATGTTATTACTTCCTTCGAATTATTTGTTGAATAAAAGATTTCACAGATAATTAATATTGTCACTCTTTGTTATCATCACGACAATTAATAATTAATTATTTGAGTTTACCTTTTTCATGAGAAATATGTCGACTGTAAGCAGAAAAGATACAAATTTGTTTCCTCCTGGTAGAAATACAGAAGATCGAAACGTTGAAAAATCGGAAATGAAGGCAAATGGCCCCGACGCGGTTTGAAAAAATTTACAAGCTTTCCTACCGTGCTGTTTATTAACGTTACCTTATAAGCCCATCGATTTATCTACCAAACAGACAAAAAGCGAATTTTGTTTTACTTCTTTATTACTATCTTTTTATTATAATTTTGCATTCTATATTTTATTTTTAATTTCACATTTATATACAGAGTGACTCAATTGTTTCCGGCCAAAGTACGTTCTGTCAAGATAAAAGAAAACATATCAATAAACATATGTCACTGGAAGTTACAGTTAGTTATAGATAACTAAAATTATGACTAGAAAAAACGATATACAAAATAAGCGGTAACGAACGTTCGTCATTAGGATAAAAAGTATGAATAACGAAATGATATAAAAAAATCAATGAAATTGGATTTATTGTTCTTTGAAGTTCTCGTTTGTTACTCGTTGAAGTAACTCTTTTAACGATGCTTCTAATAACATATATTTATGTGACGTTTTCTCCTTATCTTGACTTATAAGGCTGTGCTAACAATGTTTGGCCCCAAACAACTGGGGCACTCTGTATACTATTATCACTGTCCAATCGTTTGTCATAAATTCTTCCGAAATTTGCATAAAATATTACAGTTACAAAAATTGGAAAGTTTATCGAAGCAAATCTGTTTTAAATATTATGGGATAGATACTTTAATTAAAGAGAAGTTTAATATCGACACAAATTGCTTGTAGCTAGTTACTTATCACGATACTAATTATTTTCAGGAGTCTAAAATTATAGACAAATATAGGAATTTAGTTATTTCCAAAATCTCGAGTTTGTAAATGATCCCAACTATGCTACACAAATACCTACTTTTATATTTGATTTTAACTCCAAAAAAGATCCATAATACTAGAAATTTCACACTGTAAATGTTATCATACCTAACAGAATTACTAATATTTATTTACAAAACGTTAAAAGTATATATACTTATTGTATCCGATATCAACAACGTAGGAGATCTCAAGGATAAAGGTATAATTATTTATAGATCGTTTTTGAATGTTTATTTTGAATTTTTTATAATTTTATTACGTCCTCAAATAATTAAATAATAACAATCCGTGCAGATCTATAATTCTCAATACAGACAGTATATACTTCAATGAAATCGTAAATTGTAATTTCTACTTCGAGAGACTCAACCTATTAACCGAGCAAGACGAGTTAACTCGTCATTTTAGTTGATAATTTCTTTGGACGTAACAAATAATTTTCGTGGAGTAAATTTCTTTTTAAATTTAAAATTCCTTTATTCTTTCACACGTGGCTTTGTTTTCTTTAAAAATAAACTCTGCCATATGTACGTCTGCAAGAACTAAATGAATGAAAACAAACATCAATGAAAATAAAATTTATCTTTATTAATTTTTATCTTTAAAATCGTAATTTTTCGTTTAAAAACGATCCAATCAATAGGTTAATACGTCCGATTGTAAAATTATCTGCTATAAATATCAATAATAAATACATTTATAGGAAAAAATGGAACAGAAACTATTTGATCGTTGCAGTTGCAGTAGTAGTGGCGTTCTTCATCTGTTGGGCACCGTTCCACGCTCAAAGGTTGTTGGCTGTGCACGCAAAGAATACGACTGAACCGAAAGACGCGTTAGTAATAGTCTACACCATCCTCACGTACATGTCCGGGGTGTTTTATTACCTTTCCACGACAGTGAATCCACTGCTCTACAACATCATGTCCAACAAATTTAGGGAGGCTTTCAAGGTAAGTTATCACTTGAGAATTTTGAATCGAAATCTACCTGTCAACGATCCTGTTTCAATTATTAATCATCCTCCAGAGTAACGAATAATGAATGTATCTTTGTATATTCTTGCTACATTTTGACTGTGATTTTAACTTTATAAATGAATATTTCCGTAGTCTTTCTTTGCGTCCTCTATCTTTTCTTCTTTGCATCCCTAAAGTAGAAAACTACAGAGCTTTACAACGATTCTGAAAATCTAAGATACTACAAACGAATAGAAAATCTGTACGAAGTTAATTTTCTTTCCGACAAGCTACTTGTACCGATCGACGGTACAAGTAATCTACCGACGAAGATAGTAATTAACGAATGATAATAACGTTGTAGCATCAAAAATATAAGAAGAAAAAATATAAAGAACAGGAACTCGCTATTAACGACTTTTCACCCAAATTATGGAAATAATAAGTGAAAAAAAAAAGAAAAAAAAGAGAGGAAATGACAGTAAATACTATTACAAACGTAAAAATTACAAAAGAGATCTGAAAATTAAGAAAAAATCGAGTCCCCACCCTCCCTCCCCTAAAGATTGCGATGGAGTCTGACAAAGTGCGTTAAACAAACTGAAGTTAACTTTCAGTCGATGCTGTCGAATCACTGCGGGCGGAAGTGGTCCTCCCGCAAGTCAGTACCGCGACAGCCGACGTACAGTAGCCTCTCGAGGTACGCGAGGTCCACGTTCAGGCAGACGGATGATCGTCAGAATTCGCCGTCGATCTCCGTTAGCGATGACAACCAAAAGCTGAGAACGACCAATACCACCGAACTTACCGGATTAAACGGTCAAAAGGACGATGGACGAAATCAGTTCGACTCTGCGGCGAATAAGATTAATCATCGAGAATACAGCAGAAGCGTATCCAGAGGATCGAACTCCAGTCAGTTTACCTTGATGTCGTCCGTTAGTAAAAGTTTCAACGAAGGCAACAATAACGTGACTGCGACTTACGTGAACATTCAAAGAGCACCGAGGGTTGTCACGCTCGGTAAGTGAGATTTTATATGTTACTTTTAATTTTTCTTGATTGTACATAATACATAAGCGTCGGTTAGATCAACCAAATCACCTATAGGTATTTGGTGGCGATATCGTAAAAAGGGCGTAGAAATATTCTTCAAGTCGTCCAGGTGAAGTCCTGGATCGTTTATCGAATATTGATTATGTTTAAATGAGCGGTAATTTACAAATATCGGAGATTGACAAATCTATTCAAAGTTCATGGCCTTCGACTAACGACCGTAGCAGTCAGCGTGTAATAGTCACGTTAACGCGCAATAAAGGTTAATAATATAAGAATTGGCGAAGAAAGTAACGATTTTAAGCATCGATCACCGTAATTATTTCCACATCCATGAGACAGTATGATATTTAATTGTCGATGGAGAAAATCAAATATTTTCGCTCTTTGACGAATTATTTCGCTGGATACAGGCTATAACTTTTTAAATTATAATTAATCCGTTTCGAGTTACGAGTTTATAAGCTATAATTTTCTTAACTTTCTTTAAACAGGGATACTCGCAGGCAGATTGAGATTAGGAACCAAAGAGCTATTTTCGCCTCAACAGAAGATCGTAACTAGTTCAGCGCCAAAACCGGAAACGAGGACAGTGTTGGCACCGCGATTCCGAAGTCATCCGAGTATAGAGAGTGCAAACACTATCAGTAACTCTAGTTTAAAGGACTATGACGAGACAGAGTTTACTGGTATGGAATTGGCACGATACATGGGTGAACTGAACTGTGACTTAATCACTTAACGTTCGTTTAAGGAAAAGCTTCGTCGAACAAGCGAAGCATAAATACTTAACGAACTAGAGAAAGAAGTTGAGAAATTGAGGCTTTGAAGTAAGAATATGTGTACGCGAACTTCTATAGGCAACAGTCAGGAGAATCTGAGAAAGAAGAACTTAAGACTTGAAATTTAAACAAAGATACTGAATATGTATGTCTTTTAAGAGGAAGCATATTTGTAAATCTTACATTGTAACCGAACAGCAGGGGATCTACGAATAAGCTGATGTAAATCATATTATTAGTCTGGCATAAATGCTTCCCCAGTGTATTGCGAAAACGCCCACAATGAAAAGATCCAAGATCATCTGAAATTTAATATTACCAATTAACACTACTGTGTTGTATATGCCCTTTCTGCGTGTTCATTGATCCTTCTCGCGCGCGCCAACATCATTATAAATCACTGAAACGGTGAAAACTGTAAGAAAACGACTTCATGATTCATTTTTCGTAAACAACAGCGTTTAAACAAATTTTCTAAGAATAGATACAGGAAGAAATTGAATAATACCATGAAAACATGATCTCAGACGATTTCAAATTTAATTAAGGGTAAATGTTATTATAGCGATACTAAACATAGAACAAGGTCGTTTGGAAATTACAGAAAGTCATAGAGATCGTGTAATATTTTAAGGAAACATCGTTCATAAGTAGTACAGTGTGAATTAATTATGTAATTAATTATGAAATTTGCTTTGTACATTCTTGTACGTCATCTCACTGAAAATACAGGTTCACTGCTTTGCAGTTACAAAATGAAAACTCTTGAATAAATATAAGCGATATTTATTTTTTTACTCGTATCATACATAACAATTTGTAAAAACCATTCATCTATCTCATCTATGCTTTTATAAACGTGACGTGAAATTTGTATAAAACATAAAATGTAAAAGAATTTGCAAGCACATTTGCAATGAAATAAACCAATCAACGAGTCCTGTTGAACTCAAACGCACGTAGAAGCTCTCTAAGCTTAAAACATGCTTTTGGGTCGGCTGTCGAGATAAGCTTTGATGTTGGGTAGCGACCTGACTTTCTCTACCAATTTCTTCAGTTCAGGGTGGTCTTTGTTGATATCGGTTTGCAGCATGTTGGACAAGGTCTCCGATTGTGCGGCATAGAAAAGGTCAGCCCATGTCAACTACAACGACAATTGAAAATGTGGCTCAGAAATAAGCTTAAAATTACTTTAATTGGTATTAAGAAAGTAAACAATTAATCGACCCTACTTTTTGTAAATTCTTTTACTTTTACTTTACTCTTCATTATTGATATTTGGAAAACAGACTCAGATAAAGATGAAGATTACAAATTTAGAGCAATAATTGAAAAAAAAATTACAAAATTACGAAGAAAATCTTTAGTAATATCACTCATTTCAACTATCCAATTTGTGATCGATTACTGAAGAAACAGCTTCTGAGCAGCTAATTTCTAGATTTTGCAAAGCAAATAAACAATTACCTTTCCATTGACAAAGTGTCCTCCGTTGCTCTTCACCTGCTCATCCAACTTATGGAGCATGGGAAGCTTGTTTTCAGCGTTGGTCTTCAGCTTGGCCTTGTATCCAGGGTCTTGTTCCCAGTGGTACTGAGAGTATGCTATAAATTATAAATACAAAGTCGATATATAAAAATTAAAATATAAATTCGAAATATTCTCTTCAAATATATATATGTCTTTGTGTGGACTGTTCTTCATTTGAAAGAAATAATGATTATGAATCAAAAAATGTCGGAGCAAATACTGTTAAAGTGAGTTAACGCAATGTAATAGACGCCTACCTGATCTCACGTCATCGATGGTGTCAACGGTGGCATCGATTAGGAAAGCTTCTTCATCGTTGGAACCATAGAGATTGTTCTTCCTGGCGAGCAGGCGAAGGATTGCTTTCGATTGATAGTAAGTCTTGCCGTCGATTTCCAAGACGGGTACTTGACCAAGTGGCATACCTGAAATATTCGCGATCATCAATAATCAACAAGTCATTAATTAATATTGCGCGTGAACAGAGGAATTCAAACATTTATCAAAATCAAAGCTTTTGATTTTCTCTTTGGGAAGCATAGTGTAGAGATTACGTATCTTCGACAGGAGTCAAATATGATATCGTTATTTATACAGTTTATATGGAAGTCTTAAAAAAGTTTATATACTTCTATCGAGATCTCATTGGACATTTATTAATTTTGAACCAAGTATTCGTCAAATTATATTTTTTATATAATCTGAACTTGTATCTTAAAAGTTCTTTTGTAACATAACCTGTTGAAAACTTCATACGATAGGTATGAAATTAATTTATTAGAGTTTTGAATTTATTAAATGTCCAATGATTTATAGGCGTGGTCCTTCCGAAATGAGATTGAATTTTTACCTTTTTTAACTTCCGGCCATTCATCCTGAGTGAGCCTCTTATCCTCGAATTTAATTCCACTTTGGTGCAAAACCAGCCTAATTGGTTCAGCAAGGCCAGTGATGTTGAAGTAAGTCAATTTGTAGCTGGGCATTTCCTGTATTAAACAAACATAATTTGTTGTACTCAAATTTTCTAACATTATTTTGTATTGGTTTGCTTCTAGTGTAATGTTATCCTCCGTTTATATTCTCACGAGGGAAATTAATCCTAAAATCGTACGCATTATGATAGAAATCGGTTTGAAAATTTTGTAATAATATTTCCAAATATATATATATATAATATTCTAAAATTTATTTATATAACTTTATACGTAGGTAATTGAACAGTTTTATTTTGATAATTTCATGAGTTGCAGTATTACTCGTACGTCCGATATATCTTTGCCGTAATTCACGTTATATGAAACACGCAATCACTGATGACACAATAATGTTGCTATCTAAGTCTCGTCACTGATTATCTATTGTTACCTTCGCAAGGTAAACACCCAACGTATATTATAAATTGTATGAAGTCTTATGTAAGGTATCTATGAATAATACTCTGCACTTCACCGAAACGCTACTTCGAGTATTTTTGAAATAAAAATGAAAAAGTTAGAAAGTTAAAAAAGATGACTGAGGAAATCGAAAAATTGTAATATTTGTAAAATTGGAAATTTGAAGCACTGAATATTCTCAGGTTTAGAAGTTGAAGGTCACTGTTGATTTTTTTGAACAAGAAAAATTCGATTGTAAATATATATAATTGCAACGCTCTTGCATAAAAAAAGAATCGAAATTCAGCCACTGATTGAAATTTTTAATCACGACTGTACAAACAAGGTAATATTAGTTTAAATAAACTCTTGCCCGTCAAACTGACAAAGTATAGCTGTCTAACAGTAGAAGATTCTAATTGTTCAAGTACTTGAAATCAGCGCAACATTAATATTTTCTATAAGAAACCTTGTACTTAGTAGTTTCCAAGTCACTATTACGTTGAAATTCATGTTTATTATCCGTGACATTGAACATGATTAGCAAAGTGAAGGTTCGCGGTTTCTAACATTAGTTCTGTTAATTATACGTGTAGAACGACTAACCGGCTAATGAAATTCATTCTTTTACGCTGATGCATACATTACTATAGTTATAACGTCAATAAACAGAAAGGACATAAAAGCTAAGCGATAAAGAACACATGCTATCGATTGATATTTTAACTCATTTACTAATTTATTAATTTTATTAAAATGTCTGTTTAAAATTTATAAAGTATATGTAACAATCTAATTTTTTATCTTTGATATTTAGAAGTCATAGAATAACAATTGGAGAACACTTATCAAAGTTTTAAGTTTCCTACTTTTTTAAAGGCACGACTGCGTATTGCGCAATATTGCGCAAGAGAGTTGTGTGAAACTTCAGAGTGACTCTGAATGAAACCTGTCGCTTCTACCTTCAGCTAAACGAACATGGATCAATATATCCAACGAAATACTCTTGACTTCCAATTATATGATATAAAATCAAACATCATTCGCGAAGTTAATTACCTTCGGCTTCTGTCAATGTCGAGAGAGTACAAATTATAAAGCTTCCTTTGAAAATACGATTATTATTTAAAGTTTGGAAGGAAAATTATTTATAACGCAATAGCAGCATTTAAATGAAATTTCAAATTAATTTAATTTTTAATTTATAATAGAGTATAACCTATTAATAAATTTCGAAAATAAAGCGCGATTTTACATTGCCACAATGCAAATATATCAAAGTACAAACTTTTACAGAACCTTTATCGCATGATAAATGGTATAGAGACATAAAAGACTTACGATGTTTTATGCTGGAACGTGAACTAGACGCGTTGATCTCTTGTAGAATACTGCTTGGAATTACCGACCATGAGCTTCATATAAATAG
The DNA here is from genome assembly GCA_014825975.1 of Bombus haemorrhoidalis. Classification (NCBI taxonomy): domain Eukaryota; kingdom Metazoa; phylum Arthropoda; class Insecta; order Hymenoptera; family Apidae; genus Bombus; species Bombus haemorrhoidalis. The sequence goes on along the minus strand of CM026164.1, from coordinate 4,940,800 downwards.
TTCTTGCAATCCTCCGAGAATATCGTTCCCCCCACCATATTGAATGATATTCGTGTGATAAATCGCGATAGCGTACATGGTAGAATCAACTAGAATTCCTTGATAGAGTAACATCCTTCGTGGCACAGCTTTGTTAATAAGTAAATCACTTCGTAATGGGTATCATAAAAAAAGTCTATGAACTAAACGATCTATTGGGGCGTTGAATGACGTCCGTTACGGTTACGAGCAATATTTATTGTAATTACATTGTTTAGCCCGCTAAAAAGACTGTCATTGTTTGAAAAGGGAGGTAAGATTCCACTTCTCTATAATCGGTTTCATCGGCAAGGCTAAATTTTCTTGTAGATTGCAAATTATTTATTTATTGCGCACACAACGATAAGTTATGTGAAAGATGGTTAATTTTAAAATTAACAAATTGTTGATGATAGGAAATATGTTTTGATTATAATTTAACGAAAAGTCAATGCCCTCTTTTTAATTGAAAATAGTAAATAATAAAATTGTACGAATTGCAATAATCTAGCCAGCCACTTTCTAGATTGAGGTTAGGTTAAGCCTATTTCATAGTGTCAGATTGTTGGGTTTCTGGAGCGGTAAAATTCTGCAAGTCATGGGGATAGCAAAAGATCAATAACCCAATGTTACACCCCATAGGATAACTTTTAGAATCCTTCACAAAAAATGATCTCGCGTTTACGATATCTCGATATTTTATGATACTTTTCATGTTATAAAAAAATTAAGTTTATTAAACGGGTTGAAATTCTTCAGCTTTATTTTTACAAGAAATTTCAGAGTTACAGCTGATTGTTATAATAATTTAATAATTAATAACAAAAATGATTATAAGTCGTCAAAAATTATACCACGAAAGATTATAAATCTTTAAAAAAACAAAAGATAGAAAATAAGATAATATAAAATAATCGTTTATTTTGATCAAGAAATTTTGTTAGAATGATAAATAACATTGATCTGTGGAGACATGTGTATTGAAATGAGATGACTTTCTAAACAAAATTGTCGGTACGGGCCAAATCTTTAGAATTAATAATGTCAATAAGAATCTTGTACAGTCATTCTCTCGTAAGATGATTTTAACTTTATCGCTGCTGTAATAATATTTGAAGATAATGTTATCTATTTATTTATACGTATCCAAATAAGGCAATATCGACTAATTCTTTAAGTAAGCAGTAAAATATAAGTAATTACCAGATATCGATTGCGCAATGTAGGGTGAAAATAAAATATTAAGAATATTTTACTAACTTCTTTTCTCTCGTTTTATATTTTATGAAATAGAGTATAATATTCGCGAATTAACACGAGCTTAAGATTTTTTGAAGAACGTACAAGACGGAACACGAACAATAAAAAAAGGATGTTAAATACAAAAAATAGATTGAAATTTAGATTATGAAATATAAAAAAAATGATATTGCATAATTTACAATTATTTACGATAGCTTACGTCAGTATGTTAGAGTGTCAGTATGTTAAACTATAAAATATTCAAAAACTAATACCATTTAGACATAATTTAGAAAAACAATAAATTGCGGAAATCGGTAGCTAAAACTCCATACAATCGATACCCCAAAACTCTAATCCTAATAATTACTCAGCAAAAATTATCGATATTTTATGCTGATTAATGTTTGAATTCCGTTTTTTTCTGTATGTGTATACAAATTTCGTATAGTTTGATAAAGCGAAATTAAATTATCATTTTCTTGTACTGCTTTAAACATTGAGATTTGACACACACGAGATTTGTCATCTTCAAGGCCGATCACACATAGTTTCAGATTGCGGAGTTGTATGGGTAATTAATTTTGTAATCGGTTTTCCTTTGATATAGATGTGAATACAAATAGCCATTGATTAACAATATACCGAAGCAATTCTAGTTTAATTTGAAGTCATCGATCCTTTGATATCTTTGGAAGAATAGTAAAAGTACAGAAAACAAAAAAAAAAAAAAGAAAATGGCGTTAACTAAAAGATAGCTTCAATTTATCTCATAAATATTATCTATATATCATTCGTAAGATGTAAGTGACCAAGATATCGAATTATACAAAAATTGTATGTAATGATTAATATTTGAACGTTACTTACGTTTATATACATGAAAATTTGATCTTTTATTAACTATGTTATTGATCGACAAAATGACTTCCTACGTAATTCTCTGCCTTGCAAAGTGCAAATAATCCCACATGAACTCAAATGCATATTTTTTTTACGCAAACCTTATCTGTAGCTAGCGACGAGCAAGCTGATTAATTCCTTTACACACGGTATCTTGTTTGTTGTAGGCGAGTTCTCTCGTAGAATCAACGAAGTACTCAACTTTAAAGCGATAACTGAAGAACAACATTATTGTATCGATAAAAACCATGCTTTTTTCACAGAAATATGTAACTCATATTTTTTTTAAAGCAAGGCTCATGACGTATTGAATAAAATTATCATATATCTTTTTTGTCCAACATGTGTAAAATACGATATTATCAAGATCACCAAGGAGGTAATCTTCAATTCTTAATGAATATAATAAAAACATAATTAATGGTTGTTTGATGGTTTTATTATTATCTCTGTAATACGAAAGCACAACATGATATCAACAGTTTATATAGTTCGTATGTTTCTGTAGGAATATACAAATAATAGTTCTCTATCACAACATAATCTAAAGAGAAAACCCTAATTAAATGACAAAAATATCAGTAATAACTGGAATTAATGAATGTTAAAAGCGATCAGTATATTTCATACAAACTTCCATCAACGTGATCCGTCCTTCATTCTCTCAACACATTAAGACCGCAATCTTTAAATGCTTATAAAACCATAAGTAATCGTGAAGTTTAGAAGTCGCTAACTGGGCGCCTCTCAATCCACCCTCTGATGTTAGGCAGAACGAGGACCTTTTCCTCCAGCAGTTTCAAATTTTCATAATTCGCGATCAGATCAGACTTGTACATAAAGTTAAAATAATCAAGCAGAGCAACGAATGTTAAATCAGCCCAGGAGAGGGTACCATTGTGGAAGTAACCGTCATTTTCCTTCACTTGCTGATCCAAACGTTCTAAAATGAATGGCAGCGTTTCTTCAGCAGCCTTGCGTTTTGCAGCTTTGACCTTCCCGTCCTCCTCATAGTGGAAGGAGGCAAGTTCTGAAAATTTGTTTTCAATTAAACACTATTCGCTAATGTTATATTAATTTGAATACAGTGTTGTGAGAAATTTAAATAATATTGAAGATAGAATTACAATCCTTTTTAATTCTCTGTCTTCTATTGTTGACATACGTGTATCATTTGATTAAATCAAATATTAAATCATCCAATTTTCAATTAATAAATATCTGAACACATATGTACTATTTGTTATCAAGATTCTTATAAATTTTATACAAAACAGCACTGATACTCACTATGACGAATATCATGAATAGTATCAACAGTGGCATCAATATGAAGAGCTTCCCAGTCATTCTTTCCAGCTAAGCCATATTGTTTGGCTAAATAACGGCAAATAGCTGTAGACTGAGCAACCTTCCTTCTATCAGCTACGAGCATAGGAAGCTGGCCATAAGGTGTCACTAAAAACATACAACTAATAGAATCAAAGATTCTATCAAACAAACAGTTTAGTTTTCCAAATGTATTTTTAAAATTGAAAATCATTAATTCTAATTTAAAACTTCATATAAACAAATATAATTAATTTTCTCAGTTTATCATAATAGATTATATTGCTTCTTAAATATCTAGCTTCCTGTTATCTATTTTGGAAAGATAAATTTAATTTATTGATAATTTACCAGCGAACAAAGGGTATTGTCTCCTTAACAATACCTATTGTTTTCCCACATATCTTATAGAGCAACGAAGAGTAAACAATAATCTTTGTTATACTCTGCATAATTGTGTTCTACTTTATTTAGCTACTTTAGTTAAATTGGGAAAGATAGGGTTTAAGAAACAGAATTTCTTTAAATTTTAAGCTTACAGGGCTTTATTTCTGGCCAGACGTCTTTGCTAATACGTTCATCTTCAAATGGAGTACCAGCATAGCTGAAGAGAAAACGGATTGGTTCTGCCAATGCCGTAACTGGGAAGTAAGTCAATCTATAGAGAGGCATCTTGCTGGAAGTATAAAACACACAAAGTAAAAACAAAGAATCATTGATAACAAAAATTATATTATATAAATTATGAAGTATAAGACAATTTAAATAAAAAGCATCAACTACTAACTACTCGCATAGCTATTCGTATCTTTATATTTTAATATAGCTTAGATATAAAAAGAATATTACTTTTGGATTTAATAATGTATAAACTTGCGCCAAATATTATAGCAAAATATTGCACTTTCTATTTAAGTAAGATAGACATATTACCGGCATTTATCTTTTTTCTATAGCAATGAAATTGTTTATAAAGAAACGTATAAGAAAGCTATCAATTAATGCAAATAACGTATTTGAAAATATTAATTACATTCGCGCGATTCGTTGTCTCTAGTATTAATTTAACCATATGGTTCTATACACCCAAGACTCTCTCCAACGGTAATTTAATACCACTACTAGTCGTATGTACAATGTATGTATGTATACAACTTTCGTAACTACAAAACATTCAGCATGACTATATATTCTTCAAGACTTAAGAAACATTTTATAATCGCATACTTAAATTTATCGATCAATTATGAACATATAATAACATTTATTTCTTTTAACTACTAATTTTCAAAAACATCTGCTGTTTGTTTAATTGAACGACGCGCCGATTTTCCGTGCAAGTATCTTATGTTCATTATTTAATTATTAATAAAGAAGGAAGATTTTCTAATTGTATACTTAAATTTATCGATCAATTATGAATATATAATAAAATTTCTTTCTTTCAACTACTAATTTTCAAATCATCTGCTGTTTGTTTAATTGAACGACGCGCCGATTTTCCGTGCAGATATCTTATGTTTATTATTTAGTCATCAATAAAGAAGAAACATTTTCTAATTGTATACTTAAATTTATCGATCAATTATGAACATATAATAACATTTATTTCTTTCAACTAGTAATTTTTAAATCATCTGCTGTTCGGTTAATTGAATGACGCGCCGACTTTCCGTACAAGTATCTTATGTTTATTATTTAATTATGAATAAGGAAAAAACATACAAAATATAGTTTTTAAACGGTTTATTATAAGAGAAACTTCGACTCAGGATATAATTATTATTTACTTACAATTTCTTTTTTAACACTTCAGAGTCGAAATAAGCACAGAAAATTTCCAAGCCGGTTAACGGAAACTTGAATGTGACAAAAGTAACCTTCAGATCTCTATATGTTCTTCTTCCCCTCTATTGCTATCACGCAACTTTTATCTTATTGGTGGAGCTGTGCTGATATGTGAAATTATGGCTACATAAAAACATCCGGAAAGATTCATTGAACGATTTCTAGTTTAACGTTAATAAATTTCGATAAATTAAAGTTGAAAATTATCTTGATTTATGAGAAGAAGTTTTCTGTAACAAAACTTAGTAAAAATAAACTATTAAGGCTTATAAATTCTTTAATGATTATGTATGTATTCATAAACTAGTATAGCATCGTTCGATAAAGCGTCGAACTATACACAACATTGAAGCGCGAAATTTCAAATTCAAGGAAAGATAAATAACAAATATTGCGAATAAATGATATTAAATTTACAACAATCTCATGTAAGGAAAAATAAAAGGGATACAAGTAGTACAGAAGATAGAAAAATCTATAAAACTGGGAGCTGGGAAACAGAAAATATATAAATTTATGTTATTAGATTTTTTATTGATTTGTATAAAAGAAAATTATTTATTTTCAATGTTGATTTAAGTGACTAAATTAGCAATGATATATGAAATTTTCTATTTTTGTTAATCATAATCAAATGTGGCGATTGGCAAAATATCTGTTAATCAAGATCGCTTTGTTATCAGCAGTAGTTAAATACTTCTGTCGATAAATGAAATAAAAAGATTATACCACAGATGAAATTTTTTTATATCTACATAAAATATATTGCGACTAAAATAGTATTCTTTTATGTAGTAGAAAAATATAAAAAAGTATTCGATAAGGAAAGTAATATTGAAACTATTAACATAATATTACAAGCGATTGGTGAGAAAAATAACATAAAACTACTCGTTTCTTTATACGACATTATTATTACATTGCATCAGTTGACAACTTTGCAATTACAACGATCCGATACATATTTTATCGTCTTTTAACGCTTAATCGATAACATTCAGTTAGAACTTTGTATTGACTAGAGATATCGCAACGATCAGAAATATCGATACATATATCAATACTTTTACTTCGTAATTCGTAGACTCGTACACTTCATTGTCCATACAAATTGTGTTACATATGTCCAAACCAAATTTAATGTACATATATTAACGTTTTCAAATCCATCTTTTATCTTCGAAGAACATCATATTTGCACTCGGTAAGTACATATTTTGAGCATGTATCATGAAGAGACGAAAAGAGTATCTCGAGTTAAGCATAGATAGACATCTAGAAATAACATTCGATGATTTTTCCCTCGCTTTATACCTCTTCATATCATTTTAAGGTTATTTCATACTTTTCATCGATAAGATGTACTTTATTCTGGTATTGTAAAATTATAGGGAAATAGTAAATTCACACGATATTCAAATAATTCGAAATAACGATAGACCAAAAGCTGTTTAAACGAAACACAAGATTTAATCGTGCATTTTATTAAAAAGTTAAATACGAATAAAAGAAACAAAATTTTCGAACTTTAAAGAAGTTAAGAGGAAATGGCGCGTTTTTAATCTCATGATACTCCATGTTACAAACATACATTTACTATATATTGTGTTCTTTCAAAACACGTAATACCTTTCACAAAAGAACAAAACTTAGATTAGACTTTTTATAGTTAAACTTTTAACGTACTCGCAAACACGTAATTTTTTTTTTTAAATAAAACTGTTACATTTTGCGACACGTGTAAGTCCGAACATTTACCAACACAGCGATACCTGCGAAGCGTACACATAGAGTGTAGATATGTATTCGTTCATCTTTTTTTTCACGCGTATATAATTTCGACATTTTTAGAATTCTGTATGTGGCCGTTTAGCCAGCCAACCAACAATAGCCGGTATCTCATGAACCCTTTTCTTCAACGCTCGAAGACCTGGATAATTTTCTAAAGCCGTCGCTCCAAAAATATTCTCGAAATTTTCAAGGGCCACTGCAAACACGAAGTCCGCCCACGTCGTCTGAAAAATGGTTTGTACACATTTATTTTGTACCTCCTCTATTAAACAATTTTTTTAATTTACCTTGAAAAATGTGAAAAATCGAAGAGCAATTTTTCACAGCTTTATTTTAGCGGTCTTTTGAATTTTAATATATTGGATCTTTTAACTAGAGATCATTTGCTTTTGAGGAAGAATTTGGATTTTTATTTTATTGCCAGAATTTAGTGGATAATTTTAGAAGCTTCAACATTTGAGGTTAATTAAAAATGACGAAGTTGATATTATGTAAAAGAGAAGTAATGTGTATCCTGAATCAACGTCGAATGGAAATTAAGCAGTTCTATAAAAATAATCCTTCTCTTGATTCCACAATTTCATACTTCAATTAAATACGATTCTGCGGCGACATAATTACAAATACATTTACAGGAATTGTGTAATATGATGAATATCTCGTTAAAGAAATTGAAATTGTAAACTCTAGAGTATTCTTTCACTTTCATTTTTGCTATGGACTTTTCGATCGCCAAATATTTTCCAATGAAACACGTATTATTAAACAATATAGTCATATTGAATTAATTTAATATGACTATTTATTATTATTATATAATAACACAGTGATGAAAGAAATAAACTGGTCACGTAATCTAAGGTCATCTAATCTAAAAATTAATTTAATATGACCATTTATTATTATTATATAATAACACAGTGATGAAAGAAATAAACTGGTCAAGTAATCTAAGAAACGATAATACGTGTCTATGTCTGTGGTAATGAGAAAAATTCAGATATTTGTAATTAAATGATTATGCTTATAAACATCATTATATTGTATGTATATGTGTATACTAGACTCGGCGATTGATATTTCAAATGACATCATTTATCACTCACTAAACAAGAGTCTCATATCCTTTTACATTATTTTACATATCTCAATCTTTGCTTTGCTTACGATAGTAATAATTTCTATCAAATTTCCTCGATGAAGAATATGCATGAATAATTATCGTATAGCTGAAAATCTTGGCAAATTCATTTGTACATAGTAAAGTAACAGGATACCAGTGAATTTTAAAGATACACGCTACCCTCAATAGTTAAAGCTGTCTTGTCGCAACAAAGATTCAATAATTTTTTATCAACAACATGAGTTTACGCAAAGGGTAAAAATTTTAACATTAAATTTGGATAAAAAATCTTACGGTGGAGGCAACGGTATATCCTCCATTTTCGCCAACAGTTTGCTCGAATTTATTCAAGTAAAATGGTATTGTTTCCTTCAAAAGTTTCGCCTTCTTCTCTTCCTTCTTGTAGTGGTCCTCCTCCGTGCGATATTGGGATATAGCTGAAATGTATATGAAGCCAACCGTTACGTTCATTTATTTTTTTCCCCAAACGAAGAGGAAATAAGTTGTGAAAGAAGGAGTAGCCTCTCATAGTTTCTACAATTTCTTCATTCTCTCTGCTTTCTTCAATATTGCCTCTGCAAGTTTCTGTGGTTCACGATATTTGAAATATATACAATGTTACCACTGTGGAAATTGTCTTGGAAACTTGGAAAATCTTTCAAGAGGAACAACATTGCTAACTGAGATTCGAGAAAGGAAAGGCAAGTAAATCCTTGCTTTTACTTGCAGCTTCTTTATTTATTTCTGACGAGTAAAGTACTCTTATTGAAGTTTGCTTAAAAGTATCAAGAATGTCGAGATATAAATAACCATTTTTGGAAAGGTCAGGAGAAGCAGAATTATCGGGTAAACGTTATGTAACTCTTACTGATTAAGTAAGAGGAGAAGAGAAAAAAAGTCTTTTATCTAGGTCTTAATAAAGTATACTATACTTATCCCCATGAAAGTATCAAGAATAACAACAAGATATAAACAGTATTCTAGAAATTGAGTAAATATTACATAATTACATCTTGAGCAACATTTTGCGCCTCAGCTTTTGCTTAATGATTATGATAAGCTTATGTATCTGAAAAATACTTCACAGTCTCTTTGCATTTTCTATATAGATATTTCATGATCGTGTGATAACACACAGAAGGAAAAAATAAAGGAAAAAAACAGTGTAAAAAGCAAAGTTGCGTAGGAGTATCGTCGCACTACATCTTTCGCCAATTGATGCACGTCATAGCGATCATCACGGTTTAAAGCAGGCCATCAAAAACACGTTTGTTATCGTATGGAAAAATCAGCGACGTTCCAGCTGTTCAGGTGCATCGAATTGTGAATCATCGACGGTACGAAACGAGGCGAGGGACGTAAATAGAAAAAGAAGAAAAGAAAAGGATTCGCGTAAATGATAAAATATAATCGTTCGTTCCTCATCGATAACGGATGGATAGCTTTAATCGTGAATGATATCGATGCGATTATATTTTATACATTTGAAACAAATATAAAAGACGAGGAAAAAACCAGAGATACGATCGTTATGATATTATTCAATCGGTAGCCTATTTACCTCGTTTTTTGTTCACCTTCTCTGGCTAGTAATAATTTTTCGATTCGACTGGCGTGACGTTACGTTGGTGGTGTAAAAACACGATTTTAAACACCTGCGGATAGTTGCATGAGTTTCGAGCGATTCCATTCCCTTCGATTTATATTTATGCGATCTAGGCGCGGATCGTTAACGCATTATGTAGACAGCAGATGTTACGTAATCATACATATCGTAATTGGAAATTAGTAACGTTATCGCGTACCAGGATCTTCCTGTCTTCGATCATTGAGTAACACTTCGTTGTCCTCGCTCCTTCCGCGGATAACCAGCGTTTATCACATAGAGACAGGGATTTGCAAAGAATAAAAGTTGTGGAACGTTGAAAGGCGTTGAGAGAAACGCGACGTTATCCCGTTACTCGTTAACGCAGTTAAAAAAAATCCCATAGGAAGATTACAATAATAGATAAACTGGGTCGACTGATCTAAAAGATTCTTCCGAGTTGAGCGTCTGAGATGATTGAAGAAAATTTGAAAGCCATCGAATTCATGATGTCGATAAAAATCTTCAGTTGGAATCGTTGTATCATAACGTAGTCTCCTTATTGTCGATAAGACGCCGATATTTTTATATTTTAAACGAAAAAAAGGAAGAAGATAGAGATGTATTATTTTAAAGAGAAACGAATTTTACGATCGTATTCTTGAAAGGAGAACGAGAAAAACTAAAAGTGGCTACTAAAAGTTTCTATCTTCTAAATTCTATCTACGATTCTATAATCTAAAAATTGATTTTTGTAAACAGTTTGACAAACTGTAACATCCGCTTAACGGAAAGACATACGTATCTTGTTTGTACTCGTCTTTTCACAATGAATTCTTGAACGTCTGTCTCCGTGGTGAGACAAATGCAAAGTCATCTCGTCAGTCACTCACATTGCTTCAAATCTCCAAGAGTATCGACGAGCACGTCGCACATCATCGCTTCCCATTCGTCCCTTCCCGTTAGATTGTGCTTCCTCGCCAAGTATCGCGCCACAGCGTTGCTCTGCGCTATCGGTTTCCCGTCTATCTCCAGCACAGGCAGCATTCCATAAGGCATTGCTAAGAACAAACATGGCTCGTATGAACACTGTGTAGAGGGAAACGATCGATAGGAAATCACAACACAGCTTCCGAGGCCGTTGCGTTCTTCTGAATAGATGAATCGAAATCATTTCGGTTTTAATCAACATGACCTAGTAAGGAAATACAGAAATGTCTTCTTCTTTCTTTTTTTTTTTTTCCTTTTCTTACGATTACGATGGACAGGATATCGCGTGTATTTGACTGTTGGGAAGGATCTAAAGGTTTTAAAATCAAGGATAAAAGATCGAGTATAAAATTTTTAATTCTCACGGAAAGAAACGAATCTGTTTGATGTGGTGTACTGAATGTACGAGGAACGATCAGTATCGTTTTGCGGGAAGACTCCGCAATTATGCAATGATAGTGAACTTACGACTGCGAATAAAAAATTCACGTCGCATAATACCAAACACGGAAAAAATATTAGAAAATGTACACGGTTCTTGTATTGAAAACTGAAATGCAAGGAATATAAATCGAATGTCTCTTGCGATCGTAATTTTATGTTTTACACCGACAGGATTGATTTACAGACTTGCATTGATTTTTTGTTTCTCTATCTGCAAGAGACATATAACATTATATCGAAGACTATGCTGCGTAAAAACTTTTATCATGCTATTTACGATACAAATATCGCAACGGAGGATCAAATTTTATGTCTGCTTTGTTCTTTTGAATTTTCAGTTATGTTCTTGTTCATTTCCGAACTGATTTCAATTTTTCTATCCCTTTTTCCGACAAAGCCTACAAATTTTTTAAATTCACGACAAACGTAGAAGTATTTTTGTATTCCTATTTTAAGTCACCTATTTACCGGTTTTCTCAAAATACTCGAAATGTTTCGATTCATTGAAAGCAATAAAGATTGCAACATAAAAATTCGGGAACCGTAAGTGAATTAAGTTGGTATTCGATAAACACGATATTACGGAAGGAAAACTTAATGAAAAGTTCGACTTTATTCCGTATGAAATTCTACTTTAAGTAAGTTTAGCCTGCGCGTGAAACGAAAGTTTTATATACAGGAAAGTTTGAGTAAATGGTAGATATCTGAGAGTTGAACGATGAAAGTAAAAATCGATTTCTCGCACTTACATTTCTTCAATTCAGGCCAGCGTTCTTTGGGGATCCTCTCGTCGATATAGTCGATGCCAGCGTATGCAAATATGTAGCGAATATGCTCGGCACGACCACGGGCGTTAAAGTAGATCAATTTGTAAGTTGGTAGTCCCTCGCTCATTTTTCTTTACTTGCCAACTTATAGAGAAGAATATTACAATTATCTCGTATAATTAACAGACTGTGTGCATGTTTCTGTATACAGAGAACAATTTATTTATACATGGAATAATTCGTATAACATGCAAGATAAATTATTTAGAGAGCTGGAATATGTGTTTTTGAAACAATTAATTATATCGAAAAATATTTCAAACGTGACCTATTCTGTTCTGAGAAAAAAATAATTAAATGTAATTAGTTTCTTTTTACGTGAACACGTTCGCGATATATGAAGATCAATTTTATCTTTTTAAATAAAATCATATATCTTGTTAATACATTAAAGTAGCAGATATTTATCTTCGACTCTTTCAAGTCTATCGTATAAAAAGCAACAAGATACACGAAGTAATATAATTCTGACAAGAACAACATAAACAACAAGAGGTGTTGATATTGAAAAAAATATTTTGTATATAAATATTTTTTTTCATATTTAAAAATGTTTCTGGAACCAGGAACATCTACAAATAAATAATACCATAAACTGAATGTTTCATGATCCTTTTCTAATTAGAGTGTTTGACAGCATATGAGAATGTTTCTTAAAAATATGACTTATTGCAATTACTTAATTGCAATTATAAACGATTAAGACTTCCTCATAACGGGGAAATCTATCCAAAGTATGAAACTTGTTATATTTGATGAGAAAACAAATCTCTACTTAGATTTCATTTCGTTTTATCGCGTTCATAAAAAGTGAATTTGTGCAATTTAGTAATTAGGACTGTTGATTTCGCTGCAACATAGACGAATAGAAAAAAGCCATTTAAAATGATACAACGTTGGGAAGACGATTATAACAATTATAAATGGAACACAAGATAAAATTGTATTTAATTCTTCTTCTTTTTTTTTCTTTTTATTTAATCGCGAGTGTTTGCAAACGAAGTTTTAATCTGTTTACAATGATAGCAACAGGAGGAGGATGTCTATAAAAGTTATAAATGCAATATTGGATAATATTTCTGCGAGTGGATTTGTTTTTCGTTACAAATATTTTTTAAACGAATCCGCAATCTGTTGGAAACAACGGAACAGTGACGATTGATAGGGAAATAAAAAAGATCACGTTTTATTTGAACAGATAAGTCTTTGAAATCTATTCGAAAGTTTATTTGAAATGGTACGAGCTCAAAAAGAATGGTGGAAGTCATAGAGGAAGGGTTAATTAAAATTCTTATTAATCTGTACGCTTTGTATATTAAATACCTTGATCGGTGACAAGATAATAAATTATTATACAAAACAGTAAAGTATCCGATATTGAGGACGTTAATATTGAGAATTACTATTACTGTGATTTATTTTTTAAGCGATCCTGAAAATCCGTAGAACGTAAAAAGTATAAAATGTTACTGTGTATTTCAAGATTAAAGAAACAGTTATGGAGCGAAAACAAATAATTTATTCAGAATAAGAATTCTACGTAATCGTGTTAAAAAGCAAAACGTATTTATAACGCGTTTAAACCCTAAATATATAAAGACAGTAAGGGGAAAAAATTAAACGATGAATCGTATTTTTTTGCAAATTTACACAAGATTTTATCTAAAAAAATTGGCCTGTACCAATATCTTTATTTGTCGCTACAAGTTATGAGGGTATTAAAAAATTGGCGACGAATGGACCAGAGATAAGAATTTATCAGACTTGCTCTCGTAAATTTCGAGACGTTGCATCGGATATTCTTGAAAATCTTTGGACAATGGCCTCGACATTTCGCAGCTTCTATCCTCAAAGCGGAAGAACTCGGCGTTAAAAGCGACAGAACTGGAGAAACCCGGTGACCGCGAGCCTTTCACGCTCTCGACAGATTTCTCATCCCTCGTAATCCTCCCGGTGTCACCCATTTTCCACCCTCGTATTGCGATTTGTTGCTTCCAACCAAGCGACACCTCTCCTTGTGATTTCCTTTTCAGTCGCGTGAAACACGATCGAACACTTGTTCAAACACACAATTCATATTTATCTAACTCGACAAAACGCAGAGTCATTGAAACAATAGCATTCTATGGCTTTTATGTAAATCCCAATAAATTATGATAATGTTCATGAAGACATTATTCCTACCTATTTTTCCTGTCGTCATCCAAATTGATTTGTGGCTACGTATATATATATATATATATATATATATATATATATATATTTGTATTTTCTCTTGTTGCTTCTTTTTAATTTATGTGATCTGAGAATTACATTTCTCAGAGTTCAGTGGAATTCGATGTTTTATCTTTATCAGTAGAATCTTGCTTGTCATTATCAGAGCGCAGATGTTTACGCTTTTGCGGAAAGTTTAAGGATACAAAAATACAGAAAAATGTAGAAAATATGCAAGAATATGTAAAATATTGAAAGTAGAACGTTTAGAAACAAATTTCTGCTTGGCCTCCGCTTCTTTACCTGAGCTCATAAAGATATGAAATTGCGTAAAGATTCACGCTAATTATTGGATTTTTCTTCTCTTATATCTCCTTTTTTCATTCGTAACTTATATGAAATATGAATTAATATTCAACGACGTGCGTTTTGTGCCACGAAATGAATTAACTCGCGTTAAGGTTGCCGCAATTCTTACGTTTGATATTTCATTTAACAAGCAGCCGCGCGTTCCTGAGTTGAAAAACCGCCACTCTGAACTTACGCCGAGAATAATATTAGTAAAAGCGAAGGAGAGATGATTAGAAAGAAAATGCAAGGAACAGCGAGAGGGATATCACTAGACTGCGCATTTTTGTGCAAGTATAGCAGGGTGTTTGGGAGTGTAAAATTTTAACGAATGCGTATAATATGAAAAAATATATGAAATATCCAAGGTATAATTTTATTAAACTTACTTTTTATAATGCTTGATAGGTAAAACAATTTTCTATCCAGATTCCACTTTTTCAATTATATTTTCAAAAAGGAGTTATATTATATGTTCGATAATTATATGTTCGATAAGGATTACAATTTTCTACCCAGGTTGTACCTTTCTAATTATATCTTCGAAAATTCTTGAAACAATTTTTCACCAATTATTTTTTTAATTGTATCCTCAAAAAATATGAATCTGCATAACGTTTAGATATTATTATTTTTGTCGTTGCTGCTTGATACGGCTAGCAATTAAATAATGAGAATAAAAAGAATTGGAAGTACCATTTTTGAAAAAAATTTTGTTTTTCCTTAAAAAGCTTGTTTGTATGAAGGTTAATATCAGTAAATATGGAGGGAGGTGTAATCATAATACTACTCAGTATTACGTACAGTTTTTAACATTTCATACGTGATATAGGTTGTGTGTGATGTATGTTATACGATTAGTTTCCTAAATTAGACTGTGTGCACCACATGCCAGTAAACTCCCTCCATCGTGCTTGAACATATGCGTAGATAAATCTGCCTCAATTATCCCATCAGATAAGAAAATCTGTACTGACCTTCTTAAGCAAACTACATAATGGACTTACATATCTTCTCTTAAGATATAACATTTTTTTTATCATTAATTAACAGATCTTTGAAATGATAGAACAAAGATATCATAAAAAAGTTATATAAAGTAGTACAATCTATGTAATAAATAAGTTTCGTTATATTTTTCTAGTAAATAACATTCTCATAAACAAAACAATTTCTCATAAATAATATTTTCCCACAAAACTTTAGTTTTGGCATTGGCAGCTTTATCTACTTCCGCTCTTCAATTATGAAAGATTAATCTTTATGGAACTTCTGGAGCAGCTGAAGATTTCTCACTATGAAACGCAACGAATTCGATACAAACAACGCGGAAATAAAGACAGCTGCGATGGAGGATCGCGGGATTGATATTAATTAATTTATCTGTGGCAATCGTTATATCGATTCGTTATGTTATTGTGACAGGCCGCGCAACATTTTGTTGCTTCTGTTTCTACAATTTAATTACAAAATATTCAATTTCCCGTTGTAAACAAGGAAAATAGGAGTGCAAGTTTGTACAGCTTTTATCAAGATTACGTGCCACTGAAAATATCGATTGATTGACTTCTCATGTCTCGTGTTAATCGACATCCGATGTATGGAAACTGGAATATTGAAATATTGGAAAGTCAGTTATATTCAGGTGTTCTGTAGATTTGATGTATAAGCCTTGTAACATGTACTTCTTCATCAGACGTTTACGAGATACCGAACGATGCTACGCTTGTAATATTCAAAAATTTTACGTCGATTTATAATCGAAGATTCGATCAAACTATAGGTAGATTTGAAGATCTTAGGAATTGAATTTAATATTAAGAATTTTAGTTGTATAGATCATCGACGAAAGTCTATTAAACTGATCCTTTCAACAATTCTACACATACTTTTATTATATATTTTATTTTTTTAAAATAACGCCTTTCATAGCTATTGGCATGATCAAGGATCGAAAGTATAAAAAATAATTATGATAATTGAAGCAGTGAAAGCATATTAGTCTCTATAGCGACATTGTAGTATCGTGTCATTTCCAAAGTTCTCAGAATTTGTACTATATCCGATTTTAATGTCTAATATTCTTCCCAGTTCCTGGAAGAATTTCTTCAAAACTATGTTAATGCATGAAGAATCAACCAACAGTTTCTCATAACGCTGTTTTATCCAGATTCTTTAAAACTCATGAAATTGCAAAATCCAGATGGAGAAAGTAGAGACGAGATAAACGCGAAGTTTATCCTTGGAACTGCTTTTCGTGGTCGTAATGTTAACAAATAGAATTTGATAATGCAAATTTATTGGGGAAAAGATGGCAGATGAAATTCGCTAACGCAACGTTAATGGCCTAAGAATTACGCTCCATGGGATCGCTCACTGCATTCTTTGAAACGATCCTCGTAATTCACAGGCTCGTAAACGGCTTCCGTAACCGTAACGAATTTCAATCTTGTTCACGGATCTCTGACCGCTCGTTTCGAGGGTAACGAGGGGGTTGCGTGTTCACGTGCGTGCAACAGAAGGTGTTATCGTGATTGTAAGGCGTGCTCGAGCAGATAAGTCGAATATGCTCGCGGAAATCGTCGAGATTCATTGCCCAACGCTGGCTGATAGTCGAAATTAACTTCGCCTCGTCCGATTTCCGTGTTCACATCGCTTCCATGATGGTTAGGCGTTTCTTCGTTCGTTTCTAACGCTCAGTTTTCCCGTGTCACGGTTAACCCATATTTGCACGTGTATACACGTTGAACAGAAAAGGTGATTGGGGGTTGAAACGCGGACAGAATGGGAAGCGCACTATGGGAAATGCCGAGAAAGAGGTGTCGATGAGTTGGAGACTCGTCGATGCTGAAGTAAACGTGTATTTCTTACAGCGAAAGAAGCGAGGATGCGTGTGAAATATTACAAAATATTGACTGGAAAATGTTCTAACGAATATATAAAAATAAATTGTAAAAAGAAAAAAGTGGTAGCCTAAAGACGTTCCGCTTTCTGTGCCATTGCGAAAAACTGAAAAAACAGATGAAGATAAGAAATGAAAAGGGGAAGCACGATTTACCATACATTTTTCGCTATATTTTATATTTACTGTATATTGCCGAAGATGAAATACCTATCCCTGATTCTGAAAATCAATTATTCCGTATATTCCTTGGCGAGAGGGAGGGAAAATTAATCCGATTAATTGTAATGGTGGATCAGCTGGATCGTCATATTCCGAACGCCCAGGGACTCGCTAACTACGAAGCAACTGGTCTGTTTGTGACGCCTCCTATTGTTTGCTAGAGATTAATCTGCTGGTAAGCAGCGTCAGAATGCGACGATAACTAAACCGTCCGAAGATCGGATTATAGCAAATGAAACGCGTCCCTGCGCCAGTCTGACCGATTAACAGGGCCTATGGGGGTGGCTTTCAAATTTGCAAGCAAGGAATTACCGTGTAACGAGCAACTCGTATCGATTACCCAATGGGTTCATATGGAGGCGAATAGAAACTCGAACTCGAAACGTTTTCGACTCGATGCTGAGTATCGCGTTCATCCTTTAAATGCTACTTCAACGCAGGCAAACGTTCATTTTGATAATGTCGAGTTTTCTCATTGAATAATCTTCCGTTCGTCGATTTTACACTCTTAATCGACTAGATAAATTTGATGATTTTAAGCAATGTAATTAATGTAATTGATTAATTTTTCTTAAAGTGTGAATTATGGTGGAAGATTAGAAACCATAATATTTGAAAGTACAAAGTTGAAAATACAGGGGAACTTTATATTTTCCTTTACTGCTGATTAATTTCTTGCTAAACGTGCAACAACTCGGAAAAACTTTCGTTACCTGTTCCAAAGTGATCGTAACGTACATAGATCAAGGAACATTACAAATTTCACTTGACTACTTACGTTCGTACAATGAAGAATCCACATAATAACGTACGGCTAATATATCACTATAGAAATCGGATAGTTATACAATACGCAACAATTTGGAAGAGGATATTTGCTTTCGGATTGGGAATATCAGGAAATAGAAATGTTATTATGCGAATGACTGACGTTGATTTAATGTAATCGGTTAGGAGTAGAATTACAGTAGAAAACGCATAGAATTGCACAGTTATTATAAAAAAACAAACGATATTACATAATATATTTAGGTATACAGAAAAAGTGACACTTCTGTATTGTCAATTACGATATAATTATATAACGTAATACGGTGAAATAATACGAATATTTATAAATGCTATTAAATTGTTAAATTTTAATAATTTTCAGTTTATCTTCGTATCAAAGTAAATACGAACAATTTACAACGTTGCTATTTATGACAATAAATTTCTATTTCTCGTGTCAGTAATTTCAAATCTCGTTGGTTGCAATCAGAAATCTGTCGACGGAAAATTTTCACCCAAGCTTCGACAAATAAATGAAACATCGTATTATTCTCGGTCAATATTCAGTCACTTTCGAGATTACATGAATAAAATCTAAAAAACTTGTTTGATGAATTGCTCGTCGAAGCATCGTTCTGATGTCGATATCGCATTAAGCAACTCGAAGATCGAAGTCTCGGTAACGAGATTGTCGCGTCAAAGACGAAGCGAGGCCTGTTACCTAGGCGATGATGGAAGCTATGCAACTATAAAGAGTACTAGCACCTTTTTCTACGATTTTATACGACGCGATAGCAATCGAAGCTCTTGGAAAATATTACGACAAAAAGTCAATATATAAAACAGGAAATAGGAGGTTTTTCCTTAAAACAATTTAATTACTGTTCACGCAACTTTTATTGTTTTCATCTAAAACCAAGCGAGAAAAATAACTATTTTATTTTTATACCTCCTCTATATTGGAATTGTAAAAATTTGTCTGTTTAAAATGCATTGGAAAGTTTCGTCGAATTATAAAGTTACACCGTTGGTTGTCATCACAGAATCGATTTTAGAATGGATTTCAAAATGACGTAAGAACGATTTTAATGAAATTTTGAGAGTACATATGTACGTACATAGAAAAAAAAGAATATAGTTCACACGCTTTGCTACTAGGAATATTTGTGACCTACATGGACTTCGGGGAAAATAAATTCTGTTGCAAATAATGCTAATTACAAATTCTATTTTTTCAAGCTTCGTGGAAATTCACACGAGAAATTAACCTGTCGAGATTCAACATTCTTATATAATACTATCTTGACAAGTACATTTTAGAAACAAACGAATATTACTCTAATCAATAAAAGATCTCTATGTAATACTATGTGATCTAATTCCTTGATTTTTTCTAAACATATGATTCTAAACGTTAAAATAAACTATTTCTCAATAGTTTTTCAAGCTTTCTAAGATAAATAATAGAATCACACATTGTTCCAATTTCCATGAAGATCTATTGAAATGTGATATCAGACAATAATCTATTAACAATTTCAATTTTATTCGACGCTATTTTAATCCTTCGCAATCTGCGGCGACGAAGCCATTAGAAATTTGTTTTTAACCTGTCAAATCATAATTATCTCACGTATTCTTGCAACGAACAGATAAGATACAATCAGAAAGATAAACCGACGTATTGGCTGAAGATATATTACACTACCAAACAAAATTGTATCACACTGCACGATGATAGTGAGTGAGTGAGAGAGTGAGTGAGTGAGTGAATGATTGGTGATAAGTGATGCGGCTATGACTCTTCATTTTACGCATATATTTAACCAATTATATGAAAACACGTTCTTTCTACTAAAATTACTTGAAGTATCTAGTAGTGTGAATAAACGAAACCTTCGAGTGCAAAGGTTTAAAACAGAAAACAATATACGATTACTGTAATATTAATATTACTAACGAAAATTTACAAATATAATTTACCAATCGGAATACGTGTATATAGTACACCAAAGAAATATATTATCCATTAACACAAAATTATTTATTATATTATTATATCATCCATTAACGACACAAAAATTAACAGATATGACCAGATTTAATTGCTCAATCACTATATATCCCTACATATTCGAATCCTTGGACAAACACCAGCAAACAGTTCGATCGATATTATCCAACCTTCGAATTAGCTGTTATAACTAAAATATTTTCCATCGTTACATGCATCCCGTCCCCAATTACATCGTTAATTTCGTTTCCGAGGTTCCGCTACAATACTTCGCAACGAGCAATTCAATAATTGAGACAACGACTCGCGTGATGCGCAGCAGTACGCTGGCCGTGAATCAATTGCATCGGATTACCTCGATTAATACGATTTTCCAGGACTACGCTGTAATTTCGACTTAATTAATACGATAAACTGCAATCGCGATCCGATGGAAATTCATTCTTACTTTTTCGTGCGATTTCACATCGGAGTCTAAGGAAAATGAGCTGTATCTTGCGGTATCTTGCGGCAAAATCGAAATTCATAGGACACAGGAAACCTGATAAACAATAAATACGACGTGGTTCCACGCTATAGACGCAAAATCAATGTTGGATGCCACGCTAATTCGGTTGGCGGCTGGACAGGTCGAAGCATAGAGCTCAAAGTGTTTCCGTTCCCTCATCCTCCCTTCAATAAATCTTGTTTCTCTCTCCTTCTCCCTCTCTCTCTCTCTCTCTCTCCTGAAAACTCGATCATCCGATCTGTGTAACGAAATTTGTTTTGTCTTCCTGTTAATAATCTGTTAATATCAATAAGTTGCCTAATCGCGACACTTCTTGAGAAAGTTTCTTCTACTCGCAAGGGCGCGTGATTTTGGAGAAACACACGCGTGATGTCGTCTTCGAAATGATATTTCTCGCGTATTACGTTTTGTTTTACGTTTGAAAATTCATGTGAAAAGAGTGCTCGGAGTTAGGATGAAAAATATGTTTATATTGTCCATGAAATATCTTGGAAGCTATTTGGTTTGAAAAGGTAGTTGCAATTTAGAAATACCTTATTTGTAAAGAAGGTTGACTCTATTGAGATTAATCGTTTGGTTTCTAAAGATTTCAACGTGAATAAGATTTTACGGGAAATTGAAAGATGTAAAAATACACACGGAAGTATACAAATATGTAAAGTCTAGCAGCTAGTAATAGTCGGTAAGTAAAATAAATTTTTGTCTAGATTCTTCTTCTTCATCACGCTCTATAAAAACATAAATTTAAATAAATATCAGCAGTGAGTGTAGCGATGTAGTCGATCTGATATTAAAACGAAAAAACTTGTTTAAAAATGGAATCGATCAATTTAACTTCTCACTGGCTCACTTATCAGCGTTTATGTAACTCTTTCTCCCATTTCCTCTGCGTGAAACATGCAGCTTGAGAGTTTCGATTCGATAAAAAGTTGCGACTCGGAATATCCTTTGATCGTAAATTGAAGCATGAAAATATCATATATGTCGTTTTTTGCTCTGAAACTGGATGAAAGAGGGAAATTGACTTGGTTCTTTCGCTGTTCCATCTTTCCATTTTTTTCTGTCTTTCGGCTATGGAATTACTTTGTCCACGGTGAAATTTGTAAAATTTAGTTCGATGTTATTACGGGATACGCGATTTATCGATGGAACGAAAGAAGAGAAATATTCGCTCGTTGAAAGCTTAGTAGAACAACGTTTACTTCGCAGATGTGGAACATTTATTTCGGTTACCTATCTGTTGTATCGTTATCGACTTGCCAATCATGAAACGCAGACGCCACCGGCTAGTTTATTCAATAATAAATTATCTGACGCGTCGATTGATCACGAACACATGCCGTCTACGAAATTGAATTGTGTTCCAAGCTCTGTATTATATTGTAACGCTCTTCCGTTTTGTAACGATTCGTTTAGTCATAAATGTGGGGAATAAAAACAGAATTTTTACACCCAACTCGATTCGCGTAATAGAAATCATAAAATTAACAGAGGACAATTGTAGTTAGATTTAAGATGAAATAAGTGGCGAATAATGGCTCGTATTATTGATTCTTCTCTCCTTTTTTGAGGATATCTTCTTTATTGTTGTACGTGTGTAACCTTATTTTGTATAAATTAGATTATTTAAAACGAGGGTTAATTCAACAATAGCATACGAATTCTTCTCATTGAGATTTTCACACGAGTAACTGATCAACCTCGTGAAAAAACTGATCTCGAATATACCACAAAATTTGAACACGTTCTATAAAATTCCCTGATTTAATTATTCAAATATATAGTTAATATTCAGTCTGTTAAAAAGCGAACGATCTATTTTTCCAAATTTACAATTATCTATCGCAAGTAGTTGTAAAAAGTCACAGGCTGCAAGGTAAATTTTCAAAAGCGTTTGTAGTTGTTTTCCGTTATTTTTCTCTATGCTTGATTTATGAAGATGATCAGCGTGGCTCCTGAGCAAATTAAGCTAACAGAATGAAATAATTTCAGTATTTCAATACAGAATTTCAATATTGAAATTTAAATCATTATTTCGTGTTAAAGTACGAAATACAAATTATCGTATATTATTAAAACTCTAAAATTAAGTAACTATCGCTGTACCAAGAATACCAATTAAGAATTAATCGCACGGATCTGCCAGAGTGACTAAGGAATTTTAACAATAGAAGATTTTTAATCGAACTTCTCTTTCAAACTGAGTTGACCGTGATTCAATTCACGAATATCGGAGGGGA
The DNA here is from genome assembly GCA_014825975.1 of Bombus haemorrhoidalis. NCBI lineage: Eukaryota > Metazoa > Arthropoda > Insecta > Hymenoptera > Apidae > Bombus > Bombus haemorrhoidalis. The sequence goes on along the minus strand of CM026164.1, from coordinate 4,917,481 downwards.
AAAGTCGTAGCAGTCTTCCAGTTTCGATTCACTCTCATCTCTTTTCGAGAGGGTACTCGCGATTCGCGGCTGCTTCTAGAACTTCCTGCTGGTTCATCCATTGAACCTCATTCTTCGACGTTCTTTTAATCTCTCGTCTTCCATAGACAAGTCGTAAATCTTTCGAGAACTATTAGGTTGTCTAAAAAGTTTCTTTCGTTTTATGAGGAAATAGTAAACGCACAACGTTTTTTCTTTTATATTATTTTGTCGAATTACGTACGATCCATTTTCTTCTGTTGAGATAAACATCGCGAAATTTCTTCAGACTTGCTTTCGCGTTTGTACGAAGTTACATTGTTGTAAAAAACACGTTTGCGAAAGAAAGACACTTTCCGGACAACTTAATACTTCCTGTGTTCGTAAAAATTCTGCTCTACGTTTATTTCGTTCTTTCATATTAAAAAAAAGCGATAGTGATCGATAAGTTACTTGATACAGTTTACTATGTGTAAGTAGTTAAAATATAGCAGAACTGGTTGTTACGATTTTCGTAACCTTTAAATATTTACTGTATCTCATTAATCGTACTATAGTTAGGATAAGGTAAAATCTTTTATCTGAAGAAATAGATCGAAAATATATAGTACAATTTTTTCCTATGAAATTCTCCTTTTTGGGGAAGATAGATTTGAAATATTTTACGTCAGAAATTTATAAAGGTTCTACGTTTTACAAAAGCTCTTGCTTCGCTAAAAATAATATTTGACAGGATATTCTCTCTGTCAAATTTTTTCAAGTATTTTTACGATTTTGTTGTTTCAGAGTCATAACTTTACAATGCTACATCTATACACAATTGCTTCATTACGATATGTGGGATACTTGTGTGATCAATTAGAATCATGAAGATAAAAAATAGTAAATAGTATGATTGAAAAACATGATTTTGTTAATGTAATTTTATCGAATAATGTTAAAAAACGACTAGAAGTAATATTAATAACTACCTTTTAAAAATATCTGAAACGAAGACAGATGGAAATGCAGTATATGTATATATGTGATATAAATGCAGAAATAAAAAATATTGGAAAGTCCTCTGAGCTGTTTTGTTATTTTATAAATTTTTAATGTAAATACTATACGAATTCCCAACTATGCGAATAATTTTCCCATTTAATTTAGGAAAAGTTTCATAAACTAAATATATTTCATTACGGTATATTTAACTTTATTTAATTGCATTTATCTATATTTAGCTATGTTTAATATAAAACACCTGCGCCCCATATATAATATAGTTTATATGTAAATATAATACAGCTTCATTGATGGTTTCCAAAAATTTTTTTTTAGGCACGGATTGGCTGGGTCTTTGATGAGAACGTCGGCTATTATAGCCGATAAATTTTCATTATCCCTCGTGTCATCAATTTCGCGGCACGGAAATTCATCGTTGCTCGAGCCACGCGAAAAATATCCAGGCCAAAGGAAAAGAACGAACGAGAGAGAGAGAGAGAGAGAGAGAGAGAAAGAGGGGGGGGCGGAATGGAGGAAGAAAAATGCGAGAGAAATAAAAGGGAGGAGACCGAAAAGAGAGCTGTTCGTATTAGGTCGGTGAGGTACGTATAGACGACTTTGAAGTGGGTACATGAATAAAAAATATGCCGCTAACACGCGTCGACCTATTTCGGCTTCTTTCTTCTTACTTTCTTGTAACCATGAATATTAAAACGCGTATAGTTCGTGAAATGTTAAGGGCCAGTTATCGAGTAGAAATTTTTAAGGAATTAATCGATACATTGATTCTGTTTTATCTTTTGCTTTCCTTATGAATTTCAATAAGTTTGAAGGAAAGCAATGTTTCGTTTATATTTAGATTTAATTAGAAGCATCGTAGTTTAGACAAAAATTATGTTCCATCATGTAATATGGAAAAATGTGTAAAATATTCGAGCAATACTATTCGATATAGTATTATCCAGTGCGTAAAACAATTTCTTATTTAGAGTGAATTTTCTAAATTATATTTATAAAAATATTAATTTGCATATTCAGTTTACGGTATAACCGATATATAAAAGTATTAAGATATAAAAACATGAAGGGATTAATAGAGATAAAAGTTCATATTATAAAATAATTCATCTCTTCTAAGTGATGTTTTTAATATGTTATTATTCCTGACAAGTACTGTTTTATTATTATGTTATGAGATGCAAATGGTGGGTGGAAATGACAGGGGATGAATGGGATTATATCATTGAGCAGAACATTTTGATAAGTTGCGACAAGAAGTATTTATAACTTCCAGCACTAAATGATAATATAGTAATACATGGAAAAGATAAAATGATGAACATTGTATTTTTCTGATTGTACCTTAGAAGTTTGAACAGTGTTCGTGATTTTTTAAGATGACCAATATCCATCTCATTCAGAATACGTAATCGACATATACAATCCAAAATTCTTTCTAAAAACTAAATGCAAGCACAAACACTTACGTCCATTTCACCATCAAAAATATCAAACTTCGGATGAAAATTCTTTGCACAAATGAAACACAAGCGAGGAATTGAAACTTTCATTTCACTTTCCAATCCTAAACTTCACTCTTCGTTCACTGCCAGAGCAACAAGTTCAGAGGATCCATTCGTACCACGAAACAGTAGAAAGCAGGCAAAAAAGACCGGACACAAAGTGGAACAAAGGACACGTATAAATTAGAATATATTCATTTTGTTACGATTACTGTCACGATTACTGTACAGAAAATAATCGATTTAAATTGACCAGCGGTCTGCTCGTATAAAAATTGCCGCAGTCAATCGGATCAAACAAAAAAGAATCGAACGAGGCAAAGAAAAGAACCGAAGACGCACAAAAATCAGAATAAATTCTATAATTATTTGATAGAGACAATGATCGAGCGAAACTCAATGTCGATGGTTTTACGTATAAATCCGATAAAAGATGGACGATGCAAATTAATCAGCAGTATCCTCGCATAAAAATTCCTCACCCTTTCGATCAAGTAAGGAACCACACGAAATGAAGAAAAGAAATTACACACAGAAATAAATTAGAATGATTTTTTGTAGCTATATCTAACGTCACGATGATTCCATGGAAGATGTGGTCGATTTAAACTCACCGCCAGTGTCCTCGCGCGGATATTCCACCACCTTTTCGAGCAGGTTGGACGAACACTCGTACGGAGCGCGGCTCGCACTGAGCTTGCACGCGAAACGAATCCGGGGTCCTCGTGTTCCTTCGCCACCACTTGCTCGCCTCCCTCGGCTTTCCAGCTACGTCGAGCACGATGCGCAACCTCGGAATATTTATGCCACCATTCCGCTTCCGTTCCAACCCTCCCCGCCGGCCGAACGAGCTGTTCGAAACGAAAATTGTTTCACGACTCGGAAGGTTTCCCTCCTTCCCTTCCGACCTACACGTATCCGCGCCTCGGCTCGTTTCCTCCCCGGCTACCGACAAATCTTCTTTTCTTATGCAAATAAACGAACGATCGGTATTTTGAACGCGGAACTCTCGTGGCTGGATTAGTAGCGTTAAATATGCGAGGGACTTCAGGTTCGTTGACGTCAGGTACGTTCCTTGAAGCGTGATGGTAATTTTAGACTGACGCGAATTGTTCTTCTTAGGCTTGTTTATTCGCAAATAGGCTTTTTCGATGGCTGTTGATTCGATTAGCGCAAGGTGAGATTTTGGGGCGTGAGGTCTGTTAAATTTGAACATAATCACGAAGTATAGGTATTTTATAATTTTATGGACAGGATATGGAATAGTCAGCTTTCAATGAGACGAGTATTCTCTATTAACTTTCTAAATTATTTTGTATATTCGTACGTGAAGCTAGTCTGAAGTATATTATTATAAATACTAAATGTACAGAAAATTGGCTAGGTGTTCGAACTGTATGACATATCCAAGTAAAATCGTATATCTAAAAAGACGAGGTTCTATGTTTTTTGTTTTGAGAAAATGAGAATAATTTTTTAATTGTTTCATTGATAATTAGCGATACACAAAGTTGGTAAAAACTAATCGAACGGATGTTATATTCAAATACGATTGCTCACGTGCAGCGGATGCCTGGTAGCCGCAGTAGAGCGTGCCTGTCTATGGTCAGACGCGTGCAAACAGGTGGAAAACACGAATTAACAGTAACATCTTAATCTTATATCTTCCTACACCCTAACACATCGTTACAATTCCACGTATTTGCCCTTTCGAGTTCTCATTTCTTCCGTTAAAAAATTTCTTTAAATTGAATTAATTGATTATGCATAATCTATAAAATTAAATTTTTTTTAAAGTTCAAAAACACGATGTCTATGTTAAAATACCGTTAGGCAAAAAGCAGTTTCTGCGATCATTATCATCGTTATCATGCGAGCACAGCCTCATGGTAATATATCTCTTGCATTTGTATAAAAAGGCATTTTTAATATTTATTTAATATTATGAATATTATGAATATTTATGATGGATTTTTTTTTGCAATAATTTGCTTCAGCAAACCTTAGGTTACTTACCGATCAAAAATTTCTGATTTAAAGACGTAGTACTCCGTTGTAAATATTCTTCGTTCACTCGACGAAATCCTTTCATTTCCAAAACTATATATCAGAGATGCGAATTAAATAAAAATATTTCATCGATATCCAATCTGTCTTGAATAGATCGATAAAATCGCGAAGGTGAATATTTTTTATGGCACACGAATACAATTCCAATCGAATTGCCATGAATATTTGATCCGTCAATCGCGTGAAGATACTTGTAACTCACGCTGGGATGATCCGCGTGAGCGAATTCATCATCACGCGAGATTCCCTCGCAACGCGTTTTCATGTAACGCTATATCCATCGCGTAAACGTGGCCACGTGAACAGGGGAAGACGGCGAGTGTACGTTAAATATTATGCCGTAGCTGGGTTGGTTAATTGGTCAGAGCAAGCCAGTTAGTTTCATTACGTTACCTCCATCTTCGTGGGTTTCGCACAATGGAGGCCTCTTCCAGTATCGGGGCCACTAGGCCTGCATGCGTTCTAGAGCCTCTTTATCCGAACGAGACCGGTTCCTCGATCGAATTCTATCGTTCTCCATAGTTTCCGCTTTCTTTTTCGTATTTCTCATATTTACATGAGACATGGATTTTAGTGAATGATCTTTTTTGACGTCTTAGTATGACGTATTATGTAAATAAATTGGAATTTCGTATGTAAACTATAACTGGTGCATAAACATGTTGCGTAAACTTGGCTTAATTCCTAGTTTATGATAATTCATATGTTCTAATTTTACCGATGAAAATTATATGATCCAGCAAATATTATAACATTCAAACGCTGATTTCAGTAACTGCATCTTGCGAGATGATGGACAACCGTCTGTACAACTTATGAACATTTTTGTGGATATGGCGTAAGTTTGAGCTAATTCTGACTGCGAACTGAAGCAATTAATTGCACATATAGTTTATTGTTTAATATCCACTATTACATTACATACTATATGATGCGAACAATCGGATGGATTTCCAACTCAATAACAGTATTGTTTAATCCCAAAGCTGATACAAACGTATTATACATATCGCTGACGTAGTAGTCGACTATGCATGTGCATAGATGAAGTATTATGACAGTATTACCGATACGTATTATGCGAAGACAGTGAACACCATTGGAAATGTCATTGAATGTTAAGAATGATATTATATTGCAATAAAGAAAAGACATCTATATGAAATGAGCAGAATTACAAAAGCAAAAGCTACATAAATCTCAGATGTATCAAATAAATTCCTTAAAACATATACGATGAATATATTACGAACACTTTTTAAAAAAGTTCTTTTCGATAAGCTTGAACGCATAATTTTTCGATTCTATTTCCCAGCCCCTCTCATATAACCTCTTTTCCAATATACAACTAAACTACTCAATCTTCCATTTCCTAGCCCGACTTGACTTGTAAACTGTTTCCCAGCTTCTCTGCAAGCCTCTCTTCCATCGCATAACGCTCTTCAATCCTCTTTTTCGATCAGACTTTACTCGAACACAAAAATTCTTATCGTGACAACACATCGTTATGCTATTCGCGTGAGAATCAAATTTGATCGAGAATATTTATGTAAATTTACGCCTTCGGTGTATCAAAGACATTGTTTAGATAAAAGATGATGATTTAGATAAAAGAAAAAAAGAAAAAAATGTCAAAAGGCGAGTTTATACTTTAATGAATGATCAACGAAATAGATTGTAAGCAGGAATTTGTTTATTTACCAAATATTCTGGAATATTATAAAGAATACATTTTTGTATATTAGGAGCGTTCTATGGATTTTCTCGTTTCTAAATTTCCTATAGATGGATAAAACTCCACGCTAACATTCCAAGATCTATGTACATTAACATTTCAATGGAAATTAATATTTTTACATTGGATAGGTATTAGGATAGTATTAATTAAAGAAATATTGCGATTAACAAGAATAAATTATGCAGAAGATTGCTATGAAGAATGACATCTTTTTATGTAGCACCGAATCTATTGAAGAATAGAATATTTTTATGATGCAGTACTGGTTTTTATTCAAAGCTTCTTTAGTTTCTCAAAAATGCATAGAACGTACGTTGCATAACCATCTATCAACCACGCGTAGTAAGTATATGGTAGATAGTAGCAACGATAATATGGAACAAGTTTACTATAGAAAATTAGATCTCCTCGTAGAGGATCAAGCGTTTTAAAAATCGGAATGCTTTCGACATTCGTTGAACGTTCTCATTGAAAGTCTTTTCAACTACCCGCGAACGTTTAAAAATCCATACAGTCTAATAATCGACTGAAACCAACGAATAACGAAGATCATAACTTTATCTTGCATTTTTCGATCGAAAGAAGAAAAGAAGCAAAGAAGGTGAACGTAACGAAGGAAAATTAAGAGGATAAGAAGCGCGTGCACGAGAATTACGCGAGCTTCGAAAGATCGTGGAGGGCATCGTTAATGACCCACTCTAAGTGGCGAAGAATTGCACGCTGGCACGCTCTCCACGTACCCTGATCGAATGCAGGGCCTCTAAAATGCTGAACTACGTCCGCAAGTTTTGTTATCGTTGCCAGAGCGAGGTGACAGAGCTTTAGTGCAAGGTTAGTCGGCGATGAGTGAAGTGGCAATCCTCTGCACGGCCATTGTTCTTCGGTAGCGGCTAGGACCAAAAAGGATTTCATTCGAATTCCTGCCGTGAGTACATTGCTTCATCGATACATTGTATGGAATATTTCTAAAAATCGACGTTCCTACGTGTCGATTTTGATTCCTTTCTAGAGACATTATCTACGTACGTAGCGAATCTTCTGGATTTAGAATTTGTTCAAACTATTTCTCATTGAGAATCTCTAAAGGAGTGAAAATGATATGGCGTCTTTCTCTCAAGGTTATCGGTTCTCTTTACCTACGATCGAGTCGTTAAAAGTTTGTCTTAAATATTTTATGTAATGATTCTTGAGGGAAATGTTATCACTTTTACTTGCAGGCTTTTAGTATTCGTATTGTGAAAGTTTAATACGTGTAAAAATATATGTATACATTATAAAAAAAAATGTTAAGCTATAGCTACATCGAATTACTTCTAGTAATTTTTGTTTTGAAACGATAAATTCTCAGTGGTAATTTTCTTCAGTTCGATAGAATTCTGAAGTAAAAGTTTTTTAACAGAACACAAAGTCCCGAGCTGACTTTCTCTTCAATTCTTGAATTTTATTAGAAATATTTGATCAATAGTGTAAATAATTATGATTGAAGCGATATAACGAAAACCGTAATAATTTTGCCAATTGTAATGTAGAAACGAAAAATCGGTCTGTGTCATTTTAACAGATTTAGTAATCTTAGTGTTGAGAGGGTGGTTTTTTATTTCTTTGTTTTAGCGGGGTAAATATAAGAGAACTGTAAGTCGTTAGCTTAGTGGAAGCACGTTTCAAAGAAATAATTAATGTATCTTTCATTCCAATGTATTAAACTGTGATTAATCGCGACGAACGTGCAATTAAGATGTGTACCGGAGAAAAATCTGCTGCATTTAGCTGCGTGAATTCGAGTTAATCCGAGGCAGCGGAAAAATAATGCTATCGATAAATAACACGTAATTTTGTCGTATCTTTCATGCCAGGAAATCTTGACGACTTAAATTTTCATAAGTGATTTTCATAAGTGATAATAAATATACCAAACAACTTGTTTGTTTCCCATTAGAAAATCTATCGATTTTAAATCCTGAAAGAACGTATTTCACAAATGATGAAGAATTTTCGAAACAATAGCGACAAAATTTTTAATTTGATCTCTCAATAAAAAAAATCTCATTATGTTCTTAACTTTGATCGGTTCACACGAATTTAATTTAACAATTTGTTACTTGGTTCTGAAATAAACCAAACTTTACATCTTATGATACAATATTTCAATTAGTAATTTTTCGTAGAGAGTATAACGTTTCTTAACTTGAAAACTTAAAAGAACAGTGAAGCGATATCTTCAGTCCTATGTAATTAAAATAAAACATTACAAAATACACTGTTACGGACGCTTCGAAAATTCAAAACAAAGTCCTCCACGTGAATAGAGATATAGCATACAAAGTATTAATCTTTCGATAATATTCTATTTACGTATATTCGAAAATATTTCTAACAAATATAGTATTAAGCTAGTGAAATTGTCTACAATTCCAAGAATATATATTTCGGTGAAGATGGTCTCGCGTGAGAGAATTACCTGAATTTAGATACAAAATAAAAACGAAACAAAAATCCACGACGAATCACGTCTATTGTCCCAGCGAATGGAACTCGAAATCGAATTTGGATTGTTCACTACGGCCACGATTTCCAGGTAAATCGATACATTCTGAAAAGCAAGGAAGCCCGTGGGATGGGACAACAAAAATAAATTGAGAAGATTAATTGCAATCACCACATAGGTCGGGTTACACCATTGTTTGACCGACGTCCCTCCTGAACTTCGAAACTGGGTTGCATAACGCGGTCGAGGCACGGGCTTAGCCCTGCATCGGGCTAAAATTTCATACATGCTCGCCAAGGAAAGCCCAGACGATGTTAATTACCATTTTCAGCTATGAAAATTAACACGACAACTTAGAATTACACATCTCTATCCGCACGACGTAACATTTTTTCTTCTAGGAAGAAATTCACAAGAAAAGATGATTGTATCTAAAAAAAAAAAAAAAAAAAATGAAAAACACAAGATTCAAGTTTACAACCATAGAGAGTTTTCACCATAACGTTGCATTTACACAACTTTTATGTATTATTTTGCTACGTGGTTCTTAATAAGTTAATTGGCGCCGTGATCAAGGACACTCGAGAAGCAAAGTCGCGAGAATTCGAGACGTAGAGATCGTGGGAGTCAACGAATTTCTCGAGAGAAAAGTGTATTTGCTCGAGAGGAGATAAACTCTTAAACGACATGTAATTTCTTTTCTCTTGTATTCTCCTAGCGTTTCGTTTATTTTCTCTCCCCTTCGATAAAAGGTTACGATAGCTGTCATGGTTCGTTTTAATTTGAGTTTCGTATCGATGAAAAGCATTTTGAAAAATCTGATTTTTAATTAACGTTTTTTGATCGAAGAATATTAAATGGAGAACCTCTTAATTGAAAAGACGTTGGGTTTCTAAAATCACCGAAGAGGTTGTTTTAATTTCCGAAACTTTTCGGTCGGGATAGATCTTTGGAAAGTACACCACCTACAATATTTTCAATTGGATTTTTTATTGCAAAAATTTATTAATATTGAGAAAACTTTATTCTGCAATTGCATTCTCTTATACAAATATTTCTTCTTCATTTGCTTACCTTCATCTCATTCTACAAATATTTAATCCACGATAATTTTGTAGCTCACTCTCTTTTACGAATTTGTTCAAATAATTAATATACGCGGACAGTAGTGAAACGAAATCCATTTGTCATTCTATTCAATTATTTTACAAATTTCCATTGAATATTAAGAGAAAAAATATTTGATTCGTTATTGTCACGATTTATACTAAGGATCGCGCTACATCAAAACTTTCAGTTCGTAATGTACGTCAATTTTAATGTCATCTGAAGGTTGGAATTATTCTGTATTCCTATCTCATTTAAAATTTAAACTCCACTCTGTAGCATTAATTTGCAGCAGAGACAGCGAATGTATGTAGTAGTCATCTTATCCGTATGCTACAGCGTTCAACGAATTTGCAACTCGTTAATCTAAGCGACACGCAACAAGTATTTTGTTTTAGCAGCATTGCCATTCATTTCAACTTCGTCTGAGCGAATGGAAAATCCACGTTCGATCAAAGGAAATATGGTACACGAGTCGTTCAATTAATTGTCCTATTTATTGACAATTTAATTAGTTTTCACACTGCTTTTATTTTCACCAAAAAATTATGACCAATCACAGCCTCCTGTTCTAATGGATCTGAAAAAATTAGTATTTTTATATACAATTTATATACAATGATAAAATGAGAATATTTTAACGTTAATCGAACAAGCTTTCCTTTTAATCAGTAAAAATTACATCCTCGTGAAAAGTTATGATCATCGATATATTCTACCAATTCACGATATATTACGCGTTATTAATAACGAATTAAAGAGCTCGTTTTCAAACATAGATCGTACAAAAAGCTATTCACAAACCGAATTTGACGAATCGCGAGGCAATTTCTTTTAATCGAAGAAAAGAAACGCGAGGTCTTTCAATCCACCGAGGAGATTATTCGTACAGTTGTTGTTGTAAAATGTCGAATAGATAAAAATTGTACGCGTCTTGTCTTAAGCTCTCATTAGCGTAGGTTGATTCGTGCAGAAAAAAAAAGGGAAAAATAACTTTGCTAAATTCAACGAAGCAGCTTTCGTCGTATTAAAAGTTTCAGGGTTGTTTTATAATTATGAGCCGGGGTTTACTACAATACGACGCAGTTTACGATAGTTCGTCGTAGTTGACAATACTTAAGCAATGCGCGGAATAACAGACGATGAAGAATAGTCGTGCAAAAAAATAAATGATTTATTACAACGCATGTCGTCATTGATCTGGAAACTCATTAAACGAGAGGATTACGGTCATATTCGCGGGTTGTACCCGCGACGAATATAAAGCGACAAATTCCGTGGATAGGTTCGACAACGTCAACCACTTGGACACAATACTCCTTGATTATCCGTGTGATTTTATTCGTGAGCGTTGAATTTCCACGAAAATTCGAAACTGTATGCCACGGTTTCGTAAACCGGTGTTCCATCGTGAAAGTGCTGCATGAAACTGAGTATACAACGTCCAATTCGCGCAATTTTCTTCAATTGACATCATTCCGCCCTATGCCGCACGACGCTTACGTCACGTTTCGAAGAATTTGACATAGGAAGGCGCGAACACCATAAATCAATTGTTCGACAGGCGATCGATCGATTTTAAAGTAAGCTTAAACGTTGTTAGATGAACGGCGTCAAGTGAGTTGGCCGCCGTATCGTCTGCCGGAAATCGAGCTGGCGACACCAGTTTCGCACTTGTCACGCGCAAGTGTTAGATTGTTTTAAATGGCGTGACGCGGATGACACTTCTGTAATTGTTAAAATTGTTGATTCTTGTCTTTGAGATAACTCGCAAAGAATTGTAAAAGATAGCCTATTGTCAAGAGGAATTTCTCAGGAGTTCGATGGTTCGTTAAGAGGTTCAAGTTGTGCGATTTAGTATTGTTAAACACTGTATTGTGCAACTATTTGCACGTTCATAATATGTATTGATAAATCTAAATGGCGTGACGCGAACTATACTAAATGGCGTAATTGCTAAAATTGTTGGTTTTTGTCTTTGCGATAACTTTGAAAGCTTCCGTGAAAGATAGCGTATGGCCGAGGTCCGAAGTTTTTTCGAAAGTTCGCCGATTTTATTTCAACTCGTGCATTTTAGGATTTTTACGTGGCTTTATGTAACTATTTGGACTTTCATAATGTGTATTGATAAATTTAAATGTCGTAACTTTCCTTTAAGATAGCTTTAAAAAGCTTCTATAAATGCTAGCGAATTATCAAGGTTTTTCAAAAAGTCGGAGTTTTGTTGAAGATTCAAACTGTGTGGTTTAGGATCCTAAAACATTGAATACTTCCTATTTGGAAATATTTTATAGTTGCGTTTTACATTTAAGATATCCTGAATCTTCATTTATATTACAGATTGTATCGTTATGCTGTCATATCTTTAAATTATAAGACCGTATCTTCAAGACTGATTATTAATCATCTTAGAATCCCACGATTCGATCCTTCGACTTTTAAATTACGTTACTGTATCAAATCATATTACACGGTAATAAATTTTACCAACTTGTTGAAATAGCTTGTACTCTGCGCAAATCAAAATCGTATTATCACTAAATTGATACACAGCGAAGTTACTGTACGTCATAGTAACTTTTCATCAAATCGATCGGAAATCAAAAACGACGCGGTTCGTATCGCGACAATACTATACCGTGTATCACAAATATAAAGGTCTTGTAGTAATTACTGAAAACTATGGGAAAATATATATTACGATATATTTATATGTTATTAATATTATAACATTGCAAAGATATTCGTTGTTACAATTTAATTGCATTAGGGTTGAGGAAATTAAGCTCATTAAATGTCTGTATAAGAAGAGACAAAATTACATTTTAAATTAAGAACATCGATTTCAAAAATTTCTCGATATTTTTTATTTCTTTTCTTTTTCTCTTAAACATTATAGATCTTTAACTACAGCGCTTTGCGATTTAATATAGTCACGTTTAATAATTTTGCAGAAATCCTAAAATAGAAAACCGCGAATTACAAATATCAAACCTTAATCGTTTCCTAGCATTAATTCAAATAAATCCAGGAAATTCCTCAGAGTCATTGATAATTGTCTTACCTGGTAGTAAGTACTTTAATTATGAAAAAACGTTACATTACATCGACGACTGTTAATACGTTAACTGAATGATCGTTTATAGACTAGTAAATTAAGTCTTCCTACATAGAAATACAAAATTAGATTTTACGTTAAAAGCATTGATTTTAGAATCTGTATTGGTCGATCTTATAATTCTACGCCTGTACGAAATTCTGGCAACACTATATCGCAGAACGGAATACCATAGTCATCGGAATAAGGAAAAATACAGTTTAAATTATCAATATCAGAATTACTTCAAGTAAGTTCAGATTTGCTTCTGAATAATCATAGTTTTCCCACGCTGAAAAACGATCGAGGAACATGAATAGTAAAGAACCATTTCTTAGAATTAAATGAGTTTCTATATTTCATTTTCCTAATATGAAATTTTACCAAATACCAAAATTAATATACATGGACCTAATTAACTAGTATAATAAAAATATGATAGTAAACACAATGTTGCATTAAATTAATATGTTAATAATTACAATGCTAAATGTATTTCGAAATTATTTCTTATTCCCCTTAACAAAATCCTTGCATCTACCATGTTTTTGCAACAGCCTGTATATACAAGGTGTCTCGTCTTGATCGAGCCAGGCAAATACCTGTTAAATGGTAAATTATTCGAAAAAAGTGTTTCTTCGAAAAATACTCAAGATCTCAAGGTGACCTTCGTTTATTCAAATGGATTTCTACATACGTTTTTTTATACATTATTCGATGGATTTTTTAATTCCTTGCAAACCAGTATTAGAGTACTTCAATGGAAAAATGATTAGTTCAGAAGGTATTCCAGCTTCAACCTTGTAAAACTTATCGCATGAAAGACAAAGAAAGATAACACAACGCTTTTACGTTTATATGTTTCTTGTGCTCCACACGCTCAATTTTAGTGAAATTAACAATGAGATATCTTTTAAGCTAAGAATTTTCAAATACTACTACCTCAATGCTTTTCCGTAGAGAATTAAAAAGTACATCGGATGGTGTATAGAAGATAAAACGTTCAAATTCAATTGGAAGAAACAACGATCATCTTAGGATCTCGTAAACGCTTCCGCTTAGACAAATCTAGTTGGACGTCATAAGATGGGCCAATTGAAACCGTGCAATTTTATTATACGCTGTTTCTCGAATTACGTATAGTTTAGGATATATGTTTGCGTGGAACGATCAAAATGAGACACCATGTATATTAATACATTCCAGACTCATTATCGCGAAATTGCGTTTCCCTTTGACTTTTTCGAGTTTCCGGGACGCGACAGCACGTTCCATTCAACCGCAATTCGCGTACTCGCTTACAATTAGTCAGGGTCGCGATACTCGCGAGTTCCACTCGCGCGATTAGTCATAATGGCTATTATTTTATTGTGTAACAGCTTTTTCCCTCGTTGCTTGCCAATCGAATTGCCTGTTACCGAGAGGCACTACTCGACACGCCCGCGTCTTTAAACGTTAAATACCTTGAATATTAATGCCAGCGACGTCTGATATAGTCCATTTTACCGATGATGAAATCCACTCGATCACTAGGGAAAAACACGGCGTAACGAGGGCGTATGCACACGAAACGTGGATCATTTGCTCCGCACGATCGATCATGCTAATGTAACGAATAGAACAAATCGTTACGATAGCTTCTACTCTTGGAAGAAAGAATAGGAATACCAATAGGCACTGAGAAAATGACAAATGTACAGTCATTTCTAAGTAATCCGTATGTCTTGAAAACATTGACATTCTTTGTTTAAATAAAGCATGTAGGAGTCAGTCTGAGAAGCTGAACCGATCAATTTCGACGTTTGAAAAGTTTTTAATTTCATGTATCAAAATACATAGACAGCGTTCATTTCGCAGAAATGGAACGATTAATTAACTTCGATAGAATTTTATTTCTATATCGTAGTTATTTTTTGTTTTATTAAGCATGGATAAAACAGTTATATTAATCGTTTTCTCACGAAATACGTTAACTCTATGCTGAAATTTTATAACATTTGATCCGAGTAAAAATGGCCTTTCTATTACGAAGACTTTCGTATGGGAATGTAGATGCTGAAAAATATCAGCTCTAAAGTACAGAGAAAAGATTTATATATAAAATTCAACATAAACCGGAAATCTGACTTCAAGACGCGTAAATGTGCCAATGTATCATTCATCAAGATAAAAAAAGAGACGTCGAAATTATTAATAGACTAAATTAAGATAAATCTGTTGAATGGTTTAATCGAGAAACAATGGAATACACAATAGAATTCTTACAGAAATACATAATAACAGAGTAGCGATATATCAACAGCTGTCAACCAATCTCAGGTGTGCCTTATTACGTTGACCCTGGCCACGGATTAGTTAACACCTTGATGGTGACGTTATTAATCGACGTGGCTTTTACTTTCTGAATGATATACAGTTTTATGTGACGCTTCCTATTTCAGCAGATTTAATTTCAACTGTAGAAAGAGAAGAAGAGAAACTGTGGAATCATAAATTCTCGTTTCATTATTAGATATCATGTGATAAGTTTTATATTAATTTCACATTTTATATCTATTTATATCGAAATATAAATATCATAAAATCACACGAAACAAAAATGTTGTCAATGCAAACCTAAAACGTAGAATATTCGACGTACCTTTTCAATTTAGTTTTCATCAAAAGTAGATCGCGGATTTTTATGTAAATTCATATTTTTACAAATATCGTTGAAAAAAATGGAACCTCGATAGGCAATTATTTTTTCGATAGATATTATAACGAGTACTATAGCTTGTACTATAGTACTATAGTTTGAGTTTATTCATATATTTTTGCTTATGTTTCGCGTTTAAATCTCTCATAAGTATATAAACAGTTGCATACTAGTCAAAAATTGAATGGTCAGACATTTCCGTAAAATTTGAGTTAAAAGTAAAATATGGTTCTACAGTGTCTGTAAATTATTTCAGTACGCATAGGTTGCAGATATTGCGATCAAAAGGCGATTTAATGTTAATGTTAAACACAAGAAGCACATTAGGTGCTTAAAACCTGTTTAGCGTAGCTTAAAAACCTGTTTATCTCGACATGCGCTAAATGTGTTTTAGATCTTTACTCGCGATTTCCATTCGATTAGAAACGTAGAATGAGAAACAAAACTCCAGAGAGTACAAACGTCACTTCCATAGGTGGAAAAAATAAAGAATCACCTCCATCCAACATACATAACATTCGTACGTACGTCGATAAAAGTCCAGCATTTGTTTCCGATAAGAGAAAGCAAGCTATTCTCACGAGACTTAAAATTCGACATACTAAACTGACACACTCTCATAACTTTATCCTATTTGTAGATGATAATCTTTTTAATCGTAGCAACGTTAATGCAAACTAAATTAAATTAACAACTAAAATCCATCTGTCAAATGAAATGCAAACATGTCTAAATCAGAAGTATTGAAGATCATTGCGAAAATCTTCTTTATCTTTTCAAAAATATTAATCTGTATCAGCAATTACGATATCATAAATTACCTACTTAATTCTAACATACGCTATATCGTATTAAAATGTTTAAGTTTCTAACTTGCTTTATTGCATTCTATGCTTCGCTCTTTCTTACGTATTTCATTAATCGCGGTAGCTACCTAATGGCGGCTCATAAAAATCATGAAAAAGATAAAAAAATAAATAAATAAGGAAGAATAGAGCATCGGCTATTAGTAAAACCTACTCGACGACAGAAGCACGTTTTCTTCGTTTCACGGTGCCGCGAAAACGAAAGAAAAAACGCGGCCAACAGAGCAAAGGCAGAGAATCGGAAGCTAGGGGCAGAATTAAGGGGAACGCCGTTGGCTGTTTACAGTGAATACCGGTCGCGATAAATCCAGCCTCCGGTACACTCGAAATTGCTTTTCGAGGGTCGCCTCGCAGAGGATGCAATTAAAGAGGATCACTGTAATAAAATCTCCAAGTTCCAGCGCGCTTCCGGGATGAAAGAATCGGCTGCCTCCGCGTTGCGACGCTATTCCCGGCCGTGCAAAAAGTTCTCTCGAAAGCGCGCACTCCTCGTAACAAGCTTCTGCTAATTTTTTTAATTAATTCAGGATCGAATAGGTATCGATTAGAATCGCGATCCATATTTACGCGTTTCGATGAAATACGAATTATTAACACGAAAACACTTTCGTATTGGGTTTGAATAACATATAAGGAGGATTGAAACAAGCAGAATGTTTAATTAGGGTTGATTGAAAAATTGGAGTTAATTGAAAAATTCAATTTACATTTCTACGAAGCTTCAAGGCTCCTGTATATCCTTTAAGTTGTAAAGTTGATTGTTTGATTATTATAATCCATGTATCTGACATTGTGAGATATATTTTGAAGGATTGTATTTTGTTCAAACGTTTGCATTAATTTGTACAAATTATGTAGTTACATTGTTACAATATGGAACACCAATAATGTAATGTAAAATCTATCTATAAATTACAGTAATGGAATTTCATATTGAATATGTACGATATTGTAGTTATGTATATTAATGAGCAGTAAATGATAAACAAACTGATAAATTACAACTGAAAACCTTAATAAAGGAGACGTGTAAGTGCAGTTATTTAAGATGATAGAAACGCTCATACAATTCCAACGCTAAATGAAAAGACAGTTTTAATAGCTTGAAAGTATAACTGCACTTACACATTTCAAAAATATTAATTATCCTAGTACTATTGCTTTTTTAATATAACGTTTTTTAACATCAAAATCACGAAACCTATCATGATGGATCTGCCACATTATGTTCAGTTATGTTTCCTGTACTTCTCACGGAAATTACATAACGAAATAAGGTTCGACTACGTCTAAATTTAATCTTAATTTCTTTATTTTTTAAATTTGCTAAAAATCTCGTGTTATTTTTAGTTCATTAAAATCGTTTCGTATTATATTCATATATTCGTAGAAATTGATAAGAGAATTTTAATTAACGATGGCCTGCGTCCATCAAGGCAAGTGGAATTAAACTTGATCTTGTAATGAAAGTTTGCCAGTTGCACTCTGTATTTAAACGGTTCGAAGGTATTTTGTGTTTCTTCTAGAAAATCGAGAGCCGCAATGTTATACAGATTGTGAAGCTGTTCGCAAGAGATACGAAAAGTTATGAAGATGGCTACTCGAAAGTTCCCATTAGCCTACTTCAACCGAGTGCATTGCCCTTAACGACAACGACACTTATATTCACGAGTCTCCACCAAAATATGCAAACTACCCCTGCGAGAGGTATTTTTCTTTTCTTTTGATAAAAACAAAACTGTATAATAAGCGATACAGAACTTTGCAAGTATAATCACATAAAATCAAGCAGCGTTAGATAAAAGTACTTTGGTAAACTTGTTATGAATATCGTAACTTTGATCTTCAAAATATCGTAAAATATACCATCAACCCTTAACGCATACCAAATAGGACAAGCGATGTCTTCCTATCAAGAAGCCTATTAACATTCTCAAAAAACTGTACAATCTTTTTAATAGTTCTATCGATTAGCATTAATATATATATATTTTTTTTAAAGAATATTATCGCGGAACATTTTACACGAAAGATTTTATTAAAGTAAAAGGTACGTTAAAATAGAATTACACTCTGACCAGAAACTATTAACAGTCACTGTGTATGCTATCATTTCGTAAAAGCACGTTATAATTAAATTTTATTAAAAGGATAATACCATTAAACAGCTTCGAGGCAAATACTAAAAGTATCGGATAAACGTTTTTTCATCTAGCAAAAAGTCCAACAAGAACGTACTACAAAATGGTAAAAAACCTCTAAAATCTTTTAATACGTCAAGAAGTTGGCGTTTGAGACTAAAGTGGAGATAAAAAAACGCATGTTTTCACTGAAGAGGCGAAAGTTCAAGAGATCATTTTAAGCGTCTTAAGAAAATTATAGCCCGAAAGAGTGGAACGTCGAAAAAGTAAATTCGAGAAACAGAATATTATGTGGAGGTTGTTTTATTGGGCATACGCATAAAGGAGCACAAGCATCGCCGAATGAACGCTTTCTACATACGAAACGGTTGTGTGCTGAACAAACATCGGACCAATCTCGGTTCACTTCTTCCCTCGCGGCCTGCTTTCACGAATCTCCATCCCTGAAACCATCCCTTCAACCTCGTGGTCGTCGTTTTTTCGACGCTTCTCTCGTATGATCGAAAGTAAAGGAAAAGAGAAGAATTAGAGCGATGTTCATCGATTAAGGACGAAGGGAGAGAAAACACACAACAGTGAAATAGCAAACAGAGAACTTTTTAGGCCCTTTTGCGCCTTTGATCATTTTTGATAACGTTAGAATCCCACTGGATGTCCGTTTTACTACGGGGAGCAGGACTATGAAATAAATAAGTAAAGTAACTTTAGAATCTTCGATTTTTAATAATTTTAGGATCTTTAAGAGAAGATTAATCTTAATAATTTTGGAATCTCTAGTCAATTTACATAATTTCATTGATCGATCAAAATGATTTTTGGTTCCAAAAATTAAAGTTTCGCGTGAAATCTATTTTTATCAATATCCATAGTTTTTAACAACAAAAGACGAGATTTAGTATAAAATAATTTTTGTATCATCGCACCAGTATGAAGTTTTAAGCTTGGACACTGTGTACCTGGAAAAATAAGTCGAATACAGAACGTAAAAACGCGTAAAATAGGTTTGAAGTAGAGAAAATGAGGTTTGTAGAATTGTAAAGTGCTGTACCGAGCGAGATTTTTTATTCAAACGAAGCACTTTGTGGTCGAAAGTTTTGCGAATTCTAAAGCGATGAAAGCAACAGGTCGCCTACTAAATGTTTCATATTTTTAACTAATTGTTAAGAATTTTAAACGGATGAGATAACCTTGTTAAAGACCGTAGAGAGTTTTAAAGTTTGTCCTCTTGCATATAAAACGAATCTGATCATAGACGGTCTCCACAGATGCTATCTTTCGATTAAAATCTTCTTCTTTGCAAATCAATTAAAAATTCTTTCAAATAAAAGCTACTTATATGTAAATCATTATGAATTTATAAATATATTTAAATTTGTTATGGACAGACACGAAGGCTTAAAGTAAAATAAACTGCCTTGCATAACTTACGTGTAATAACAGTTGGACAAATCTTTAATTCTGTGGTTGACAAGGAAAAAAACGAAAAATTATTATCGCGGAAAGCGTATGAATATAAACTCGTTGATTCTACAAACGCAACAACGATGAGCCTTTGCGTCATCCTTATGCGAACACAATTGATCGAACTGAAAGAAGCTTTCAACACGTTGAATGCTAGTTTTACGGGGATTACCCGTGACGCCATAATGAAATTTTTCTTATACGATACGTGTAATGGTGAAATGTTATAGGTCTATATTTCATGTATAAATAAAACTATTTTTACATGTTTTATACTGCAGTAATTTCGTCACATCATTGTAATAACGATGGTAATAGCAAACAATTGACATTTGTTCAAGTTATGTACTTCTATTAATTTTGGCACGCCGGTTATCGGTGGCCCTCATGGTGCTGCCGATAAGTTGAGCGTCGATGACCGATGACCCCCGCGACATTCAACATGCTAAAATGAACGCAGTTTCGATCGGTCCTTGAGAAACTAGGTGATTCTCGTTAACAATAGCATCGTGGCAGAAAAGTAATTTCAGATATAAAATATCTGAATAATTTTGAGATAGAATACTCCAAACTTTTTAGGTAGAGTACTCTAAAATTATAGATAGATGAAGTTAACAGCTGAAGTTAACAGCTTAGATGTTAGATGCCGTGAAAAATTTAAATAGAATAAAATTCTCTAAAATATAATAATTTAAGTTCAAACGAAACATTTATGAGTCATTCGCGATTCGATGATATTAATTAAGCGTTACATGCTATTTCTAATGAAATTAAAACGAAGTACTGTATAATTAATTTTATCGTAAATTCAGTATCCCATGAAACAAAGGAACGAACTGTGAAACACGAAAACTGAAAAATTTCGATCTTCTTCTTCCATCGTTTTTGAAAGCAGGAAAGAAACAAATTATTAAAAATTCCCAATGCTCTAATCGAATTACGTTTACCGAGCATCTGAATATTTTTTCCCCGACGAAAATCATAATTCAGAATGGAAACATTGTAAATACGATATTATGTTCATATAATTATCAACTCGAGTAGGTACATGATTTATTGTAACGTAAAACCAGACACTAACGATGATCGAGCATAATTCCCTTTCGCATAATTACTCGAGTTCTCTAATAAACGTTCACTAAATCAACCAAGGTTGCTCGTTCGATTAAAACGAAAAACCATTCGAATAAATAATCTGAACGTTTAAAAAGCGGATCGAGAGGCAAGTTTGATCAAGGTTTCCACGAAAAGAACCTACAAACGCCGCTAATAATCATTGAGAACGAATCACCAACCAAACCTAACGCGTTTGCCGATCATGTTACAATAATGACGCGCTACGTCAAACTATTTCGATCTTAGATTTAAGCGAAGTTTTTTCTTCCTGATCTTATATTCGTCTATCGTTATATTGATTCTGGATAATAGAAAAAGTCACGGAGCTGTGACCAATGGAAACTTATTAACACGTTACGAGAATTCTTCTTGTTCTTTCGTCCTATTAAAGGTGGATCAGCGAGTATTGATCGATGAAATAACGTAATAGATGCAGATGGAGTTTCACTGAAGGGTCGGATAACACTGTCGTCTAGTTGATACTTCCATGGACCAGGCGTTATAGTTTGACGTAAAACGCGACTCATTACTTCCATCGAACCGCGTTTACCGCATCGTGCAACTATTTCCCTGGAACTGGGCCATTTATCGCCGGTACTCGTTAAGGAAACACTTCCTGTCCTTGGCTAAGCCGATCGTAGAACGCCTCGTGAATGCTTCGTGATATTTTCGGAAATTCTAGGGAATTTGAGGTCACTTGTAATCGTTGTTCGTGACGTTACACGTCTAATACGTGGTTCTTGTTTAGGCACAGATTGATATAATGCAGCGATTTTCAATTTTTGTTCAACTTACCGCGCACCTAAATTAATTATCCAGCAAAATTCTGCAAAAATTCTACTGAAATTCTGATACGTTAAAAAATACATTATATTTGATTTAACATAGGCCATATGCTGTACAGCTATCGTTATGTTTATTTTCTTTAACGCGTTCAATTTTTATATATTTTGCTTTGAAAGATAGATTCAGATATACGAGATTATGTTTATTCTTTGCAAGGTGTTATTTTGTATTGGCACTGTTGAAAGAACTTCCACTTCCAGGAAAATTCTAATTTTCTGCTCTACTGTTTAGTTTTCCTGATCTTCGAAGCTACTAAGCATTATCTAGTATTAAATCAATTTGAAGGGCCTTTCAGACCTATAGCCTTTTCTCGAATATGCCTTGCATAGATGGTGCAGCGAGATGTAGACAGACCGGTTTTTCGGAATTATATATACCATAGGCCCATGGCTTCCAGGCTCTATTGTAATGTCACGCTGCTAGCGTATAGATCTGGATTAGCATACACTGAACTTGTACTTACATCTGCACTTATACTCAAATATATTTCTGTTACACATTCATCCACGTGTTCTTCTAACAGATAGTCTCAACAGGCACAATTTTTCTCTAACGATGTTATTTAAATCGCTCACGTTGTTGACAATTTTTTAATCCCTGAAATTCCTGTTTTAGCCATTTTAAAAGATTCAATTTATTTTACCTAGTTGGTCACCGATGACCACCGTAGCAGGTAACGTGTTAACGTCGTGAAAAATCAAATTAAAACAAAATCGTGAAAACACTGTAAATTGCCACCGATAAAAATTCAATAATAAATGTACGGAAAAAATATCGGTCTTTTAAAATCAACGCTTAAAATACATGTACAAATCTCAAACAGTAATTTCCACGATTTTCTCCAAGAACTAATGGAAACAGCAACCCTACTTCCCTTCCAAAATCCAATCGATTCGAAACTCATCGACTTTCAAAATCCATCTTAGATTCCCCTGGAAAAAAAAGCAAAAAGAAAAAATCATTTTCTCGAAGCAATTCAGCAAGTTTAGCCCGCGAAGGGAAGCTCAAGATAAAGTGTTTCTCCCTGGAGGGAAGGTAAATCGTGACGACGGGCCTCCTGCCGCGTCAACGATGACACGTTCATATTTCCGGTACGCAACGTTTGCCCCTCACCTGATTACAACGCTTTATCGTCCATCTTTGTTGATGTCTCGAGAAAAAGTTCAGATCGATTAATATTATTATTATTATTGTTATTGTTGTTGTTGATGTTGTTCTTGTTGTTCTTGTTATCCTTGTTGTTCTTGTTGTTCTCGTTGTTCTTGTTGTTCTCGTTGTTCTTATTGTTATTGTTGTTGTCGATGTTGTTCTTGTTGTCCTTGTTGTTCTTGTTGTCCTTGTTGTCCTTGTTGTTCTCGTTGTTCTCGTTGTTCTCGTTGTTCTTATTGTTATTGTTGCTGTCGATGTTGTTCTTGTTGTTCTTGTTGTCCTTGTTGTCCTTGTTGTTCTTATTGTTATTGTTGCTGTCGATGTTGTTCTTGTTGTTCTTGTTGTTCTTGTTATCCTTGTTGTCCTTGTTATCCTTGTTGTCCTTATTGTTCTTGTTGTTCTCGTTGTTCTTGTTGTTCTCGTTGTTCTTGTTGTTCTCGTTGTTCTCGTTGTTCTTATTGTTATTGTTGTTGTCGATGTTGTTCTTGTTGTCCTTGTTGTTTTTGTTATCCTTATTATTCTTGTTGTTCTTGTTGTCCTTGTTGTCCTTATTGTTCTCATTGTTTTTATTGTTATTGTTGTTGTTGATGTTGTCCTTGTTGTTCTGGTTGTTCCGGTTGTTCTCGTTCTTCTTACTAGTATTTATATAATTTTGTAATGTCTTATGGAGAATCTTTCGAGTGCCATGAAACATTACAGACGATGCACAGGACCCGAGTCTAAGATTTGTAGCCTTGATAACGGGCCTCATGAATTATTGATGAGACATTTGAATTCATTTGAATGGCACGGCACGAAATCGCGAAGAAATCTCCGAGTATCGACGAGAAGATATCATCGCCTGACCTATCGTCATCCTCGTGCGATTCGTGAACTTGCATCTCATTTTTCTCTGCTCCTTTTTGCCAGTTAATACCATTGAAACTGTCGCGCGATCGATTCTCTGCTAATTTTGGGAAAAGCTTTGCTTGGATTTCATTAGCGAATCTGTTTCACTTTTAGTGGGCGTAAGAAATAATTTTTAATGTTTTAAATATGGAATTATTTGAATAATTCTTCAATTGGGAATTATTTTAATAATTCTTCAGGTAAGATTATTTTAATGATTTTTTCAAGGGTTGGAATAATTTCAACAGTTTCCCAAAAGACATTTTTCTATTTCGAGACCGTTGAACGTTATATAGAATATTTTATACGATCGTTCGCGATTCCTGAACTTGCACGCTATTTCCTTCTTCTTCTTCTTTCTCTCGCGGATTACATCATTGGAACTTTCGTGAGATCGATTCCTCGCTATATGTTGACTCGTGTGTAACTTTTTCTTTATTCTTTCTAAACTTGGTTATTGAATCTTTTCCTGTCTTAATGGATATAAGAAAGAAGTTAAGTAATGTCAGTAATGTCTTGTATGAGGGATACCAATACAGCCTGTTATTATTTCTTATTTCTTTATTTAGAAGACTTCATTATTTAGAAGAATGAAGAAAGAAAGAGAAAAAAATAATATTAGCTCAGAAAGAAGATGTATCGATGTCTCAAGTCGTGTTATATGCGATGATTCGAGAAATGAACAGATGTTATATAAATCACGCGAGCTAAGGAGAACTGTATAATTCCAAAGATATTAAAAATCGTAATTTTCCTCAAATCGCCCTGCAATTATTATTTCACTTAAAAGCTAATTAAATTATACACGCTATTTATTACTAATACACACGATCGCTCACGGTAATTATATCTTTCAAGTTACGACGAAATGAAAAATTGCTTCAATCTGATAGACTCTATTTAACCATTCGCAAGTTAATGAAAATATTTCCAACGAGACTTGTTTACAATATCGATTACGATAATTCCCCATGATTATGAAAAGAAAACATCGTTTCTCTGTCTCTTTTCCGGTCTCCTGTTCCATGTTCGCGATCGTTTTTTTCACGTCGTACCTGGAAAAAATCGTCGATACTACAAATAACCGATTTTTTTTCCTCTTTCGTGTAATATCAATCTACGAACTAGCTGAGCGTGTCCAGCTCGATATTTCCAAGGATACCTGGCTGAAAACGCATAGCAGTAGGCAATAAATTGAATTACAGCTACCGAAAATCGTAGAAAACGAACCCGAAGAGCTATCTGACGTCCACCGGTGGAACCCACCGAGAAACGGTCGACGAGCTTCGGAAACGTGGCCAGACGAAGCTTGTTCGATCAACAATAAGAGTCCCAAAAATTGATCATGGACGAAGGGAAAATAATTAATGTACGATATATCCAGTTAAAATTACATACGCCATGATTCACGTCTAACTGTTAAAAATATGATGGCAATATGGGGGAATATTTTTCGTACGAAAAATTGACAGAGGAGTTTTAACAGAGTATTTGAATTTTTTGTCTCGCTGTTAATCATCGTTTATATAGATTTTATAAAAAATTCAAATGTTCTATAATTAAGAAAATAAATTGCAATTAATACACGTTTAACATGACATTAACGTACATTTCGATCGAATAGAGGCAAACTTAATTTTATTAGCTAAAAATGTGCTTAAGGTAAAATTAGTTGTACTAAAAGTTAGTCACAGATCGAAATCATCGAACTTCATTGCATTCTAAATCAACTTATTTTGACGATTCGATATACGTACGAAGAAATATGAATATAAACATACATATAAAGACAGCTTATGTGCATGCATGTGTGTACGTATAAGCCATCTTTCCTTCAACGGTACAATCACCTATTTTTATATCGCAGATACAAGTAATTAACACCATATGAGTTGTTATTCACCTTCAAGACAGTTTAATTACAATGCAACTTGCTCAGAACAATTTGAAGCAGTTATAGAATGTTGACATTTCGACCACACATGCACGCTGCTGTACAAGGAATTGCTTCATACGCGAGGAATTACACCGTCCTTCTTGCGCGCACAGCTTCTCCGAATCTCTTCCATTCGTAATAAATTATTTCCTTTTACAAACAAACCATCCAATCCACGCATTCTAAAATCCTATTAATCGTCGATGATCCTTTAATTACTCGGCGTAAAAACTTCGCGATTGTTTTCGACACGCGTCTTTGCCGGAACAAAAAGCGATTCAATTCCTCCGTATACGGACAAAAAGGGCCATACGCGCACGCCATAGTTGAACGTTTCTACGTCTTCCCTTTTGTACCGACGGATCACGCAATTGTTACGTTCTAACGTTCCAAAGTTGTGTCAATCAACGATCCTTTAATTACTCGTCGCAGAGACTTGGCAATTGTGTTCGATACGTGCCTTTGCCAGGACAAAAATTATTCCATCAGAAATTCCAGATTCTACGGATAAGAAGGACACGCGTAAGAACGTCGTTTCCCGTCATCCTGCTAACTAATTACTAATTCTACCTTGTTCGTTAATTGCACGATTTCTCGAGATTCACGAGAAAAAAAGGAGAAGAAAAAAAGGAACAAGAAGTAAAGGAAAACGATTCATACGTATACTACGTAAGACTGTTCGAATCATTTGAAAAATCCAAGCTGGCTCGAGGGGATTCTATCGAGAACGCCGGTGTAGTATCAACGTGGCGTCGCAGTAACGCAACGTTCAGTCATGCGCCGGAAAAAAATATCACCATGAACACGAGCTTCTTTGCGCTTATCGACGAGATTCGTCTGACTGGCATTGAAAATGATCGATGCAACTCGATTACGGACCGATGATACCTTCGCTTATTATTACTACTCTTGCTTATTATTACTTCTTGCTTCGTAGCAAACGTTTCCTGAATTTGTTTCGTTTATCAGTTATCAAGTTACCATCGCAGTGCGGTGTGCGATAGAGAAAAATAAAAATAGCCGCTGTTCGATTTTGATCTCATTATTAAACGATATCGTCAGCGTGTAAATAAGTAATATTATAAATGTAAACAATAATCGATAGAGGATTGGTAAAAAGGAAGGATTAGTACAATCGTTAGTACATCAAAATCTAATCACTTGAAAATTAGCTCGTTCACTGTACGTTCTTGTTTATTAGCTCTTGTTAAATAGCGTTTGTTGCGACTTAAATATGAAGAATTTGAGCAAAGATACGTGCTTTTGATCGTTCTGTGTCAAAAAGATATCCTATCACATTGCTTTTTTGTTACAAACTGCTACATTGGATATTCATTATTTTCTTAATTAATTCTTTAAATAAATATAAAATTAAAAATTGTTAAAATAAAAGTTACATGAAAAATCTGTTCTTCGCCGAATGTCAGCGCAATATCTGACGACACGGAAGGGAAGATAAATGATTTCTACATGACGCTTACGATAAAGTGGTAGGATTTATTTAAGCGACACCGTGTGTGGTGACAAACAAAAAAGTAAATATTCAAAATGTTTCGAGGCAGGGAGATACTAACAAAAATTTGATAAACAGGCTTTTACTCGACGGATCCCTGATATCAAGCTGCAGAGAGACTGCACGTTATATACGTTTTTTATCTTCATCCCGAGTGCTCGTCCAAATGCCGTACTGCGACGACATGGCGAATTAGGGCGAATTTTTTTCTCGTTTAACATGTTCAAGCCGGGAGGATTTCTATGATTCCTGCTTTCCGCTCAGAAGAAAAAAGAAAAGGGTGAAAACAATTTTCTCGCTTGATTTTTATTTCAAAAATATTAATTCGTTGTTGTTGAGAAATATTGAAAAAAAAAAAATGATAATAATAAATGACGTCGATACGTACATCAATTTCGCACTGAAACGTATTAATTTGTCAGCACATATATATATACTGCTGACGTTTATTTGTTTTTATATCTTTATAAATATAATTAAAAAACAATATTGCAAATTATTTACAAATGTCAATAATCGCGTGAGAAAAACAGGACATTCGTGATAAAATTGTCACCTACTGGTACATCAAATGTATATTCTAAAATTATGGAAATTTTTATGAATATGGAATATTTAACGGAGCGTGAAGATAAATGTTTGTCAACGACAGATAACGCGAGAATAATCCGGGAATAATATGTTGAGAAAGAACACAATATAATTATTGTTCGAATGGAATATTTCATTTTATAGTTTCCAGAAGATTGATTTTCTCGGACAGGTGTTCGGCTTCGAATAAAAAATCTGCGCGTCTGTCGTTATTACTGTCCAGTAAATGGAGGTCGAAAATAGTATTTCTTACGCCATGGTGAAGGAATCGGGCAAACCAGCTGATAGTGTGATGATACAATATAGATCGTATCTACATTTGCTGTGATGCTAACGATGTTCTTCGTGTTCTATCGTTCATATCTTTAATTCATGCTGATAACGGTACGAAGACTGATCATTTATATGATAATATGCTAGAAACTTAAACGGAATTATTTTTCTAAGAAACGTAGTTCCTTCCGTCGATTTTATTTATAAATTAGTAATACTGACCAATCAAGATTGTAGGAAATATTGTGATTAATTTAAGAACAATATATGAGAATTGTAGTTTCTATAACATAGGCCATGAAAAGCGACGGAAGATTATGAAACTTATCTTTAAAGGAGGAAAGCTTCACTTTGTTAAAATGCCATTCTTCAAAGTATGATTTTACTCGATGAATGAAAGAATAATGGTAAAGTAGAAAATATAGATTTAGAATAATTGAATGGAAGTTGCGTGGCATTTTATATTCTCCAAATAAATGAGAACAGAATTATAAAATAGAAAGAAATAAAAAGAATAGAGAGTTGGATCCAAAAAAAGTATCCTAAATAAAATTAGGGTAGAGAAGTATCAAAATTAATGCAGGAGTGTATTAAAATTTTATCAAAGTAGGATATATTTTCCCCAAAGGGAAGCAATATACCTTCGAGCGGTTTGATTAAGAGGCCACTAACCAAAGTTCCCTCAACGAAAAGGTGGTAAGCATCAAAGGAAGAGTTGGCAAAAAACATGATGGCAGTTTCCGGCAAAGCACAATCTCGCGAGATCATTTTTTCGTCGCGCTCTAGCCCCTTCATCGAACCCATTAGGCTCCCTGTGGCCGTGGAACTAAATGGAAGGTCGAATTGTAGAAGAAAAGGTCTCGGTTCTTTGTCGGAAATCGAAGAAAAATATATTGTAACTCGGTCGAAAAAAAAAAAGGAATTTGTTTGGCAGAAAATACAAGAGACGTATGTAAAAGAAAATTGCAATTTTGAACTATTTTTTCTTTATAAACTGTTGGTATTTTTTTATTGGATTGAAACGATCGATAGGAAAACTGTATCGATTTGGTGCATAATTTATAAACGATAAAACGGAAGTATCAAGGATATATCGATCCAAGAACTCTATCTTTTTCTATTATTTCTCTGACGTAGAGAGGTGTCCTTAATTAAAATATTTCAAGTCGAACGATTCTGCGAATTGATTCGTAAATGGAACATATTTATAATCGTAACGTGCACGCTGCAACGACTTGGAAGGAAAATTCTGAGCTCTGTTTGCTCTTAACGATGTATTAATACTTGCTTGAAATGAGAATTTAGAAACAAAGGGAGAGAATATTTTTATTATGATAAATGTAACGATAAACGAAGGAACACGCGTGTATGTAAAAGGAAAGAAAATGGATGAAAACGTACTTCAAAGAAACGTTAAATCCCCTTGAAAACAAAGCCGATACGGATGAACTGAAAAGTTTTCTGAAAAATTCCGTTAATGAAGAAGTCGTAATAAATATATAAATAAATGTATTTTCTAGTCAAATGATTGAATTATTATGAAATTTTAATCTATTTTATGAATCTAAAGAAACAAAGTTCTTCAAGAGCGATTATAATTACCAACTTACACGTAATTTATATTTAAAAAATTAAAACCTCTAATATAATCAACTCGTTTCGACCTTTCGCCTTACATGATTTTTTTTTTAAAAGCATTTCGATTGTTTCCTATTTAAACGACTGAACTGTTTAACCATAAGCTACACACGCAATACTGTACAGTAACTAAACAGTATAACTGAAATATAATTAAAAGCAGCGTAACTAGCAAAATGGCGTTAAAAGAAAGTGGCTGTTAAAAAGTGAAAGATACAAAGCGCGAGATAAGTAAAACAACCTAAAGTTTATTAGACATCTCGAAATGGAAAGAGTCTGTTAACAAAATTGTTTAATCAGCTAGTTAAGTAAGAGTTAAGTAAGGAAGTTACTTAAGAAAATGATATACCTGCCAAGTAGGACCGTAGCGAAATTGAAGGACGATTAGATAACATTTAACCGTGTCTTTTCGTCGAACTCGTTCAAGATCGTTTACGCCGGTGAACTTGAACTCAAATGTATATTCGTAAAAAGCGAATGGAACCAGGTAGTCAGGGTGGCCTTGCTTGCGGTCGTTTCATCCATTCATGGGAGTCACTTCTCTCGTCTTTGTATGAAGAAACGATCGTATAAACTGTTTTTCGGCTCTCACCTTGATATACAGTTAACCGTCTGGCATCTAAACCTTCGAAATTGCACGTTTCTTCGTTCTAGCCTGAAGAATTATATATAATAATTCTATGAAAATTTTTTAATATTTCGAAGAAATCGCTAATATCTTGAAATTTGATAATTCAAAAAGACGAACAAAAAGAAGAAAATTATAAAGTTATTTCGAAAGTGAGAAAGTTACCATTTTTCTATTAAGTTACGATCTTTCTCAAGTCACAGTTTTTAGCGTGAGCTCGCGAATCAAAGAGGAATGGTAAATTATCGATTTACGAAAATCAAGTACGACAAAACTGTGATATTTTATATTTCCCAAATAAGCAAACTCGATAACGTAAAATACTACGAACAAGAAAGATTGAAAAGAATGGAACCGATTCGTAGAACCGATCGAATAATACTACATGTAAATGAAGAACGAACTACCAAAAGATAGGAGAAAATATAGAAGCGGCAGGAGAAATCAGTAGGATACGAAACTCGAAGGAAGAATTACACACTGAGAAGCAAATATTACGTACAGCTGTAAGAGGTGACACACATTATGCAAGCCAATCAGAATATCTGTTTCGTAGTGACGGTCATGTCTGTTTTAAAAGCGGACAATTCGATAACGACCAGCATAAACGTTATCTCTAACATTAACGACAGATTACGAAACCATAACATAAGAGTTGAACGGTGTCCCTCGTATATTTCCTTCTTTTCTGGTCATTCTAAAGGCCGCTACAGCTTCCAGTTTACAAATATGGTATTCTTCTGCTTACGTCTATATATTTCTTTAAATATAGAAATCGAGCCTATCATCGTGTAGAGAAGGACATCAGGAAGTAGAACGAGTGATCTGTCGCGCTGATAATCACCGTCGTCGTTACATTTTTGTTTGCTGTCTTTCTTTTCGATTTTTATTTTATTAGGAATCATGCGTAATACCGCGATTTGCGTCATAAGAGAAGGGTGAATGACGCGATACAGGAATTTCTCAACCGATAGGGAAAGTAATTGCATTGTGCTTGATTTCCTGCAGATAATCCGAGATCCTGTCTGAAATTGGAACTCCAGACAATTTTAATACCGTTCTTTTATTCGTGCTTCAGGATAATGTTAACGCTGTATTGTTTGATCTTCTCCGACGCATTCTACTTCTCATTGATCATTCTTTTAATTCTTCTGATTTTACACGTTGTTCGTTTTTAATTTCTTCGACATTGTTCTCTCGTTAATCTTCAAAGATGAATTTATTCTTTTTTAATTATTAAAATTATTCTTCGTTGATCCTGCATCTATTAATTCTTCGTTAGTTGTTCATTTATACATATAACTATATAGTTAGTTATTCGCGTTTAACTTTCTCAACATTGTTCTTTCGGTTATGTTTATAGCTATTAATTTTTCTATTTTTAGGCGCTAACCGTTTGAAATTTTTTCATTTTCAACTTACAGTTAGTTCTATTTACGCGCTGTTTCGAATTACTCCAGAAATAACATTTCAATTCTTATGCCTGACTTATCTAAAATTCCTTAATTACCGAGAAATGTAACTAACATGCAGAAGGTCTTACGTATTTTCGTTGGATATTCCAAGGCTTAAAAAGAAATTGGAATTTTAAGTAGAAAACATTATTCATATCATTTATGTGTTTATAGAAGAGTGGAAATGGCAGGTAATAACACTATTTTCCTCTAAACTGGGAAAGGGATGGTCGCTACTTAGGCTATAATTTATTAATAACATACTTTACGCTTACATACGTAACGCAAATATCTTATTTTTCCTACAAAGTTCAATTTTCCTTGTTATTAGCCAGAACTCTCTTGTAATTCGTTTATAGGAATGTAGTTTACACGTGTGCGTTTATTTCTTTGTATGATGTCTACATTAAGATTCTGATTTATGGAAATATCTACCCACGGGTAATTACCGAATGACGTCCATGTTTCGAAAATTTATCGCAGATTTTTACACGTAAGTAATGTTTTATGAAATTAAATAATTTTAAATAATTTTTTTAGTAAGTTTTACCTAGAATATATTATTATCTAAAAAAAAAAAACAAACAAATCAAGGAATTTGTCAAGATATCGTTTATATTAAGACTTTCTTGAATATTAAAAAAATTGTAAAATTTCTAATTGCATAACGCTTTCTCGCAACAGAAAATAACAAATACTTTACGATATGCTATTAATAATCTGTAACAAAAATTGGTCGGCGATATTATCGTATGATATCGTATGATAGCGTGTTGCGTAATACGACGACGAAAAGAAGGATTTATGTTCAGAAATAATTGAAATGCGATAAAAAAAAAGAGATAAAGTATTTCGAAAATGTAAAGAGACTGCAATTTTTGTAGACATAAAAGATAGATAAGTAACAGTGTTGCCAGAAAAATCATTGAAAACTGAACATACCTAAAATTGATAATAGATAAGTTCTGTGTGTTCAAGTTAAAACATCAAATTATTAAGAACACCTTTAATTTGTACACGAACGAATGTTAATTTAATGTTGCTTTTTAAACCTAAAGTCAAGTCGATTCTACTTCTGTAATAAAATTATGTCTTATATCACGCAATGAGAAAGCATATGAAGTTATCGATAATTCGTGTTAATTGTAAAAAATTAATTTAAGAGTTCTGGAAATTTAAATAATTTTATAATTGATATGTAAAATGACAGCTATTTGCTTTTAAAATTCTGATTCAACTAGTAATAAAAATTTCATTTTTCGTGTTTACCGTGTAGATTATCGAACACTTGACGCTATATGGTTGCTCTCATAAAACGTTAACACCTAAATTCGCTAATTGAACTGTCAAATAAAACGATTCGCTTTTATTAAACGCAACTGTCTTAAAAATCTCAAGGTCCTCCGAATTGAACTCTACAATAGGTCCAACCTTTCTACTCATTTCGACATTAATGGACCTTTGTAAATAAAAATTCTGCCACAACATGGAACGAAAGTTGGACTTTGAAACATTGGTTTGATAGTGGTGCAAGGTTTAGGAAGGTTCCGCGTAACATCGATCATTGTAATTGACACTTATTGAACAAGAGAAAAATAGATATTTTCGTAAATAAACTAAGCTCATAAAATAGGATACGCAAAGTAAAATCGAGTTCTTAAATACAAGGAATTGGTAAAAATATAAAACAGCCCTGAATTTTACAAAGTTATTATCTTTCTAATTGTTCTTGAAAATGGACAATTAACAACTTCTAATCTATAGATAAAACATAACGATGCTAGTAGAGCAACAATTCTCAAAATGCAACGATACCAATAAGATATAAATTTCCAAAATACGATTATGCAAGGATAAACGATGTTTACTGGAGTCTAAAAATAGTAAAATATCTAAGAATAATAAATAAATTTGAATAATTTGATTTAAGAATTACAAATAAAATATAATAAAATTAAATGACATAACAGAAAGAACGTAAAAATGACAAATAAATGAATAATTCGACAAGGAAAAGTTCGTGTCAAGGATAGTTGCGGTTTGCCAATGAAATTTTACCTGAATTTCTTTCATCGATCGTACACACGGCTTATCTAGTCTCATGTTTTCGCCACTCTTCCATCTTCATTCGTTCTTCCATGAACCGGTTTCAAACTCGTCTTCGTGGCTTCTGGTAATCACTTGGCCGACCTTCTTCGGTTATTCGTCGCTGCTTACCTGCGAGTTGCTCTTCGATTCACTGGGAACCACAGACTTTCCCTGGGCGTTCATTGCTTTCAAGGTCATCAGCTTTCCGATGAATAAAACCAGTGACAGCACGCAAAAATCGTTTCGGCTCGTTGTGTCTAACCACGATCGATGGTTCGCCTGTAACGAAAGTCCGGTTACCATCGATGGGAAAGCCGAATCTTTTACGTCGTATCGAATTTCAAGACAAAAGAGTAGGAATTTACTATGGGCGAGTTTCTACTAAAAAATTCACAGCTTCCTGAATTTCGATCAAACTCGCTACTAGATCCAGAACTAGAACACCAGCTGCGGAATTTTGTTACGGAGCTTAGAACGTGAATTCATTGATTATTCGTCTCGGTTTGTTTGTAAATTCATGTTAGGTGTTTTTCATTGGAAATAGAGAAATTTAAAGCTACACGGAGAGAATGATTTATATTTAGCTTTAAAATTTCCTCGATTTCTTGGATTTCTTTATTTACTTCTTCAATTTCTTTCTCGTTTAAAACAGATCTACTAAATTGGATTTTTTGCTCTTACTTAGCCAAATATTTAGAGCTAAACTTCTCAAAGAATAAAAAGAAGAAGAAGGAACGTGTATTTATCGTAAAAAGAAGAAATTGCAAGTTGCAAGATGGATTACAGAAAACGTTACAATATCGTCACTCGCGTTTCTCTGCTTTTCGCTGTACCGAGTTGATCAACGTATATCCAGAAATTTGTTTAATTTTTCGATCTTTTCCTTTTATATTCGTGACTTGTCAATCTCTAGAATTTTTTACTTTTATTTCATTCCTCGACTTTTTTCCATCAATTTTTAAATCTAACTTTTATGTAACGTCGACACATTTGCATACTTCCAATAGAGATTTTTATTATCCAAAATGAAAGAACAATATGCAGAGGTACGTCATGATTTTACAATCGAAGAAATAAATTCGAATGAGCGTCGCTTATGGTATCGCCTTTTCGTTTATTTGATTCGATTGTTTGATTTTCTACTCGTTAAAAACGAACGCCGAATGGTATTTAAACATACGAGATACAAACACGTATTACAAATATCTTGTATGTCGCATTCGTCCGTGAGAATGTCGTAACGCTTTACGCACTTCCACACATTTTGCTTCTTTTATTCATAAATTAATTCACGCGGCCGAAGACCGCCACGTTTCAGAAGAAATCGATTCAAAATTGTAAAGCGTATGTGCACGTGCTATCTTTCGTTCTTTTTTCACAGACACGTGCTGCTGTAGCTTCATCGTAGTCCTTTATTGTGTGGCGCTTGAGCTGTCACCACACATTATTCCGTCATTAATCTCAATGATATCGCTATCCCAAATTTGTATCTTGGAATTCAACCTCGTCTTCGTACTCGTCTTTGCTTTGATCGATATTGATATTTGTAACACGTTAGAGACGAAACTACAATAAAATATGTCACACATAGAGAATTATAATTAATTTGAAATTTAAATCTAAATTATGAACGAATAGACCTACACACAGAAACAGACAAAGAAGTATTCGAATTTCTTTTATGAATATATTATTTGTATTATTGGAGATATTTTGAAATTTCATTAAATCTGCTACGCGATTCAACGATCATGATTATGTTGATAACGTTTGCAACGTATCTGGAAATGTATCTAAGAACTGGCAGAGAGAGAATAATATTAAATATTGAATTATTAAAATCATAATGATATTATAAAAATAGTATATGTGTTATATGGATGGTATATTAATTGTATATATTATAAAAATTATTAATATTAGATTATACTGTTGATAACGTTGATACAGGCTGTTTTCTTTTTTTTTTTTAAAATCATCGAGTTTTGCTCTTGCATTTATAAAAATCTTCGAAGAAAGAGATCCCCAAACAGAAATTAATACATATGATAAAATAATTTGCAAGAATGATAAGTTGTGCAATCGTCTACACGAAATAGTAATTTCGTGTTTTGCAGACAGAATTGCTTTCCAAACAGCTATTAGACAATAAAACTTTATCTTGCGCGATCAACATCAAACATACATTTTAACGAAAAATCGAAAAATTCGCTTAAACTATATTTTATTTACTCAAAGATCATTAAACATTAATTTAATTTAATCTAATTTTAAATATTATCATTTTACCTCGAAGTGCTTCTCCTAACTGCCAAGCAACGTGTTCTCTTAATAACTTCTCTATCTAAAATCAATCTTTTATATCATAGATAGTTAATTTATGCATCATCGCGATGTCTAACCAGTTTCTGATTTTCCACGAATATTACCTATGAAAATTACAGCGAAAAAGCAAGATAAATTACGTTTTACACTTTTTACGGAACAGTTTTAAAATTGGATACTATACAGCAAGACTGTAATAAGCCATAATATTTGTTTTTTTTTCTTTTATTATACACAATAGAAATTATTTGATTTTGGAATTGAATATGCCACACTCTTCGATATTTTGAAAATATGCTTACATTATATAAAATTCATAAAACTAATCTTATCTTTCTACGTGCGGTGTTCGATTTAATAACATGACATCAAAATTGTTGTTTTATTTGATTTTGAGACTCTTATTCGTATGTTATTGTAACTTCAAAAATATCAAAATATTATTCGTTTTAACAAATATGTACATTTTACTTCGACTAAATTTTCTCAATTACATATATCTTCGTATCTAATAAAATTCTTTCCAGTTTTAACTGAGGCGTTTATTTTAAAAATGATGTAAATATGTTTTTCGACAAAAATTGAGAAAACGAGAGATTTACATGTACTTTAACGTAAAACTTTTATTTATAAACGAGTTATAATTCTACTCTTCGAGTATTCGTTCGTTTGAATCAATTGAAATATCGTTAATAAATGAAATAGCATAATCGCGTAATGATAATTATTTTGGAAGCGGTATAAGTCTATTTCTTAATTATCAGTAGCTTGTCCAAATAGTCGAGACAGCAATAATTAAAATTAAAATTAAACAACAATATTTTACGTGTTTTAATTCTTCAACGACAAGCTTCCGACTTAATCTTTATATTTACACGTGAATCATCAAATCTTCTCTTCGATCTTATCCAGAGAAGCTGATAAGGAAGTTTCTGATATATGTGGAGCACCGTTTATAACTGCGATTACGAATGCAAATGTTTTCGTCCTATGTGTGGACATACGACATGTAAGCGAATCCCCGGGCATGTTGCGTCGTCATGTCGCAACGTTATCGGAGCATTAATTTTAGCATCGGCATTAATTTTACAAGAACGATCAACGACAATGTATCTTTCCATGATCTTGGCGTGATCGTGACCTTTTGAATTTTGTTAAATGACAAAACGCACCAGAGTTGCTGAAATAATTTATTCATCGTGCAGCATCGAAACAGAATATTTTTCTTCCGAGTTGGATTTAAATATTTGCAAAATATTTATTGGATTAGAGAATGAATGGTTATACTTCAATAAAAATTTGAAATTAATATCAAGCAATTATAGAAGATAATCTGTAGATATGCATAGTAATTATAAACAAAGTGTACATAACGAGGAAATAATGAAACGAAAATTGGATACAAATCATAACGAGTATAACGAGTAATTGATATCAGAAATATCTATATATTCGCAACGTAGAATTGACGACCCTGAACAACAACATGCTAATAATCACCTTGTCGATCGAATAATTAAAGGAACGTTATTGTCTTCTGTGAAAATCACAGTGCGTACTTTCATAACGCCTTTATAAAGTCAGGCAAAAGCTATTGTATGCATAAAAATGGATTTATTAAACGTATTAATTATGCACTATCCTGCAACAAAAAAGGGAAACCACCTTCCTAAAAAAAGAAAAAGAAGAAAAAAGCGAAAGAAAAGAGATACTATATGCCTTCTAACGTTAATTTATGATACAAACGAACAAAAAAGGCAAGATCAATTAGCGTGATATACCGATTTTTCCAATTTTCTATGCTCTACAAGATGACGTCATTTTGAAAAAATATCAGCAAAAATCGTTATCTGTTTATGGTAATAACAACATCTCGCAAGACACATTGAACAGACCCATCAAACGGAATAATACACGTATATTACTTATAAGTAATCCCAATGATTTAGCGCTTTTATTGACAAATCTTAGAAACGACATATACCGCGGCAACCGAGACAATCTTCGAATTTACAGAAGATCGTTGTATCCAACGAAGAAGAACGTTTTATGTATTAAACAAGTTTCAACTTGTTCAAACTGCTCGCAGGAAGATTCCTCTGTTTTAGACTTCCTCTTAGATCAACGCAAGACGATGACTTATAGTTCTTATAAATATCGATAAAACGTCTTCCTTTACACGTCTATTACGAAATCTATTCTCCACTGCAATAAAATATAATTAATATTTATCTACGAATTCCGAGAATTAAATTGACGAATAATTTGAGTAGCTTTTCGAATCTTCCACGTTCGATTTCTTTTGGCGAATTTTCAATGAGGAACCCTTCACTGGAATACGCGCGAAATTCAAACTTCGTTTTCAAACCGTTCCGTTGCGTAAGAATGATCGTAAGAGCAATCTTACATCTCGCGTATATAACTTGTAATTCTCTTCTTTTTTTCTTTTTCAAGGGTATCGGGTTTCTGAAGCAAATATCTTTGATGGTTAAGTCCCTGCTGCGTCTCCGTGTTTCGCGAGTAGATTTCATTACTCAGCGAATTTGCCTGAAGCTATCAATGAGGCTATTTTATTTCGGGAATCAGAAAAACTGCCGCATTCTTTCCTGACAACTGATTTAATTAACAGCGGCTCGAGGAGGATAAAAACGGAAAATATCGCGCCCGTTGAATTTATTTTCGGTGTGGAAAATTTCTAATCCTCGATTGGCATAATCGACACTATCCGATCATAATTTTTTTACCTCTCGAGTAAATATAGAAGGTCGAAAAATTGGAACTACGACGATATTGAAGTTTGGAAATTTGGAACTTGGACGATTTCGAAATATTTAAAGATTAAGATATTTGGAGCTTCGAGCACATAGAAACTGGAATATTTAGAAATTCGAAAATTTAGAAGTTCGACAATTTGAAAACTTGGTACGCTTAAAAATTGGAATGTTAGAAAATTTAAAAATGTCGTTCATGATGTAACAAACAGAAGAACCGTAGAATTTCAATTTGAAAAAGATATCAAAAAACATTTACCATGTGAAGAAACGTAATGAAGCAAAGTATGGTTCACTGAACGGTTGATTCGCTTTTACTCGAGTGCTATGCGAGAAAATGATGGATAAAAAAAGAGGAAAGAGAATTGCGTAAAATATGAAGAATTGTACAACTCGAAGATAAGTAAATGATGTGATGCTGGAACAATAAAATTGCCGATTGAATGATCATTGCGAGTACCGTGTGAATTACGATGAAACCAACTTTATTATGATTCACATACGGTATACGAACTTTTCAATTAATCCTATTAAATTTAATCACGCAAGACGAGCTGTTAATCAGTTCACGTGTCAAGTATCATCGAGGACTAAAGTTTCTTTCTATTTCTTTGTTTTTAAAGTTCTTTAGATTTAAATTCTTTAAGTCGTTAGTATATTTCCATATAGCTTTTTCCCCATCAAATTCATTTTTTTTTAAATAGTAACACTTATTTTATAAAATCTGTAAAACTAAAGCTACATCATTTATCGATCATTTTCCAAAGCCTCTTTTCTACCATCGATTAATTAATGGTAAATCAATTTATATTAAATTTGTTAAATCAATTTGTATAATAATTAGTAATTAAAATTAAAAGTCAAATAAATTAATGAACTCCATTAGATAAATTCTTTCATTTCGTCGATAATGGAACGATTATTTCATGTTGTTTCATAGCTCGACTTCAAAAACCACTCAAGGAACTATCAGTTACACGATATCTGACTAACGCTTCGACGGATGGATAATCAACGTTTGATTCACATGATCATTGTTTTTCCAGTTCACATATCATTAACCGAATTCAATACCACAGTAAACCTGCGATACTAAAAACTACGTAATAATTTCTATTTTATAATCATTTTTTCCTACCTGAAAGAAATCGATCTTTCGTATATTATAAATGCCAATGTATGCGGCAAAACAACTCAAAATTATATTTTTTTCTTTCCTCTTAAAAAATTCATACTCAACTAATATTCCTGATCAATTAAACAGCCTAGCTGTCTGTTTATTATCGTATCCCTTCCAATCTGTACTATATAAAAAACTATACAAAAAACACTGTAAATTAGCATACGTAATATGAATGATAAAACACGGAAAATTCATAAATTCTCACTCTAAATATTCCGCAACTTCACCTTGTAATATCACTCAAATTTGCATGAATCACCAACAAGCAAGTTAAGTTAGTTAACCAAACACGGTTTGAGGAAACATATCAAACCATGCAACAAGCTAATCACTCGACGTCGCAGCGTTCTCCGCAGGTACACTCACCTGCACGTCACCAGTTTATGTCTCTCGCTTTCCGGTCGCGTATACGTGTCGCGACAAAGCGACAAGGGAGAAAGAAGATTGCGATGGAAGCAAGAAGAGCAAGGAAGGAAAAAAGCGTGCAAACGAGTCACGAGGAAACCCAACGGTCGCGTTGAAACAGGAGAAGCGGCTCTTTGGAATCGTAAAATCCCCGCAGTTCTCCAGTGACGTCTTCGACTTCGGCGTTGCTGTAGACGGGACAATCCACGGGGACCAAAGTCATCGTCCAATAGCCGCACACACGACGCTGGTGGGGCTCCGCTTTCGTCTGCACGCGCTATAAAGCCCCACTAATTGTCCACGCGGCGAACAGTCGGTGCGTGCCCCCTTTTAAACGACGATGTAGCGCGGCGTCCGAAAAATCGAGGATCTCGTGCACCCAAGATCACTGTGACGATCGAGATCGAGCACGTGTCCTGGATTTGGATCACAGGATCACGAGAGTCGTTGTGATCCGCGATTTTTTTTATTATTTTTCCCGTTTCCGTTTTATTCTGTTAAAACAGTGAAAAGACATCCGAAAGAAGAAGAAGAAGAAGAAGAAAAAAGTAAAGTTTGTTCGAAATCGACTTATCGAGTCGGACAAAAGTGAGGAAGCTAGATTTCATTTTATTTCTGTGACTTCTGCGGAGAGTTGTCCGTTTTAGAAATAAAACCACGACGAGATCTGTGATACGCCGAGTGAAGTTTCGCATTGCTCTTGGACGATCGTGGAAAAGGTAAACGTTTGTTTGCACGGATCATTCGTATCGATGTGTCGCGTGAGACTTGAACTTTGGTACAGTGGTTTGGTGTATAATGTATGTTATCTGTTACACGAAACATTATGAAGTATATCGGGAAAAATTTGTTCGATATAATCATACCTGTGTTATCTTAGCCGTGTCTCATTACGGTGATAATTAAGCTTCAAAATGTTTCGCCTGACACACATATTATAATATCTACTATATCCATAAAGTATTTGAGCATTTAGCATAGATAACTTACGCATCTTTATTGTAAGCGTTATATAATATATTAAAAAGTTTCTTTAATATCGGAATGAGACATGACTATCGTATGTCAGTCAAATTTTTAGTCAATCTATAGGAGGTACTGTGATATTCACTGCGAACATAATACACATGATATCTGAACATTTGTGCAAACATTTTGTAAACATATATATCTTCACGCGAGCTACTATATGAGATTTTATTTCCTATTTCGTGAAGAAGGAAAAAGAAGAAAGTTCTTTCATTACTTTAATCGCGTTTTATCTTTCATTAACACTTGTGTCGATAACCTACTTACATGGCCATATTTTCCTCGTGGAACATAGCAAAAGTTTGGCATTTTCTTCAATCAAGTTACATACATACCATTTCTTCGTGATTACTCGATCTCTTTACTTCTCGCTATCACGACGAATTTAATTGACTGCTATAACACTGCTATAATATAATAATATATGGCTCTTAAAATTAGAAGCTTCGTTAAATATCACGATATAACGGTGATTCGTTAATTGATCGAGATTTTTACTCATTAAATAAACAATTTTGTCCTTGTTAGTTCTTTAAAATGTCTTCGTGATATGATAGTCAGTGTATTTATGTTAACCCCTAATATACTGATGTGCAGTGACTTTAACGTCTACATTTATTTAATTTAGATATTTTACTAATTATTAAAAACATACTGCAGACAATGTAGTAGAGCCTCTCTTATCCGAACTAATAGGAAGACGCAATTTCATTTATCCAAATACAATTTAAGAGTAATCGATAGATTCTTTAAATATTTATGGATCCATAATCGCATAATTTTTTCAGCTAACTACACAGAGTTACGTTCTTTATTGTACTTCGAACCATCGAAGTTCTTCTACGAGTACCACGAGTGCTTCGGCATGAGAAGATATCTCTTCATTAACATTTTCGTCTGCTGTTTTCATTTATATAAAATCGTCATTATTATCGTCTACATCGCGATAAAACATTTCATTACATCAGAATATTTCCGACTTTTCTACCGTTGCCAACATCTGAGGAATCTAAATGCTTTGAATAATTTTCAATTATGTTTCTCTTTCTTCAATGTCTGTGATTCTGGCTTCTCCAATATCGTGTATTTTTGCTAATTTTGTTACGCTTACGTCACTTTCCAGTTTTCTCGTTTATATCGTATTTTCCTGCGATGGTTAGAACGCTTCCTAGTTTCATACCAAATTCGTATAATCAGAATTCAATGAATCGAATGAAGGAAAGAGTACATTGTGTATGAACACTGATGACATACGTATGTACATATTTGAGACGGAAAAGGGCATTCGTTATTAAGAAATATTGTGTTTGAATAATAGAACGTTCGGATATTAGGATATTTGGATAATACCGTGATATACATTTGCTACATCCATTTCGGTGTACCAAATAGGAATAAAAACATTTTAAGAGAAACAGGTTGAAATGATTTGTACAAGAAATAAAAAAATCACCACGGTGTCTTAGAATGGTTTAGTATATTACGTACATCAGTTTGCTTCTTTTGTTTATTTTTTCAGTAAGTGAAACACAGCGTCTGTGCTAGAATAACTAAGAGTAAGTGATTCGTTAGACGTTTCTGAGAAACTGTGACTAATTCCGAGTACAACATACGATAGAATGGTAATAATAGTGAAACTTATATACTAGGTAAACATTTCTAATAGGCACTATTATGACAAAAATATAACAGTACAAAGTAATTTAGGAGTAACAGAATCATAAAGTTCTTTA
Organism: Bombus haemorrhoidalis; assembly: GCA_014825975.1. Classification (NCBI taxonomy): domain Eukaryota; kingdom Metazoa; phylum Arthropoda; class Insecta; order Hymenoptera; family Apidae; genus Bombus; species Bombus haemorrhoidalis. Next base: position 4,873,727 of record CM026164.1, on the reverse strand, counting down.
AGGACCCTTTGTGAAGAAACGTTGATGATGGCATAAACATTGGTATGCTGAGAGTTGAAGGATAAACGTCTATAGAATTTTGATAGTATCTGTATCTCGTTAAAGATAAAAAGCATCAGAGATTTCCTAGAATCCTTCCTTAAATGAACTCTGGTTCATTTAACAGCTAATTATTTTAAAGAAGATTAGATAGAAGAAATATGATAAATCCATTTCTGTTGATTTTCTAATTGTGGCGTCACTTGATCATTAAATATAAGGTTGAAGAGGAATGAACTTATTAGATCAAAATCTTCTAAAGCTTGCTTATTCTTTCAAAGATAACTAACAAATCCATAAAACTTTATAGAAAGCTGTTTAATCACAAAGTTAAATAGATAGGATCTTTGAAGTAGAAAATTTCTCAACTGTGTATTCAATCTTAACGCTAGAAACTAGCAAATCAGACAAAATCATTGACATCGGATTTGTTGTTTTTGGAATTCCTAAAAATATACAAGTGTTTTGGATAGCATCAGTGTTCATTTTTATTGGCGATTATATATACTTATCCATTATCGTGTTATTTATCGAGACTAATTACGTATAACATATTTAGATGCGTACCAAAAGTTCGATCGTTTTAATGATAAAATTATCTTTTTCTAAAGAACGTGAACTTAGAAAACGACTTATCTGCCTTCTTCTCTATGAACTTGATATGTTTAAATGTCACGATCGACTAACAAAGCATTGTACTACAAAATACCAATCGAATCCGATCAGTGAGAGGTAAACTCACTATTCTAGAACAGGTGATCAAACACTGTAATTAAGCAACAAGAATAGGACAACCGTGACTCATATAGTCTTTCAGAAGCTAAAATGATTAACTCTTTGTACGCTAGTTCTTGCATTATCTTGGCACACGGCGTTAGCGTTCAATTTTTTTAGAAGAGAAATTATTTCCATAAGCTCAATTTATCGCAAAAAAGAACGCCGTAAACGATCGTAAATTCCAAGATAAATAAGAAAAAAATAATTCCAATGTTGTCTCCGGACTATGGACTTTTATCATATAAAGCAATAATTAATCTAACTTACTCATTGTATGAGTATTACAAAAAATGTTTATTTCGTTCGTTGCTTATTATGCAAAAGCTCATACGCGTTAAATATGGTAGAACTCTATTAATTAATTCAACTTTTATGGATTTAAAGCACTCACTTGAGCGTGAGCTTGTATCGTGCGAACGAAAAATGATGAGTAGCAAGGAAAATTGACGAACTCCTGTTATATGAATTCCAATCGATCCATATAAATTGTCCGTCAGAAAAGTCAGATAACTGAGATTGCAATCTTAAATAAAATTTCTGTTTCTATCGACTACAATAGATGTTTTAATATATAATATTAAGAAACAATTGATTCGAAACGTTATGAATAAATAAATAGAACAATAATCCCTTGAACACGATGATATTCCAATATTAATAACAATCAGTATACACGAGGATTTCTTTCGTTTCTTTTCTTCGTTCTCCCTTACGACCAAGAAAAACAGCAATCGATAGGAAGACTCACGGTTGGAAGTGAAACCAAACGATCGTTCCACTTTGTATTATTACGAGTCTGCAAGTTTGACTTTGTAGTTTATGCGAGTTCCGCGAGTTTGAAACGCCATGCTGTATCTCGTGTGCATCGAATGAATTTCAATGGCTCGATCGCGATCACGATCGCTTTCCCTGATCGATTCAAAGGCGAGAATACAGGCTCCGCGGGGGAAAATCACGTATGCAAAGTATATGTATCCATGCTAGTCACGATCGTTCTTATTAATTAGTTCTGAGATGTAATAGTTGTTCAAGGTGCGCACTTTTGTGTAACCGGTTACCAAGAACGTTTGACACACGCTTGTCCTCGTTGTTAAACGTCCAGGCCGGAACGGAAGCGATCGGACGATAACGATCGTCCTGAAATCGTTAAATTACTCGAGTTATGACGATCGTTACGAGCCTCCATTTTCATTGGTGCGTCGGTGGATGAATTATTACTACTCTGCTATGCGTTTTTAATCGGAAAAGGTCGGTTTTGAAGCTGTGTTTCAATATTCACGCGCAGCTTTTGCTGGAGTTCATTAATTTCACGGATCGATTACTTTTGGGAGGTTTCTTACATTTTTTAATCGTAAAATTATTATGATATTTTTTTGTTATACCATATTCTAAGGGATCTCGCTTTTTTAATGTTGTAACAATTTTCTAATATAAATGTTTTGCTAGAAATTGCAATGTAATTCTTAATTACATTTTTGAACAAGAACTATTTAAAATCATTATAACAAATATTAGATCTAGTAATGTATGAGAAATATTGCAATACTTGCTTCATATAAGTTATTATATATACACAAACAAATTATTTATACGCACAAATATCACTTGCATTTTTTTCAGAATAAGAGCGGTATCTGATAGGAAAATTCGTATTAATTTATGTGGTTCTGGCCTAACGTTAGGGATAAACACGTGTTCGTTTTATTGCACGCTTTACGTACAATCCGGAAATCAATGCTAACTTAGTTGATCGTTGTTTAAAGCAAACAATTTATCACAGCTGACTAGTTGCTACGTAGGAATGTGTTTATTCAGTATTTTTATTCAGGAAAATGTATTTTTAATCTTGTATACTTCATGTACATACAGATGCAGCTACGACTCGGATAATTACTAATTAATGATAGCAATCTGCTATAATTGACTGATACTTACTATAATACGCTTACCTATTTTGCATACAATTTCCTTTATCTTTTTTTTTTTTTACTATGAGCAAATGGTGTTGGATCGAACGCATTATATATTTCATTCAAATTTTCTTATTTTATATTTTATATTTTTATTTTATTGCTTCCTTGAAAATTCTACGAAAATTAGAACGTTTAATGATTCGAAAATTAGAAAATTCGAAGATCGTGAGATTAGAAGATTCGAAAATTCACACTGAACAATTTGGAGATTTGCAACCTTTTAAACTTACTAAAAAATTGTGTATTCAAAAATAACATATTCTCTTTCGAAGGCATTTTTCTCAGTTAATCCTATTGGAAAATACAAACTATATGTATCACTTGAATCTCGATTAAAACCTCAATTAAAGTAATCATCATTCCATGCAATTATTATCGCCAAAAATGTCATTCAATTTGTGGTAAAAAAATTCTTTTCTCGTGTCCATCGACATACCGTTGTAATGCAAAGTGCGTTATAGTATACGCAAAATAATTTATGCAAATTTTACCAAGCCCCTAGAAAATAACAGTTATGTCACGGACTGGTCACTTCCGGTTCTCTCGTCATTAATACTTTTTTTTTTTTATCTAAGTTCGTGATATTCTCAACGAACATTAATTACACAAAACCGTAATAAATAGCTATCTACACTTATGAAACATCTATGTATGGATTATTTTAAATGTTTTACATATGTTCTACATCGGTGATTAATCGAACACGATCATCTCGTAGATTTCGTGTAAGATCAAATCTAACCGCAAGTATCCTACAAAAAATTTAATTAAACGCCAGTAAATTAACGATATTTAAATAATAAATAATATTTCATCAAATAAAGAAGTAATTAATCAATCAAAACCTGGAGGAACGATTATAATTCATTTAATCATCGATCTATTTTCGAAATGAATTTGCAGGATTGAGATGTGAATTGCCTAAACTACACAGTGTAAATATCATATCGTATCGTATGATGATTGAAAAAAAAAGCGAGTCTGTGCAAAAGGGGATTTCTCTTTCGGGGATAAAAAGATTTCTTAGAGGACGAAGGTGGTTGAAAAAAGCGTTTAAGTGGCGGCAAATTAAGAACTCAATTATGAAAGGAAGCAAAAGCTTTCGCGCATTTTATTTTATATTCAAAATGATTGCTCTTGATTCAACGTTTGTAACGTTGGCCTTCGTAAAGTAAAAGTAAAATAGCGTTCGCTAACGGTGTCGAATTTTTTCTTAACGATTCTAGTTGAATAATATCACGAATTTATCGGGATTACTGTAACAATAATTTTACTTACTTTTTTTAATTATAGAGTAATTGATTGTAATAATCATTCACTGATAGAATCAAATTTTTATCGAAAATTTTATTCAAACATTAATACAAATTCAAAGATTAATACAAATTACTATCGCGCTACAGTAATTTCGTTTATCATTTTCATAAGCACATAATCTTTACGATAAATATCTTCCTCGATAATTTTATTTATGTAATACCTACTTGGATCTTTTAATAATTAACTATAATTACTGTTTCATCGGTACCTGATTCTTAACTAAATAATCTTTAAAAAAAGAAAAGGCAACACTCGTGTAACATTCTGCACAGTGTCAAGATACGCAGGAACCGGATCTATGGTGCTGCATTATTTAAAATTTTCGTGAATTGTCTTTGGAATTAATTATTATTTACACATTACGCACGATACATTTTACGTATTTTATGATAATTTCTTCTAAACAAGCTCTTCTATTCCAATGACAATATACATCTGATTACATTATATTTACAATTCGATATTTTTTATTTAATAATTCTCACGTGCTAAAAATATTATCTTCCCATTTGCAAAAAGGATCTAATAAGAAACAAATTATTTAAAGGACACTCTAGTTAGAACGTACAAGTGACAGCAATAAGCCTTCAATAGTATCCTCCATTTTGCAATAACCTTGCAAAAATGTTCAAGGATCTTTCCTTTTCTCTTCCTCTCTAGTAAATTCAAATCACTTTTTCCAGTACACTTTGTGTCACCTTGAATTAGCCTTTACCTAAGATTATATCGTGTCAAAAAGTAGCATGGCGATATATCTAGACAATACTAACTAGCACCTACTTCCTTTCATCTCGACTTTAGATTTCATATTCTTCATCTTGATTTCAACAATGTGGTTCATCTCACCTTGAACCTGTTTAAGAAAATTTAGCGAAGGAGAGATTTCTCCGCTTAATAAGAGAAAGATCATAGCACGTTGATAAACATGAGAAATTATCCAGTTAAGTATAACGAAGAGATAAACATAACAGAACTATTGCTACTAAAACAACAGTCGCTCGCATGAAAGTACTCGGGCACTTATACAAACCTTTGATGATTTTTATACGAAACACTTGGAAATTCCATTGACACTGAAGTGAGACGCGACTGTCGTGATTATATTGAGCAAATTTGAAACAGATCTAAACGTGTATATAGAAATCACAGATATTTATTGGAAGCATATATTATTGTTATTTTATATACAAAAATTACCAGAGTATTTGAGCAGTCAATTATTCGCTAAATTAATAAGAATAACAAGCAACGATGTACGTAATAAGATCATCATCATCATGTGTTATATACATATTAATTTTTCATTTAAAATATATATTTGCGATAATATATACATTGTCTCATGTAACTTCTATATACAATCTCAGATTGATTCCAAATTTTACTATTATAATCTCGATAATCGTGTCTCGTTAGAGTGCTAACGAAATTTTAAAATGTTTCGTGGTATGAAAGTGTTCGAGTATTTCCGTGAACCACTGTACATCATAAGATCGATCACCTTGATCGTTTATCGATCTGTATTCATAAAACACATAAAAAGATACGAACGCGGCACGAATTTATTCAACGACCTAATAATATTCCATTCACCTTGAACTTAGTTTCCTCGTAACGTATAATTCGAGTTAAGTAGGTAATCGGGGATCGTTGATTCGCAGAGATCGAGATAATGACAGTCATGGTGGAGTCAGTAAAAGCCGAGGAAGGCGAACGTCCGAAGATCGAAACCTTCGACGACATACTACCGTACGTTGGCGAGGCCAGCCGCTACCAATGGTTCCTTTTCATCATGCTCCTGCCCTTCACCTTCGTCTACGCGTTCCTCTACTTCACGCAGTTCTTCATCACGCTATTGCCAGCTGAACACTGGTGTACCGTCCCAGAACTCGAACGATGGAACCTCACGGACAAACAAAAGTGAGTGACATTTTATGTGCAATTTGTCTTATTTGAATTATTGAGCTATACGCAACGAACGATCCTACATAGTTTCTTTATGTTCGAATTCACCCTGTTACGCAATAGACATTTTCAACTCGGGCAGATCGAAATGGTCAATCATGTTGATCGTATAACAAATCAATACGTGTTTTCATTAAAGACGTTCCTTTCGATGTCTAGAATTAAACACCTTCTATAGGAGACAATTTATATGCATATGTACATATCTGTTCAAGTCACGTGCACGTAGTTTAAACCAGGTTTCTCGAAAGCCTGTTTGTTTTCCATGCAGGTCGCAATAAATATTCTCGACGACAGAATCTTCCACTTGCACGGAGATTTCCATTTTCTCAGCTGTGATAACGTATCGCATCGCGACAATTTGTTTCTTTAAAACCACAATATAATATCTGATAACTTGCACGAAACAACTGTGTTTATTGAATCAGGAAAATCCAGGTAGCATTGTATATGTAAATGCATATGTACCTAAATATCGTGTCGTACGGGGAGATATCTGTAACCAGTTTGCGACGAAATAAAAATAGTTGGAAATCGCGATTCCATAGTTATACTATTATCAACGTCTTTTTCACGTGTTCTATTTCAAGAACGTAAGGAATCACCGGTGAAAAGATAGGAAGTCTGGATGGCACAATTCCAACGAATCGTGCTACCGTTCTTGACGACGCATGCGAGATCTGGTTTTCTGCGACGCGTCTACGAGGAAAACCGTTCGTTACGCGTGTTTTCCACTGAATCACCCTGGCCAAGGCGAAACCATCGCTTTGTAGATCGGCGATTTCTTAGCATTCCGGGGGCCCACCGGAAACCAGTTTGGTCGACGACCTGCGGCAGATTCTAGACGTTCACGTGTTCCGTGAATTGATCGGCTAGGAAATTCTTTCTCGTTTCGCACAATTCCTCGAATCTCCCCGCGTACAGTTTATTTGTCTGGAAATAGACTCACAGATACGTGCAGCGATCGGTAATTAAATCCCAACACAATTCGAATGCCTCGGAGTGCAATAGATACGGGACGATCGTCCTTCCAGCTCTTGCCTTTGTTCTTATTTTTACGGTCATTGTCCCTTTTCTTCTTTTGTGTTTTGTGCTTTTGTGTTATTGTTTTATTCTTTCACCTTTCCCATTTTTGATTTTTTTTTTTTTTTTTTTTTTTGAGAAAGTAGATTTATAAATAATATATAGGCCGTGGATTTTTATGCGAATTTTATTTTTACAGAAAAGTTAAAAGTACAAAAATGCAAACGGTGTGATTACTATTAAAGATAATCCTGTTATTACTGTTATTAATATCGCCATTATTCTTTATTAGAGAAATTATTCTAGATTTTTATATTGCTTTTGTCACCTTTTTAGATTTAAACAGGATTCGAATTAAGTTTCAAGGAATTGGATTAATTTATGATTAGGATTAAAAACTATGCACTTTGGAATAGAATTTTCATCTTAGTTTTCCAATTTCTCTTCCTCTTTCTACCATTTACTGGCATTTTTTCTTCGTTATTTAAAAAAAATAGGAAATGAAACGAAAATTGGTATTCTTAAAAATACTTCTTGAAAATTTGATCACCGTTAATGCAACTTATAAGCGTGTTCTTGTTTCATGTAGGATCGCAATATCGATACCCCCAGCGTCAAGTGAGGAATTGCTGGCGGAAGGTGCGACTTCGTTTTCGCGATGTAACATGTACAATGTGAACTATACTGACATATTGGAGAGTGGTATCAGAGAGGCAGACCCATCCTGGCCAATAAAACCGTGTCAATATGGATGGACTTTTAATCACACGATGATACCATACAAATCTATAGCTGTCGAGGTAAGACAGCTATAATTTTATTATACAAGAGATAATTATATTCTTTATATAAAATAACTTCAAATTTTCCACACTGATTAATAAATTTTTATTCAAATTAAAACTGTTGGAACCGTCGTTCTATAAATATTTACGGTCCTTCATAAAGCTGCTGACGATAGCATATAATGCAGTCATTAAAAAAGAAGTCCTTGTTGATTGCACGAACTTAGACGTAGGTGTAATTACTCGTTATGCTGCTTGCATCTTAACAGAGCTCGTTTATAACGGAACATAAAATTAACCTTGTCATTCTTAATTATTTGTACATCTCGAACATGAATCCGTTTATATAATATCACATAAATCGAAAAGTGAAAGTTACAACTGTACAATAGACAGATTTTCGAATTGGACGTATAAATACGCACTTGGTAACTTCTTACGACTTAAGAAATTTTTATCGAAATAATTTATTTTTATTCGAATATTTATTGTTATTATTATTATTTCTAATTTCTATTTCTACTATTTTATTACTTAAAAAGATCCTATCTTCTACTTAACAAACTTATATACCTTCCACTATAACGAATTCTCTGATCATATCCAGGAATTATGCAAACTACCTCTACTATTTTGTTACTAAAAAGTATTACCAAAAGACTATAATTAACAAAGCTACGACTAAGGTCCTCAATTCTGATGATATTAAAAACCTACGCAATTTATTATTTGCCCTTTCGTCGTCTTCGCTATTCTCTTCATCTTCCATCGATTTTACAACCACGTCGTGTTTTTCTATCGAGCATAACTGGCCGCAACCATAAAGCATCCCTCATTTCTGTTTTAGCTGGAATGGGTATGCGACCATGCATTCCTCGGTTCAGCTGCACAATCGGCCTTCTTCGTCGGCAGCATTCTTGGAGGCTTAATATTCGGTTACATAGCCGACCATTGTGGCAGAATTCCGGCGTTGGTTGCGTGTAACGCGGTTGGCTTCATCGCATCTGTTGGCACCGCGTTTTGCAACAGCTTCTGGAGCTTCTGCCTGGCAAGATTAGTCGTCGGTACCTCGTTCGATAACTGCTTCAACGTGCTTTTTATTATCGGTGAGTCATCGAGAAGATTATAAGAGAGAAAAACCGAAGCCGTTGAGAATAGGAAAACTATAATTTATGACCTAATAATGGAGCACCGGTATCGGTCCCGTCTTACGTAACGATTAACTATTCATGACGTGTTTGAATAGATGTTCATTGCTCTACGTCGATTTGTTTTTTTAAGTCAAATTTTTACTCGAATTTTATGATACCAGCTTTAAGATATTTAATGGTAAATGATTTTAATGAAACTTTGTATTTTGGAATTATATCTCGCAATTTGAAATTCGTTGTGTAATTGTATGTTCAGTTTGGTATTGAAATTACATGTGTCTAGGGATACTCTAACATATTTTATTTTAAAGGATACTTAATTCTGTATAATTTTATTCGAATTTTCTAGTATGAAATTATATCTTTCGAGTGACTTATTTCCCTATGGAGAATAATCTTCGGTTATACCACGATTGCTGAGACACTGTCTGTTCGTTATTGAGATGAAAGCTTTTAAAATTCTTTTTAATTCAAAACGATCTTACATCGTCGATGTTAATAATTTACAAAATCTACAAATAAATTTTAATATTTGATATTAGATTGGTAAAAGACGAAGAAAAGGAAAACCTAAAGGAAATAAGGAAACAATATTATCTTATGAAATGAAGAAATGAAATTGACGAAACATTTGGGAAGATTTCTATAACGATGTAATACAATAGCAATATCACGAATTATTCTTTCAGTGATCGAATACGTCGGTCCGAAATATCGAACTCTGGTAGCGAACATGTCGTTTGGACTTTATTTCGCGGCAGCGTCGAGTCTTTTGCCTTGGATCGCATATTGGATCTCGAATTGGAGGATTCTCAGCATGGTCACCGCGTGTCCTATGGTGGTTGCGTTTATAGGACCATGGATTGTTCCTGAAAGTGCACGGTAATTTAATTCCAATTTCTTTTTCATTATAAAAATATAATACAAAGAAATTTTTTCAGTAAATTAGTATACGATAGTATAGTAAACACTTAATCTTACGTCCTTTGGATTATTTTTGTATCTTCGTATCGTCGGAAAATTCTTTAAAAATAATCCTCAAAAAAATATAAGAAATCTCTTTTACGTTAATGTTTCTCTTAAAACATCAAAAGCTCTTTAAGATCGGACCATAAAAATTCCAAAATTATAGCTGAATTAAATTGGGTAAGATTTTATCCAACAATACATACTATATCTTGGAATCGGCTATCACATCGATTCCACTGTCTCGTAAATAAAACATCTCAAAATCAACATTTTTAATAAATGTTATGGAGAGAAACCATCACATTTTTAACTGTGTGAAATAAATGATTGATACGTAACTAGACAGCGCTATCCAAATTTGCACAAAAAGTTCGTTGATACAAAACGTTGATGAAAGTGATGATTTTGAAGATTTCTTATAGGCTTTTATAACGTTTGCATATTTCATATACTTCCGTAGTTGGTACATAACCAGTGGCAGGGTGGACAAAGCGATCGAGATGCTGAAAAAATTCGCTAAAGTGAACGGTAAAGAGGTGAAGCAAGAAATATTCGATGAATTTGAGAAAAGTTGCAAGGCGATGAACGAGAAGGATCAATCGCATAATCAATACACTGTTTTACATCTCTTCAAGCTGCCACGACTTGGACGTATCACTATCATGCTCATCATTTATTGGTAAGTTAACCTTTTCATCATCAATCGAACAAACTACACAGCTAGAACTTTTTACTTGTAAATTCTCAGCAACGATTACAATATTATTTTAGAAGAAACGAAGACGCCAGAGAAATTTATAATCATATACGAAAAGATATAGATAGGAAAGATATTTAATTTTACACTTCCTTTAAATTTCGTATATTTTCTTTGTTTTTAATACTACGATAATTCCAAATCTTCCTGCATTTCCTAAAATAGAATTAACTAAGAATATATTCTTAACTTTCAACTTCACGATTTCCTAATTATATTACACCGTTAATTCAACCAAGTTACCAATCAGCCTCGACGCTACTTCCCTGTCTCTATAAAACCAGTATTAAAATAGACACAAATTACCATAAACTAGATACAAACTACTCGAATGAACATTAAGAGAGTATATGGAGTATTTTATGTGGGTCATTAAGAACCTGCTTAAGTATATAATTAGCATCGATAAACGTCAAACGCGAGGGAACGAGCACGCGAAGGATTAATAAGCGATCTTGAAGTCCAGCGTGATTTATACATGACTCGACTGATTTTTTTCTAGGTTGCTGATGGTGTGGGTGTTCGACGGCCACGTTTGGAACATGAAACTTCTGGATCCTGACGTTTTCACGTCGTTCTCTTTAGCCTCCCTCACGGAACTTCCGGCCGCTGTTCTGCTCGCTCTTTTCCTCGACAGATGGGGCAGACGATGGATGGGTTTCGCATCGATGTTCCTCTGTGGCATTTTCTCCTTTGTTGCCATCGCCACCCCCTCCGGTAACTTCTTTTCTTTCTTTTGTTTTTTTTTATTTCTTGATAAATGACTTGTCAATCGATATTATTCAATAAAATAGCAGGAACGTGTTAGTAACAGTAAGAAGGCGGGGTTGAATTTGATATAAAAAATCCGGTTTTATCGATCGACGTCGGTTTAAAAAGCGGTTCTCTGAAGCTTCTCAAGCGAAAGCTTTGGGAGATTGAGAAATGAAAGCTCGTGCTTGATGCAAGAATAATGTTTTTGTTAGATAGTAAGGAGATAAGCGATAGCATTAGAGGATATTCGCGTTTGCAAAAATATTAAAGAGCGGAAAATAGGCATTTTTTAATTCGTATTTAGAATAGAACGTTATAGTTATATAACAATTTACTATTTTTATTTCCCCATCTTGCAACTAAACTTTCCTTCAAATTCTCTTTTATCGTTTATAGACAACAGACTTGAACGACATGATCGTATAGATCCGTATTATTCAAAATCGTATTATAGAGGATTTGCAATTATACAATCTGGTTATTTTACTTAGTATTAATAATAATCGAATGACTTGTCGTTTATTGATAGTCGCCATGATTAATTGGTTTTGTGTCATTCGAAATAATGCTAAACAGTATTTAAAATTCATATAATCTGACAATCTGTAATATAATCAAAAAAATATATATTTCTATGTTTCATTCTATGCCGCAGAATTTTAATTACTAGTTTACGTATCCTATGAAACGAAAAGAATTGAAAATCGATGTGTTATGCAACTGCATGCAAATGTTTAACTAGACAAGCTTATAAAATCTTCTTATCCAAATCTTCCTCATCTCTTCTTTTCTTTTTCTTTTTCATCTTTAAATCCTATTCTATCGATTAAGCGTAATCCATTAACGATTGACATTTATTTCTCAACGCCACATACTCGACAGGGATGACATTTAATTTTTAATTGGACCATGCGCGCATCGGGCGTATGTATCGCGCGTGGAATGCGGCGATCGTGGCATTTACATATTTCTCAACTTGTTCAAGGTTCGACAACGGTCGCCATGGCGATTATAGCGCGCCTTGGAGTGAATATCGCCGCGAATATTGGTTTCCAATATGCAGCTGAAATGCTACCGACTGTGGTGAGAGCTCAGGGTGTGTCTTTGATCCATATCATCGGCTATATCGCCCACATTTTGGGTCCCTACATTATTTATCTGGTAAGTGAATCGAAATTTCTGTTAACGATATCGTACTTCTACGATCCAAGAGTTACTCAGCCTCTTTTTTAATTTACGACCAATATTCTCTGTTAATGAGATACGTTTTTTGAAGTTCCTTTAATTTGTAGAAGAATTATGTTCCTCATCGGTCATGGATTCTTCTTTTAATCTTACGAATCATGGAAACAAGGTAGATTCTCCATATATCCTCCTTCGTTTTGTTTAATCCTATTAGGATCTTGTGAAAGAAATGTAACCTTTCTATTGTCTGTAACTAGGTTTCCAATACTACACTATAGCTTCGTTTCTAGACGAAACGAATATTTACAAAATCTAGTTGTACGGGTAATACCAATGATCCTTTGTATATTGGCAACTTCTTCAAATTCTGTCTTTAATCAAACTCTTTATTGATATTTAAAAAAAAAAAATATTATGAATATAGAAAAATACAAAAAGGAGTATTTATGAGGAGTATTCTGAATTATTGTGTCCGACTATTCTGTTCTGAATTATAAATTTGTCTTAAAGTGTACTATTATTTGTGTAATCCTTTAGCGAAAAAATGAACTTATGGAAACAATCCATTTATTTCCGGAAAATCGAAGAGAAATTAAGAAATTAACGGAAAATGGAATTAATCGCTATAACTTCTAAAAGACATATATAATAGACATATAAAAAAAAGAACGCTTTTCATTCGATTTAGGCTGACGTTGATCCATCTTTACCTCTGGTTGCCCTCGGTTTGCTGTCCTTTGGACACGCCTTCCTAACTCTTGGCTTACCAGAAACCTTGAACCAGGAACTACCAGAAACCCTACAGGAAGGTAACGACTTTGGCAAGGAACAAAGTTTCTGGTGGGTTCCGTGTATATCCTCGTAAGTATAAATTCTTCTACAACATTCTTCCTCCACTTTACGCCAATATAAATTTACTAATAATCGTTTATTTCAATTTGACAGGAGCGAAATGCTGAAAAAGTCTTACAGAAAGAAGAAAGGCCTCTCGAATCCAGCGTTTGCTGGCAGTGTTCAAAAGATGGACTGCACTAGATTATAGCGACTGGACCTGGCGGTGGTGTGAAACTTGCCAAATCCTTTGTAAATATAGTTATTAAACGTGCGCGTGTGATGTTAGATGTTAAGGTATTTACGAACGTGTTGAGATTTAAGAGCTGTTGAGAGAAACTAGGAAGAAGTATCAGTTGTTGCAGTGAAAGAGACAAGAATCGTCAAATTACACAAGCAATTAAGCAATTAATTGACACTTCATCGGCGAAGTAGCTTTGTTGCACACAAGATAATTTTGTTTAAAGTGTATCTTTTTTTAATCAAGATGACGGTATAAAAATTCTTTTAAAATTTAAAGAATTAAAAACACGATATTTAAAGTACGTTGCGTTCACATATTGCAATGTTAATTATTTCGTGTACTATACCGTCGGTAAAGCGTTAAAAATGAGAAACGATTCAGGTATCTTATGTAAATGTACAATTAAATTCAGTATTGGATATACGTATTAAAGGAAACCATATATATGTCTTCTTGTTATAAAAATAATATACCGTAGTATTTATACAACTTTCGCTTTAAAAATCGGAAAGAAAGATCTATATCTTTTTCTTCTTGCTCTTTTTTTCCTTTCTTCGTTGAAGGAATACTCTAGTTGAATCGACTTAACTATAAAATACTGCGAATAACAAAGGATTGCCACGAGACTCGAAACGCGAAAAGAGAGCTGTCTTCGCGCTTTGTCAAGCTTTCAACAACTTGTCTCGTTTATTATACGAATCGCCTTTGTATCAATATAGGTGATTCATAAATCATCGACACTTGAAACGAGAGTTTCGATCGACTTTTAAACCGAAGTGTATTTTGCGTTTGCTCGATCAACGTGGTCTTTTTCATCGTCCATTTATGCATCAACACGTTGAACGCTTTGAAAACTCTGAGATCTCTGTTATTTAATTTAAATATATACATATATATATATATATATATATATTATTCTAATGAAATATCAAGATTGAAATTGTTTTATGATATTTTGTTGTTTATGTTCTTTCAGTATTAATACGAGAAATATCTCTATTTGATATATTTAGATATAATAAGAATATTACTTCTGATAAATATCCTTGAATTCGTAATTACTGATCATGCATAAAATGGAATACATTAAAACAATTAATTGCTAAGCGTTAATATCAACTCATTAGCTACCATCATACCCAATTGAGATTATAAAAAGAAAGTTGTAGGATCTTTTTAAGCAAGAATTTTTTTTAACAGAAAGGATATTAACATAATTTTCAACATTCTTCAGAAATTTGTCTGTTTAAATCCAATGGAAAAATCAGTAAATAATTTATAGAATTATATAAAAATTTTAGTAGAAAAATTGATAGATAATGACGAAATAATTTTAAAAATGCTCAGGTTTAAATGTTACTTGAAACAGATCGAAACTCCCGTCACGTGTTCGATTAGAAAATAGTAAAATTCTGATTCGTGAAGAGACGCGATTATCTGTTCCCAATCTCGTTCCTTTCGATCCTCCGACCTGTTCGTCTTAAACGCACAATCTCCGTTATACCACCTTTAAACGATGATTCTAGCAATTAGAATCATTCGATCGTTAGAATCATTCGCGTACTTATGAGACTAGCCCCTGCTTTCAGTTACCGATTAAAAAGACATATTATTTTTCGTTGCAAGTATCAGTTGTCGTTCCTCGAGACCTGAGATTCTTCGAAATATTCTTACGCTAGAGATTCAACTGTACATAATTGTTCAAAGCTACAAGTTAGTTCGATCCTCGTGATGCAATGGATAATAATTCGATCGTCTGGAAAATAATTCTGAACGAGAGAATCCTCATTTA
The DNA here is from genome assembly GCA_014825975.1 of Bombus haemorrhoidalis. Taxonomy (NCBI): domain Eukaryota; kingdom Metazoa; phylum Arthropoda; class Insecta; order Hymenoptera; family Apidae; genus Bombus; species Bombus haemorrhoidalis. The sequence goes on along the minus strand of CM026164.1, from coordinate 4,858,163 downwards.
ACCCTTGACGGTCGACGATTTTGTAACCATGTACAATATCGTAATCAAAAATGATGTCTTCTAAATTTTTAATCTCGAAACTACACAGGACCGATACATATTAAGCTCAATCGCAAATAAATAATTAAGGGAGTCTTAAGAAGTTATAATATCGACATTCCTTATCAATGCGATAGTGATATAATAATGTGATATAGTACAGAGTGTTTCGTAACTGATGATTCTTTATGTTTTCGAGAAAATAAATTTTGAATATGTTTTGTGAACACGAGTTGACAAATTTTCAAAATTTCATTCTCTCGAACGTCGAAGGGAAATCTTTCATTCTATATTTTCAACAGATCTTTTCACACCGTGTTATCCTGTACCACTAACCACTGATTATCACAGTATCAATTACCAGACACCCTGTATAATACAGAATATTACTTCAGATATTCGTATAATGAAGCATTTCATTTTCTATAATTAATTATAATTAAGTTCGGCTTTTAAGGGTTAATACATTGTAACATAAGTGATCGTTATTGTAGAACTCCTAATTATAAGATGGAGTTAGATTAGACGTACAATGATGAGCGAGGATCATCGAGCATTAATGTATTTAATTATAGAGACATTTAGCGATTTATTTTTGTTCGGAGGATCCGTCGATGTGTGTGCAAATAAAAAGCAGAATTGTTTCTTATATTAAGGTTTATGGAAGCTTTATTCGGTGAATTAATCCTATGGACGTGAGTGTATACGTGAGTGAAGTAGGAGGATGATTGTGAATACTATGAATAGGTATTCTTCAGATTAATTGCGTTGTTATTGGCACAACGACGAACACTGATCGTCATACGATGGCACGGTTTGCTTACAATATTCTTTCCTTTCTTTTTTTCTTCTTCCTAAACCGTAGAAACAGTCAATTAGAGCTATTTTTTTTAAACGTACGCACAACTCGTTTTAGATAGATAAACGCAGCAATTGGTGCTGAAGAAATTATAACAATAATTTAAAAAATCTTAAAATTCGAATTTTATTAATATTGTACGTTATTTAAAATCGTATAAAAAAAATATAACGAACAAAAGCAAATTTTCAAGTTTTAAAAGTTTTAAGTAAAGCAAAGTGAAAAATGTTAAGTAATCGTTAAAAATACGTGGATAATCGTTCAAAAGATATAAAACTTTTTCTTTCCACAAAGAAAGATGATCTAAACGCACTATTTTTTTAAACAAGATTTTGTCCAGTATATTCCAGTAAAAAATGTTAAAAACATTAAAGGAATCAAAAATGTAAATATCTCTAATTAATAATTTACATAACATTTTCAATATTATTCTACGTAATATCTTTGATTATAAAATTAGCACCAACCGCTGAACGATTCGAACGTGCGTATCGCAAGTGAAAATTAGCATTAAAATTATAAAAGCTCTTAAAAGATAATAATAAAAATTATATAGGAACACGATTTCTAGGCTCGCCCTCTTAATAGAATTAAGGCTTACAAATTCTTAAACGTAAACGATAAAAATAAAAATTAACGTAGGAGAAGAGAAAAATAATATGTTCGATTTTTTCTCGTACAAAAATCGTCAGACTGATCCGGCTGTAATATTTTTGCTTCTAAAAAACACGAATCCTCCTTCGTGCCTTTTAATTGAATTATTATTAAAAATCAGATAATTATCGTTCACAGGAGTGATAGTGTTGATGTCCATTGAAGCGTGTCTTATGGTAGCAAGGCAACGACCAGAAATGTTGGTCCCTTCCGAATTCTTCGCCTTGCTTGATGGTCTGAGGAAGATTCTGGCCGACAGTTTCCGGCAGGAACAAAACCAGTGCGGCGCCAAAAAAGGACACCGTGCTGATAATCAGCATTGGAAATCCCTCCCAAATTGCAGCCTAATGAACAAATATTAATTTATATGAGCAAAAGTTAAATACCATGAAAATCTGGTTGAAGTATTTCTCATTTAAAACGTTTCATTAGAAAGTTTCAACCAATATGCTTTCATATCTTAAGTTATTCTATAATTTTTTATTTTAAATTTCAATTTCTTGATTGAAAATCAGCTGAAGAAAAGCATTGGTTGCAACTTCCAAAAGGAGCTCGCTAGAAAGTGAAAAATATTTTGATCAGATTTTTATACTATTCAACTTTTTCAGGGAACAACTTGTTTTAAGGTAAGAAAAAAAATTGTTTTACATTTTTATGAGAAAGATGCTAATACGTGAGAGCTTTTTCATCATTTCTAATAGCGCTTATCGTATCTTTTGGAATAAATTAAAGAGAAGTTGAACGTAGATATACGTAGCGGTATCTAAAAAGTGTTATAACAGTAATAGTAGTATAAATATTTATCTACCGAGTCAGTGATATATGGCGCCAAAGAGTGGGCAACTATTCCGAAAATATGAATGAAAGATACGCCCTGCGATCTGACTGGCGTGGGCAGAAGTTCTGCTGCATATTGAAGACCAACATTGGCTGCCATGTTCAGACAGAATCGCGACAATACTGACATTACTAATTTCGCGAGCACTGGAAAATAAATTACAAAATACAGAGTTAATCCTGGATACACAATACTTGATTATAAGTTTAGTTAAAAATATAGTTCGATCAAAGAAAGCTTAATCAAAATCAAATTAAAATTTCACACAAACTATAAATCTTCAAACTCAACAAAACCAACATATAGAAAATGATTGCTTCTAAAATGTGCAAATCTCTTTCAATTTCGCCACTAAATTAATTCCTAATTTTTCCTAAATTCTTTTACATTTATCGTCAAATTAATTTCAAATTTTTCTAAATAATACGTCATTATAATTCTAATTTTACTCGAATAAACAAATCAATATATTTACTGGAATGCAGCATAAGTTCAGCGATACTGAGTACACAGGTCATTGCCAGAGTGAGGAATCCGCAGAGTCTACGACCCCATCGGTCGAGCAACAGGGCGAGCAATAACCCAGCTGGAAGTTCTGTGGCACAGGCGATCGAGAACGATACGAACACCGAGCTCTGGATAAGTTTTAACGAATACACGTGACCGTCGAACGAGATCACGGTGAAACACCTACAAAACAAGATCGGTTATTTATCAAGGTTTTCTCGCAACATGAACTCGTATCTTATACTCGCCAGAATGCAACTAGAAGAATAGTGTTTCTCGCCAACCGTGGCGTTTTGAACAAATCGAGCAGCGTCGCTGATTCTTGAATTTTGTCCGATGCCTCCATGTTACTCTGCAAGAATTTATTTCGAAAATAATTAACGAAAGATATAATACGAGTCGTGCCTTTAGCCCTTACACAATTCAAAATTCATAACACACTAAAAAGAAATTTTATTTTCATTTTATTCGTCATTAATAGATAGCGCGAGTTCTAAGGTAAATTTAGAAACACGTTGTTTGTTACTGCTATTTTTCTTTGCATTCTGATTTATGGAATTAGTCGGCATGGCTTTTGATATCGAGATTTATTAATATAATGGGTGATTGGTTGATTAAATACTTTTCTGATCTCTGCGAAATACTAAGTCGGGTACAAAACTAAGTGGATTAGCGGAGAAAATATAAAAATTCATTTCAACTATTCGCTAAACTATCTGCATATTATTAGAAGAAAATATAATAAATAAAACTCAAGTATATGACGCTGATACTAGTTTGATTATACTTTCTTCATATCTATTTTCATTAACTCTTTATTTTCTATTATAATATAGCAGCTTATTTTTATCCCCGATTGTACGTTATACTTGTACTAAACATTTTATAATTTCTATATAAATTCCCACATTTACTTCAAACTTTGTACAAAATCGCTATAATACAAATATAATCGCGACAGCCAAGTTTCATTTCACATTTCATTTTTCATCGCGTTTCATTTTTAAAACGTGTCTATAAGCGTCAAAATACTTTCGCGAATTTGTGTGTTTTCGACGTGAATCAAATATATTTGTTAGCACAAATTCAAATACTCCACGAATTACGATTTCGCGTAAACTTTCTAAAATTTTATTTGATCGAACTTACGACGAATATATCGTAAATACGCGAGTCTGGATTTTTACGGTTGATCCTAGCTATTCTTCGTAGTTTCTCAACAACCTTGTCCATCATTCCATTGGAAACGTACCACCTTGAACAGGGCAAATACGAGTGATATGAATCGATAAGTAAATTTACATAAATCTCAAAGCGCAAATTGAGAATTCGAATAATCGAACGATTACGAGTTTACTTACCGGGCGCTCTCGGGAAGAATCCACGGTGTGATAGCAACGGATAACAACGGTATGGCAGTAACGTAAGTGAAATATCTCCAGTTTGCGATATAGTAAGCTATCCATGGTAAAATTGTACTGGCCACTGCGAAGTATACGCCAAAGGCGATGTTCACGACCAACGTTCGTTTCGACACAGCCATATATTCGAGCACTGTAGGATAATTGATCGTCGATGACTCTCGGAATAACTGATTATTATATCGAGATACTTAACGACGATTATTCTTTATGTTACAGTAATGGAACATGGAAGATTCAACGAGTGAAACCGGTTATTATTAATATGGGGCAATTGATGACGAGCCGAACGAACGATACCATCAACTTAATTGTAGGATAATTGTGAGATTACAAATATAATTCCGACTTTAAATTAATCCATTTACTCTGCAAACGTAAATGTTCCGAGTTTGAGCTGGTTCGTATAACAAAAAGCGCTAATAATGCACGTGTTTTGCTTCTAACGTATTTAAACGAATTACGTGTTGAAAATTTTGTGATAATTTTCATTTCGAACTAATATAAAACTCGATTTAACAATATCAAGATAAAACCATCCTCGACAACATGAAAATCGATGAAACGATCTTTAACGATAACAAAATCAATATATTCATCTCTGGTGGTGGCAAAAGCTCTTGAATCAAGCACTCGAACCGTATAATTCAGTCGAGTACAACAACGTCAAAATTATCTTCGAGAAACAATTCATCAAAAATTTCTCACGCCTCGAACATTATCTTTCACGTAATAGAAACGTTGACTTCATACTAACGTTATCTCTCGCGTAACTGAAACATTGGCTTATCGGTCGAACCCCTCGCACTTTCTACTTCGTAGAAGACTTACCGATAATCAGAGGAATGTTGATACAGTTATCGAACGCCAGTCCAGTGAGGAACCTACAGACGGCGAATGACCAAAAACTATTTGCGCTGGCAGTGAAAATGGAGGCAAAAAGGGCGATACCGTTGCAGAACATCAAAGCTGGGATACGACCCTTGTGATCGGCGATCCAACCGACTAGGAAACCACCGATGATGGACCCGCAGAAGAAGATGGCCTGCGCCGTTGATACGAGGTATTCTCGGTCGCATACCCAATCTAGCTAATCACCAAGGGCTAAGAGTTAGTCAGCGAAAAACCAGATTCATATTTTTCAGAATATAATTTTAATTCTGTTGCGGTCTTTGAACTTTTATATGTCGATTCTGCTCACAGTTCGATGAATGAAAGAGTTCTTTATGCTCTGAAAAAGACGTTCGCGTAAAATCAGAACGAGAAATCATCCGTATTAACAATTATCGTCTTATACTTTATATAAACTTAAGGAATTTACTATAACAGGATACGCGATTAGGTAGGAAATGAGCCAAAGAACGCAGCAGAAGTGTAAGAATTTCGAAGCATGCGATTCAGACAACGATGTAAATACTTCACCTCAGTTCCTATACTAGGATATGGAATCTGCGTGAAATTGTATTCCCACTGAGTACATCTTATCGTTTCGTTTGTTTCGAAGTCCAACGAGCTCAAACTCTTGTTGCTCTTCAACAGCTCCGTGAAGTTTAGGTCCTTCCGCTGACATTGTTCGTAATTAGGATAAATGTTCGTCGCTGGAATCCCTATTTTGATCCTAAACATTCCATACGATAGACAATTGATCATTTTAATTATTAAAATAAGAACCAAAGTTCAGACAGAGTAATCCAAAAATATCTTGTATCAGAATTTTCTACGATATCTCCTAATAATTTTCGAAATGTTTGAAAATTTGTGAAATTCCAGAAATCGCGATATCTCGCATATTTTTCACAATATTTTAAAATCACTTTCTATCAACAATCAAAAATTAAGTCCAACGTTTAAAGGAGTTTTCGTTGCTACGTATATCTTCTTTTCCTTCCTTCGTTCATTATGCACACTTACCTCTCTTCTTGGGTGAAATTCGAGTTTACTAATTCGTCTATCCTGCACCAGTGTTCCGTGGGAATAATCGTAATGAAAAATTGCGAGAAATAGAGAAACGCGTACGTCGCGCCATAAGGTAGTAACGACAGTAACAACAGCCATTGATATCTTCCGTAGTCGCCGACATACGGCAGAACATCATCGAAACTTTCCAATCTTGGTCTCAATCGAGTCGTTTCAGTGGGCAATATAGAGTTACTCTTCTCGTCCTTCATTTCGCTGAAACAAAATCCATCGTTGATTTCCAGACGTAGCGGTATAAAAGTTAGTGGTCGTGCAACAAGTTTTCAGTCTTCTAGTCTTTAAAATAAATCTACTGACTTATACCATGTTATTCGCCAGGCTTCCGAAGGTTCCTTTGATGTTTAACATTTTGTCATTCTAATTCAGTACTTACCTTTCCTCCTTCATAACATAATCGTAACCATACGTTAGATATTACAATGGTCCTTTCATCTCCCACAATCAGGAAATAGAAATGTTCCGCGAAGACGCTACACCCGTAAACAACTTATAAGCAACGCTTAAATAATCTGAATCACGACCGATCAGCGTGATGAACGCGACTCTACGCTAACGATAAGACCAAGCGATCATTTTCTGACAAAACGCAAGAGCAATCTTACCCGTCATTCACGTTTTTTCCTTCCATAGTTCGAGCAACAAAGTGTCAATTACGATTTTAGATTTTGAAAAGCAACGGAGATGAAAGTCCTGGAATACGGAGACCCGATGTGCTGATCGAAAGACGTTCGGAAATGAACTGAAAGAACGGGCGAAGTCCGGCAACTGTTCGCCTTGTTTTCGATTCGGTTAAACGTTAAATTAAGTGTAAGTGTTTGTTCGAGTGCCGGCCAATTACTGTGCCTGGAGTCAAGTGAATCCGTGACACGCGACTCGTTCAAATTGAATTGCATACGAACCACGCTCGCGAGATCATCTTTAAAAAGAGCTGATCCGGTATACGTGGCGATATCAACGTGATATATACATGTCTGGGGAAAGTTTCGACGAAAGAAATAGCCTCGAGTGCCGGTTAAGGGTGTTCGAGTTTGGATGTCGATATTGTAAATTTGCAAAGGAAATAAAAGATCCAAAGGGAAGTTTGTTGACTCTGTCATATTTAATTAAATGCAGGAGAAAAATTGAATGAAAGAATTCTCTGATTAATATTGTTTGTTTATTACTCGTAATCCTCTTACCCGGCAACTTAAGGGTGACTTTCGGTTACAGTTTTTACAGTCTCGATTTAATTATCGTGTACGATAAAAACTCTTCTTCGGTAACTTTTTCATCGATATATTGAACTCTATTGGAAAATAATCGAGAGAATGTTAAGCCATCGAAGGCTAAGAATAAGTGAAATAATGAAAGGTTTTTCAAACCTGTTTTAACACTAATATCAGGGACATAAGAAAATGGTACTTCTGATGTATCGACGCAATTATTTGATTATTTGGTATTCGTTAAAACAAACGATCTTAGTAATTGAGGTGGTTAATTAGGGATTGAAAAATTAGAAGACCGATTTGCAAGTTAAAAGTAAAATAATATATCGATCTTTCGTAAAAAATTTTATATCAAATTTTTCATTTTCGTATGAGATAGAACAAAAGATTAAACTGATATGTTTACTTGAAAGTGGATTTAGGGAAATTAATCTTTTGCCAATTGAATTTAAGCGAATCCATGACACGATATTACTGTATAGTATAAACATGGAAATGAAATAGCTGATAGAAGAACCATCGATGACTAATGTCATTGTCAGGAGCAAGAAAGTGGTCGAGTGCTTGAAATAACTGACCTGTTTGGAAAATACGACAATGAGAAATGTTCGTGTCTACGAGCCATAGTAAATACTTGCGTGTGTACGTCTATACAAATGGCGGCATTTTTGAAATCAAAAATAGAGTATATTACTCTTGATTGTCCAAACGAAACAATTACTTATAATTACAAGACATTTGATACAGGATTTCAATATGAGAAATCAATATGTTACAATTTGTTGGAAACATTTAGCTTGCACATAAATCACATATGAAACTCACGCGACTGATAACATTAAATTACACTGAAACTGAGAACTCGATCGATTCTAAAAATTCCAAGTACAATTTTTTAAATTAATTTTCACTCATTATCGAGATTCCAAACACAATTTCTTTTCCCTAATTTATTAGTAATATTCTTAGTAAGAACCAATAATTATCGGTTTTCTTTTATAAACGATTATCAACGTGAAAAATTAAATTCGCTCTATAGAAGAAAATGAATACAAAAGTTCAAACCCTTACCTGTCACCAAAAGATTCTTCGATGTCTAATTCACGATAGTCTCACGTCGACGTCAAAATGAAACTCCAAACTGATCGCTTCTCGTTGCTCTTCGTTCGAAATATCGATCACGATTAATCAGGCACTACCAACCACATCCACTAGTATCACTGTCAGGCCGATTAACAACAAGTTACGAAATTAGCAATTAAAGGCACCCTCGATCGAACCATCTTTCTCTCTCGACGTCACACTAAATCATGTCAAACGTATCTTTCCGTTCCAATCGTCGTTGACTAACTTCCAACGAACAAAATGTCTCGATACACTATAATATCCTTCGTGTTCTTTGTGGAGATAATTCTTTTCGTTATTGTAGCATCTTCGTTGCTGCTCCTTAATTTAAAAGTGAAGGAATAAAATTAGTTTAAAAAAGCAATTAAAGTAATTCACGTGGGTTTCTTTGAAGATGGATGATAAAACGAAATAGAAATAGAAATAAAATAAAATAAAATCTGCGAAAAACAGTTTCTATTAAAAAGAAGGTTATACGAATAATCAGCGCAATTTACTTCGAAGCAAAATTAAAATTGATGATCGAGCGAATGATTGACACACGGTTTACATTGAAAAGGAAGCGGAATTGATGACTAAACAAGCGAGATTTCGTTAAACACACGATTTCCTTCGTAAGAAAGAGAAAGTAGATTTGGTGGTTACAGGGATAATCGTTGCAGTTTATCTCAAAGAAATAGCACGGATGATCAAACAGACGAGAAACAAGGTTTCTCTGAAGAAAGAAAATAAAATAGCTGATCGAGTAAATAGTAAATACAATTTACCTTGAGAAAGAAGCAGACTCGACCGATCAACGCTGTTTCCCTCGAAGAAACGCTAAAATCAATGGTCAAACACACAGTCAATGTAAGTAGTTTCCCTCGAAGATGAAGTAGAATCAGTAGTTAAATCAACAAGATTGGCACAGTTTCCCTTCAAGAGACACTATGATCAATATTTATACAGGTAGTCAACGAATCTCCCTTTCGACTGATCCAATCAATGGGCGAAACGATCGTATTCGATGAAATTTTCCTCGAAGATGAAGCAGAATCGCAGATCCTTACGTAAACGACCGATCAAGTTTCCACGGCAATAAATCAAAATTCTCTGGCTAATTAAGAATATAATAGAGACACGACGACGTTTACATTTAAAGGAATGGAATTGTTAGTTAAACAACGACAGGATTTTCTTATTCGAAAAGAGAGGAGAAAAGCGTCCGATGTTCACGAAGTCTTGCACAAATATGAAGGGGAAACCGGCTCGCGTATCGCTGATATAGAAGCTTGCTTAGCGAAGACGAACACGATACTCGATGACACGTGTTTGCCAATAGAAAAGGAGAGAATCGAAGAGAAATAGAACGAAAGGAAGAAACGTTGATTGACAGTGGAACCGGCGAAACCAGAAATAGTTTCGAAAACACGATTTTCCGATCGCGAACATCGAGGACCACGTGCTCGCGTTGCCATCGATCGAACTCCATTTAGGCCGGCTTCAGACGAGCGGTTTGCGGCAAATCGTCGCAACAGCGACGGCATTGGTAGAACGCAGACACAGAGTTCTTCTGTCTCGCAAAAAGAAAGATGCATACATACGTATTTCCTTGTTTCTCCAAAGCGTCGTGGCGCCACGCCGGAAACCGGTCGTCCGAAGCCAGCCATACTTTTCAATGGTGTTGAAATGAATTGTATCGCGTTGTCGTCTTGTCGCGTACTAAAATTGCAATATAAGGACGGTGTTAAGGACTGACGTTGAAACCCAACTGATTTTTGCAATTTAAATAACGGATATATCGAAACGAATTCAGTGGATTTCTCAGGTAAATTTGTCGTTTATTTTGCCGGTTTTGATCTTGGATCGACTCTAGTATATTTTTCATATTTAATTGATATGCGGGAATTACGTTATGTTATTCGTTGATACTCTGTAGTTTAAAAATGTTAGCATCGTTATTTTAGAATTAATATTTACAAAAGGTATAAATGTAATTGAGTTCTAAGGAGGGTTAATTAAGGATGTTCAAGCTTTTTTTGTGAGATTGGTTTTTTCTTGCAAGCTACCTCTATAAATTAAACCCCTTCTGAAAGGATACGTAGTTTTGTTAACCGGTTTCTTCTAAAAAGATTCGTAGAATTAGCTTTTTGCGAAGGGACTGATTTATGAATATCGTTCCTTCTGAGAAGACTGCCTCGTTACCATAAAAAATCAAGGACAGGTTTTCATAGTTTGTATTCACCGAAATATTCACACACACAATAATTTCAAACAATACAAATTACTAATACAACAAATTACCAGATATGTCTATACAAATTTCACCTTACGTTTGAAGATACAAGCAAAGTGCAAATTAGATTCTCAAAATCAAATATTAAGAACAGTAAATAACTATATGCAGAATATCCTTCTAGCGAAAGACGGATATTCTCTACTCGCTATGCACATACGAAGTGAAAGACACACACTAACATTCCAAACACATATCGCGAATAGGAATGACCTCGTAACTTACATAACACCAAAACTGAAGAAATTACACCATATAACATTGAATGTGACCGATCTAATATGACACATCAATTATCGAACAAAAGGTTTCATAAAATTCAAATTAAAAAAATATGAGATCGCGAAACACACAACGGGTATGCATAAGTTATGTACGTAACTTCCAACTTACACACATGCAGCAAGTTTAACCGTTACTGGCGTTGATAATGACAGAAGCACAGTCATGGATTCGTTACCATATCTAGCGTTGTTTCAACGAGTTTCATTCCCACTTGATTTAGTGTCGCTCCTAACCGTTGGTTCACGTAACAGAGAAAGATAAAATGAACCACGACAGATATACGATTACATACTTACGTACTACATCGTTCAAAGTCTATAAATAATATCGCAGACGGTATAATTAGAGGTCTTCTGTACTATTTCCGCACGAGGTAACATCCTAAGCGTATACACGGGAAACTTTAAATCGTAGCACAATTGGAGCCGGAAGAAATTTTAAAGTGGGCTAAAAAATGAAAAACAAGCCGAAGATTCAAGAATAGCAGAATTACACTGGAAACTCTATTTTTGGAGGAAACGTACGTTTGAAAATCGATCGAGTATTACGCGGTAGGTAGTAATTGACTGATATAATTGGAGTAATAAATGTCATTACGGATTGTTTGATATCACTGTAACTTTTGTAATAAATTCAATGTCAAGATTGATTCATTATCAATACTTATCTTGTTTACAGTAGATTGTATAACAGTAGAATCGAGATATTATGTTCGTAATTTTTTATGAAAATGTTCTTCGCTTTGATGAAGAATTTTTATTTTTAAAATGATATATCGCAACGATATAAACGATGCTTTTCTTTATCTGTAACACAAATTTTTTACTTTATCTTTTACATAAAGTTCGTCAAAATCATTCATAAAAAATATTTTCTTTAGATCTCACTCATTTACTCAAATACATATAGTAAATCGTGCTAATATTAAATAACTAAATATAACTAGATATAAGTAATGATATTAAATAACAAACGGGATCACAACGTTGTTTATGGGCACAGAGACGTTAGAAAAATTTTGATCGTAGTCGCGTAACGACATTGGTTCCTCAAGAATCCCGTCTGCCTTGATAGATCATCAAGTAACACGACCGGAATCTGCACGTCTCGCGTTGCGTCGCCGAAGGAAAATTTTTTATTTTTACTTTGTTCTATGAAAATGCTTTCACTGGCTGCGCAAAGGTCAGACTGAGAGAAATCTGTGTTCGCTTCTGGTTTGCATAACAGTAGAACGATAGATCTTGAATAATAGATATATTTCTGTTATATATTCGAAACACGTAACGAAAGAGAATTCGACAATATTACCCAAAAAACGGCTCCATGAAATTTTAATGTCTTATTAGAAGAGACGAGAAATTTGCTAATGGAAAATTAAAATGGCTTACACTTATTAATACTCTTTCTCCAAAAACGACACTTATCGTACCATCTAATACTCAAAGATCAAAGTCTAAAACAGTTTTCTATCCCATCTTTTTTAAATACTTACAATATTAAACCTAAATTTAATACTTTTAATCATTTTATTAATATGAAATCTGTTATTAATTATTTATTGTAATATTGTACAAATATAAAGTTTGCATAACTATCGTGATCCATCTTGATCATCTATCTTTTCCAAACTGATAATAATCCTTCATGGAATTTACCAATTTCACTTCCTTATTGTTCATTTATCACCTAGTATCGGTAACAGATTGTGTTATACGTGTTTCGTCGGCAAAACAAACAGAACTAAACGATCTAAGAATCGCTCAGTAAGCAACAATGCGGTTATGGCTGATTTCGACAATAATTATCGTTCTCAGAAAATCTACGGCATTAAATTTTCTCACGTCGTTATATTTCCGTTTCGTAATGATAGTGATTTTCCTTCTGATCCTTCAGATTAAACGTCCTTAACTAACATCATCAAGTGAAGAACATCATTAACTAAATCACAAATTTATAACGAACCCCATTTTTTATTATTTTTTAACAAGATTCCAAAATATATTAAGAGTAGACAAAACAAAGAGTTTGCCTGAAGATAATATTTATCGAATAAATCAAAATTTTATTACACGTTTATCTGATAATTTCAAGGTCAGAAAGATTTTTCACTTGATAGAATGTAATTTGCGGTTTAAACGATTTTTAATATTATTAAATATATCATTGAATATCTAAATAATCTATCATTCGAATGTGTAATTTGTAATTATAAAATTTTATGATTCGTAAACTCCTAGAAGGCAATTAGAAATTCATGAATATACAAATGTGTGTCACTTTATAATCTTTGTTGTAAGTATGTATGTACTTGTATCGCGTATTTATGACATTCAAATAATAATATCTACATTCAGCTTTCGAAAATTAACTTACTAATACAAAGCCTATCTTATAGTAAACTTAATTATTTCGTTAGCAATGGAACATGCGCGTCTCGCAGAAATGTCAAAAATTACAGACAAATATAATGTTCCTAGTTTTATTTAACTTCCTAATTTTATTTACAATAATTATCGTAACGAAGTGTCTTTGACAATTGACAATAACTCAAATTTAATCTAATTTTTACGAACGCATGATCGAACTCGAATTTTATTCTTCAAGATATAGTTCATTCGAGTAACTCTGAAACGTAATTATTTAAAGCTTAGAAACGAAAGATTAAAAACATTTAACCTGTAATGGTGTACTCCATATTAATATTAAAAAAACATACAAATCGGCGTTAAAAGATGCCAATATTTACAACCATAAAAATCATCACGTGAAATCACCTTTTCATCTACTAATCCTACTCATAACAGCACACTCACCAAACAAACTATCAATGATCGCAAACGAGTTACAATGCCTTTCACATTTTACGTAAGCAAAAAAAGAATACAACGATCGTGATAGAAACTTTACAAGCGTCCCATTTATTTATGTGCGTGTCTGTGTCAAGACTGCAATCAGTAAGATTAATCTCGTCTATCGTCGACAACATGCCTCTCCGCAACTATGCTAGTTGGCACCGAATAATGGTACAATCGTCTCGTAACATAGGATTGATAACTCGTCACGCTAGAGGGACATATTCATTACTCGTCGCTTCGGATTGCATCACGTTAATATTAATTAGCGACAGATAACTTCGATAAAGGTCGCGAACTCTCGTATATTGAACCTTAACATTGGGGCAGTGAACGATATTTATGAAGTAGAGATGATATAGCACGTACGTAGCTGTGCGTATAGCATCGGATTCCATTGACTGTTAAGGAAATTAAAATGAAAAGAGAGAAGAATTTTCCATAACGATGCTACTAAACAGTATCGAGAAGAATCATTTCGTCGATGGTCTACAATAAAAGATTATAATACGTACTTGAGACACTTAAGTCTCCTACGTGAAAATTACGTCGAAGAAGAAGAACAAAAAGAGAACGATGCTTTCCTTCAAAAAAAAAAAAAAAAAAAAAACACTAGATGAAGTAAGTAGTTCGCAAAAGTATAACGTGTCGTACCTTCGTGACATTCCATACGAAAATCGTATTCAGCTCCCCGCGGTTCACCGAATTAAACAAAAAAAATCGTGCTTGTAAGTGTGCTTTAGATACCGAAAAAACGAGTTTTAAAAATCGTGTGACAAGCGCATTTTTAAACCTGAGACGTAATCCTCTCTTGTTCTTCCGCCCCTGCCGTTTCTACGCTCGTCGAGATCGAATTCGCGCGATATCTTGCAATTCGTAGCTGCCTTTTTGGCACGAGCAATTAAAATCACGTTTGTGGAGAATTATACACTGAAACTACTAAGAACTGCTCGTCAGAATATTCCTTTTAATCTTCCACACGATATAAACTTCCGTAGTAATCGACTTTGAAGTTTATCTCGTAATCTTTTCATCGGATTTTAATCCTTCTGGGCTTAAATTTGCCGAGTTTCTGAGCATTGCGTACATATGCAAGCAGAATTTCTCTGAAAAGTGGGAAACTTCGAAATTTTTGTATTTATCTGTAACGGCAAAATTTCAAGAATGTCTGGAAGTTGTGAAAAATAAGACATCGATATTTTCTTGCTTGCTTATGATAGCCGGTATGTCAAAATATATGTACGAAATTTTTGGGATCTATGGGAAAATTCTCTTTTAACAGTTACGCGTAGGGAAACTTTCAGAACCAATCGTAACTAATAAATTGACAGTGGAAAAAGTAATTCGCCGACCACGAGCGGTTTTTCCACGCTTATTATAACCCTAAATCACGTTACACTTACAATTAGCCTTGAATTGTACCTCCGTAAAAACAAAAACAAGTTTCTTCACTGTAACGGCATAAGTGACTCCCACGCGTACGTCGAATAGCCGCTGCGATTCGAATTCAAGGTATTTGTAGCTCGACGATATTTCTCAAAAGTAAAACACTCTGAGATTAGAATATTCTTCGCGCATTTCTAAGATTCTCTAAGAAGAGATTCTAACCATCTTTAGGAAGAAATTTCTTGGAAAATTATCTCTGTACTCTTTACGCGCGCACGCCAACTAACAATTCGGAAATGAACATAACGTGAACTTGGCATTATAATATACAGCATGTTGAACGCCGAAATTACCGATATTAGATACAGATTTTACGTTGATTTTATACAAAAGCTTTGGGCCAAGATTTTCCTTAAAAGAACATTCTTCCGTCTTTAAAAGCGATTTTCCATCATTAATCGAAATATCATTTTTGCAATGGCTTACTAGTGGGATTACGTGTTCAACTTTGAAGATGATTATCTTCATCTCGGTAAGACTAGGCTCTCTAAAAATTGATGAATCCTGTACGGATAATATTTATACTAAGCAACGTGTCGTCAAAATTTCAAAGAAATTATAAAGTGAAACGACGCTACAGATGTCTTCAGACAATGCATCCGACAATGCAATGTAGACGAGAGCGTTGGACGCACGTAGAAAACCCCCGCTTTTACGTCACAGACGTCGACAAAAATATCAATGAGATTTCTTAGGATAATCTCATACATATTTAGATCGTTAATTCGATCGACTAAGGAACAAGTGGTGAAGAACTATTAGCAAAATCCAGGAAAGGTTTTACTGGCAAGTTTTATTACAAAACATCTAAGAACGATTTACATCGTAATAAAAATAATCGCGCTATCTCGTCGCGTGACATCCGCTCGAGGTCTCGGCGATTTCTAATCAATCTACGAATACTTACACGTACATATGTACAAAACTCGTGGCCATACACCACGTTGTCCATGTTATTTTCATCTCGTTAATATATTTTGTATATTTATGATGTTATTATTTTACTAGTATAACGATTATTGCACTATATTCTTTATAGAATGGAGCTTTTGTACGAACAATTTCAGGAACTTTGATAACAAAGGAGAGTACTAATTTTTATCATTAGCTACCCACGAGTTTACGATTTACGACAATTATTTTAACCTACGGTCTTACTCTAATTTTTATTCGCTCGCCTAATGATTGAATTTTTAATCAATCATTGTTGATGAAAAATTGTGATGATAATTGGATCGCGGATCTTTATGCAAATTCGTATTTTCATGAATAGAATAATACAATTGAAAGATTCGATACAATTGAAAGGACTTGGACAAAAGTTTGTTTCTATCCATCAAATATCATCGATAGTACTGTATTTTAGATATTTTACATATTTTTGCGTCATATGCATTCTATGAGTTTTCGTATCTTCGAATCACCCATAATTGCATAAAAATCCACAGTTTTGTGATAATGAATATTAATGACGGTGGAATTTAAAATTCCTGGATTCAGTATCTTATCTTACTTTAATACATGTATTGCACGCTTTTGGAAGACTAAAGATTCTTTGCTCGAGATCAACGTAACAAATATTGTACTTCGTTGTGAACGTTTCGCTACAGCCTTTCAACCTCTGTGATCGAGTTTTCGCTTTTCCTCGATTTTATACTCGATCTCCGTAACATGCTACTCCTTAAAGGTTCACCGCGAAGCGACGCTCTCATCGAGTTCCTCGCACTGCATCTAGAAAATGATCGGAACATGGCGACCGGCGGTGTCTCCTCGTCCTCGCGTTTCCTGTCAAAACATTGCGTTTAAAAATATTGAATCGCTTAAAGATTTGAATAACTTCCCAACTCGATCCTTCTCTTCTGTTCAAAAGATTTAAAAAGCATTTGAAGAAAGAAGATAGTCCAATTTTCTTCTGAGACACTTAACAAATTTTAAGAAGAAAATAATACAAAAGCACATGAAGATATAGGTCTAATAGAATGCTTGAGAATCTTGAACTTCGAGCTTGAAGACCTGCGAATATCTTTAAAAAAAGGAGACTGGAAGTTTCTTTATGTGATTTTACCTTCCGATACAAGGTACATCCCACATCTTCTGATCTTTTCCAAAATCCTCACCGTCCTGCAGCGTCTGCGGAAGATCCTTATTCAACGTTTCCGGCAAAAAGAGAGTCAGAAGACCGCCCATAATTCCGAGTGTACCCAGCACAAGAAGAGGCAGGAACGACGAAACAACATTGAGATACACTACGAACGGTGCGAGAATACTAGCAACGTATCCCATTATGTGTATCAAAGCTACACCCTGAGCTCTAACCACAGTTGGTAATACTTCAGCCGCATATTGGAGGCCGATATTGTACGAAATGTTTATCCAAAATCGACCGAGAATTGCCAAAGAAGCCGTATATATACCTGAAAAGAAAATTTCAGCATTACTTTCTAATTCTAATTTTTCATGAACAAATTTTAGAAAATTTTAAGAAATAAAAAGGAAAAATTATTTTATCTGTCTGTGATTCGATTTGTCTAATTGCCTACAATAGTTAATACAAGCATTTGCATTTTATAAATATTCCAAAATATACATTTTCTTCCTTTCAAAAAGCAAAATGTGATACGAATGAAAAATATTTGTTTGTTCAAGTCAAAATTATCGACTTACCCTATTTTTGCCTTGATATTGTAGGCTGTTTAGAAGATTGATCGGTAATATAGAATAGTTGAATAAGTAAAAACGAAATATACGAACTATTGGAAACGGCAGAAGCCCAGATGCTGAAGATACCGGAAATGACGAGGGAACCACACGCCAGCCATCTTCTGCCCCATCGATCGAGAACGAGCGTGAGGAACGTGTCAGCAGGCAACTCGGTTGCTGCAGCAATCGTAAACGTAACAAACACGTCCAGACCTAAATTATCGACGTTTCGTACGTGACCATCGAACACCAAAGAAATCGCCATCCTATATTTCGTAAAACAAGTTCATATGATAAAGGAAGGCACGCTATCATATTTCATGTGAGAAGCAAATTCCTTCAGAAATGAAGTATTTTTAGGCAAAAGATACAAAACTGTTCGTAAGATTTTTACAAGATTCCGATTTTACGCCAATCTATTTGATGTCTTTAATGTGTTTAATAGCGATACAAACCAAATAACAATAAATAGAATCGTGATATTTCGTAGTCGTGGCGTTCTAAATAGATCCAACACGGAGTACGTTTTGTCTGCTTCCTCCTCTTTGCAGATTCTGGCACAGGTTTCCTGTTATTAGCAAATTTTTAACTAGTTAATGTCGTTTCATTGTTTTTCTTACAAATTTATGTGAATCTGTTATGTGTACAAAAATTACGATAAAATTTAGAAGAAACTTTATGTTATATTTGTATGAGACGATCCTTTCTAAGTCGTTTACTTGAACGTTCGCAAATTTTTGCACTTTACTTTATAAAATAACAAACCTCTGAAAGTTGATTATCTGCTAATATCGTACATTAATGTTAATATTGCCATAATCTATTCATAGTCTGAGTAATTTCTAAGTGTTTAATCTATTTATATAAAAATTCTCAAAGATAAAAACAATACACGAATTCAATACATAACACAGAAATTAACAGAAATTTATCGCTGGCAATTTAGGCGCTAAGTACGATATAAAACTACTAGGTTGTAAACAAATTTTCAATTACGTAAAAGATTCAATTAGGATGCATATTTCTATTCAAAGAAAATGATTATATACTTAAACGCATATAAATCGGTATTTATAGAAGGCGCATAAAGTAGGAAAGATCATAAAAGTACAAAATACGGAAAAAATTGCGATAATCGGTTTCTTTACCCGGAATCGTTTATAGATGTCATCGGGCACCTTGGTGCCGTTTATTCGCTCGAATTTACCAAGGATTTTAATGGCCCTGTCTATCTGACCTTGGCTGACCAGCCATCGAGCGCTTTCCGGTATCAACCACGGCGTCGCTACGGCTAGAACAAGAGGAACCGAGGTGACAATACAGGTCATCCTCCAGTCGGCTAAATAATAGGCGATCCAGGGTAGAATGCAAGTTGCAAACGTGAAGAATATCGCGATCGACATGTTCGCCACGAATGTCCTCCATTTTGGTCCAACGTATTCTAATACTAGAATAAAAAATATAATATTTAGAAGAATCATTTGTGAAAGAAATATTCTGTGAATAAAGAATAGAACAATATATTAGGTTGTCGCAAAAGTTTCTTTCGTCTAATAAGGCGATAGATGCACATCATGTTTTGTTTTATATTATTTTATTGAATTATATTCATTGGGACAAAATAGATCATACGTAATTCAATAAAATAATATAAAACGAAAGAAACTTTTGGGACAACCTAACGCAATATAAAGAAAAAAACTTGAGTTACAAATATATAAAAGGTAGATATACAATATATAGACTAACTTAACAAATATGTTTAGTTCTATCAATAAATCGTGTTTAGATCTAATAACAAAGACTTCAATAATTTCCCGATGATTGTTCAAGCCCATTTAAATTTCCGTAAGTGTTTCGATACTTATCGAAAAGAATACGTTTCTATTTACGAATTATATTTCTTAAAGATACAAAAAGTAGAATCACGCGTAAGTAACAATAAATTAACTACGAAGAAACAGAGGCATCGTTAGATTACCGTGTTATCTCGTTAAACTATTTATGATAATTATTGAAAGATCGACAAGCCTGAGATACATATTTATATCAAAACGAACATTCTCTACGGAAAGTCGAGCCTAATTCGATGAAAGCAATTGTCTTCCTAAACGAACATATCTCTAGAACAACTCTATTTTCGTACAAGAAAACAGATTAAAACGATGAGAAATTATCTTGAACAATTGAACTGACCTTCGCGATAAATGAATCTCGCAATTTTACGAATACGTAGATGAAATTAATATCTGATGCGTATACGTCCAATAAATTAGAAACGCAAGGTTATAACTCTTTAATCGTATAACAGGACAGGATGCGGTAAACACGTGGAAATATATCATAGTGAACAACGTCTATTTGTAGTTGACGTAAAATAGGGAGTAATTGCTCTTAATGAAGCAACCGTGTTAGCCACTTAATAGTGGCTTGTTTCTAATCCGGAATCACCTTCAATTAGTTGTAACTAGTGGCTTCGTTATAATTGCCGCTCAGTGGTTTTTTCTTTCTTCTTTTTTTTTTTTTTGCTTTATTATAATTACGATGCTCGAACCATATTTACCATGGAAGTCGCTTACTTATTTAAAATCACTTCGTACCACTGAATTTTACTTTCCATGCTTGATAACGAACCAATTTATAATTCATAATAAACCAAAATGACGAACGTTCGTTTAAATGACGAGTATCAGATATTTTTGTTTTTTAATCGCTAAAAATATACACAGCTCTTTTTAGCAAAGTTGATGTTACAAAAAATTACTTGAATTAATTTTTATTAAATAAAATAGCTATAAGACAATTCAACAAGTCAGATATTTTCAGCACACTTCTCGGAATTTCCTGTAATTCACCCTAAATTTTCTCAATACTCTCCGGATTTCTTACATATATATAACGTGTCTATACAAAACTTTTAATTCATCATTTTCTCGCAATATTTTCTAATTTTCTCTAACAAATAATGCTTAAAAACTCTGACTACATTTTGGATTATTATCTCGCACGAATACAACATTTTAAGCTATTAATCGCTTTCCTGAAAATCTGGGTCAGTTATCAGCTTCGGTACGAGACCATCAAGTATCCTAATACCCACGAACGCGAGTAATTTTGCAGATTATATCCAAACGTCTAATACTTTTCTACATAGAAACTTAATGAAAAGTAAGAATAGAAGAACCTCGCATTACAAAAATTAACTTCCATGAAATCTGAATATTATTTATGCTGTCTATAATTTCAACATTTTCTTTCGCAAATCATCATCATCGTCATCATCATTATCACCATTGCGACACCCATTCTAAAATATATGTATCATTAATTTAATAGAAAATAAGAGTAGAAGAACCTTACGATATAAAAATCAATGTTCATAAAACCAACAAAATATCGTTTTTTAAATATACGTGTCATTCGGTTTATATTACCATTAAAATTATTCCCTTTACAACACGTAGATAGAACGAGGAGATCTGGAGAAGAGATATTATTCTCATAGAAAGGATACAGAAAGGAAAAGAAGACGTAAAGAAGCTTCTCTGAGACCACTCGTTTCATCACTTCGCCTCTCAAGGTTTATTGCCTTCAACGTTACATTATTCGCGCAGAAAAAGCATTCGCTTTTCTCCCAGCTGTTTCCGTCACCCTGCAATTTCATATCATGTTACCGTTCGATCAAAAGCCACGACTCGTTTACTGTAAACGAAGATTCCGTGTGGCACGGTTAGCAAAGATAAATTACAGACGATCGTATTAATAATAATAATCTGACCGATATCTCGCGTGTTCGCAATGCGACCGATCGAGAAACGCGAGCACCGTCCAACGCAAGGACGTTGTTAACGTTTCGAAACTGATTAACGTTCGTTCTCTTCTTTCTTTTCTTTCGTCTCTTCCATCTCGCCTGTTAGCTACAGCGGCTCGTAAAAGTATCTTGGCATTTATAGACATTTTCTATTTATATATATTTATTAAATATTATGGTGTCATAATTAGTACAACAAAGAATTATTATATTTTTGTTATATAGATATATCGAAATTTCATTAGGATCGTAATCAGATCGTATAATAATTATATCGAATATTATGTCAAAATTATTCATACGGTTATCGTAATGCAAAGTCTGAACTAAGTAAATTTGAAAATGAATATAGAAGATACAAAATTATTTAACGTAAATATGTATTTCGCAGTGATCATAAAAATATTTAATTATAAAAATAATCAAACATTTATTATATTAATAAATCTCGATATTTGCTAAACATTCATTACATGTTTAAGATGATTGTCCATGCTGTATATTTGTACTAAATAAATGTTTGCATTAAATATCTCGTAATTTCTATGTGCATCTTCAGAAATGTTTCAAACTTTACCAATATAATCAGTACAATGCTAATGAAATTTCAGAATGTTTTATATAACACATATTGTACGTACATAAAATTTTTCTGTGGTAAATGTGTAAATTATTTTATGAACTTGTGTTTACACGCTTTGCAGTCTCGTTGCATATTTTCCTCCTACTGTTAGGATTATCTGCAGTTTGTATGTGAGTTGTATGAAGTTGATCGAATTCTATGCTTTCAACGAGCTGGTCGAGTGAATTTCTGCTTGAATAAGTTATAAATCGTGGTGGGATGAAAGGCACGTGTTATTGATATCGAATGGTTAGTTGGAATGTTGAATAGGAATTTAAAGAATCAACTCAAACTTTGTCGATAATAAATATATAGACAATATGACTACAAATAACACGTAAAAAATAATGGATATATTTTATAGGATATTTGAATGTTTATTAGAGAATCTTAATAATAATATGGAACATAAAAAAGAAAGAAAATTTCAGTGATTTTTATTAATATGAATTTAACATTAATATAAATAAAAACAAAATCTGTTATAAATGATATAAACGAACTTTTTAACTAAATATCGTTGGAAAGAAAAGTGACACAAGCACACATACGAAACAATACAAAAAATTCACGTCTAGAGAAATTTGTTATGAATTTCGAAGTCTATATGAATACGTATACTAATAGCTATACTTTAAAGCTTCTAAAGCTTTAAAGTTTTAACATTTAAAAAGAAGTACAAAAATATTTCTTTTAAAATATGTATGATATTTTCCACAGTATTTTCTATGCATTTTGTACAATTAAGGATTTCCTCATTCCTATCGATTTTCCTCTGGTTGTGAAACCCTCGGACAATCACGTCTCTTTCATTTTATCTTCCCTACGCTCGATTATAAATACGGAATCGAACATAGAATTATTCGCAAATCAATGAATCCGATGATGTAATTTATTACGCGCTCGAAACGAATTAGCATCACTTATCTTAGTTTCAATCAATACCTTACTTTCTCAAGTCATTGATTAAAATACGATCTACATTCGTAGAGATCGAACCTTTTTTCTCAACATTTCCGTCGAATATTCGTGATCGATCGTTTAATCGACCTTGATAATTAGAAAATTCGAACGCCAAATCATTAACGAACTAGCCACTTGCTCACGAATCTCGTCAACTTGGCCTAGTTTTGTCGAACAAATTGTAAATTTTTCCAACCTCAGCTTGAGTCATCGAGTCACGGTTAATGCACGTCACCTGAGTTTCGTTGGTCTCGATTTTCACAATTGGAATGCTGTCAGCGGGACAAACTTGCTATTCGATCAAGAAAACCCGTTTCAATGACTCGTCTGATGAACTGTCTACCGTTAAAGTTACGTTAGATCGGCGTGACGTTTATACGTGCTTATAGTTTCTTCGTAATAGTTTTAATCAGCGTTTTCTTTTGGGTATTAACGCTGTATTTCAACCCTTTCAGGGTATAAAATATCTTTTAACACAGAGACTAGTCTAGATTTTCTCTTCAGTACGAATTAAAAATATTACATGATGATATTAGAACAATAACTGGAAAATATATTTCTACAGTATTTTTGAAATTTTTTCATGTAGAGTTACACTAAAATTTTCTATTATAAATTGTCTGTATTATAAATATCAAACAATGAATTCAGCATGAATTATATCGATCTTATATTAAACAATTTATTAGAATTTTCAATGGAATATTTAAAATGTTACTTAATTGTTTTATATTATTATGTGATATTTTTAAGTACTTTAAATGAGTTTGTTAGAAGAAGATGTTCCTTAGCTCAATTAAGACCATATGCATATATGTATGTGTATATATACATGGATTTATAGTTGTGGAAGCGTCGTTGTAAAACCATTCATTGGTTACCTTCGCTTTCTGTTAGGAAGTGGAAATTTATGAAAACCCTGATATACTATGGTTGTGTAGAAATGAAATGCAATTTTGAACAACTAACAGAAAACAGAACAGAACTAAGAGAAAACAAAATTATAATTGATTGCGAGTATAGAGGGAAAATATAGGTATAGAAAATGACTGCGAAGTAACTACTTTTAGATATTATAAATATTCAATGGTATATATAAATCTAAATATCTTAAAGTTTGATATTTTTATCTTACATAAAATTCTTGGAAAATAGAAAAATTAAGTTTTTTCTCTCTCTCTCTCTCTATCTCTCTCTATCCCTCTATCTATCTTTGATATAAACGCTGCGGTTAAAAAGTAAAAATTTATGACCTCACGTATATTCATATGTATTTCAGTACCTTCGTAACTTTGAACCATTTTCAATTGCATTTGAATTGTTGCATAGTAACGTAAGTTCTGTTGCAAAATTTATATACTTATAGAAAGATCAGTCGTAAATCAAGCATAACAACGGTTTTACAGTGTATTGAAGAGATTACTTTGTAATTTAAATTTGGAGATCTTTCTGCTTACAGTAATTACAAAAAGTAACTGTACACCATTGTATTTAAAACAGCATTTATATATACATATACCAATTCATTAAGACTAAGTCTTAAGATAAGACTAAGTTTAAGATTAAGATATTAGCTTTCATATCATTTATAATAATTTCATATATGATTATAAATAATTAATACTATCAAAATGAAACGTAAAACCTGATTTTAAAAAAAGGAAGAAAGACGCTTCATGGGGAAATAAGGGTACATAGGTACAAGTACTTTTTGTAGCCACTGTGCATCTTTCAAACTCAACTCGAAGGCAAAAAAGAAGTAATTAAAAAATGATTACCTAATATGTACATCATAGTGAAGCAATTATCGAAGGCGAATCCAACGAAGAAACGGCACAGGGTGAACTGCCAGAAGCTAACCGTGAACGCAGTAGCCACTCCGGCGAGAAACCCCATTAAATTAGCTCCGATCAAAGCTGGTATTCTTCCATATTGATCAGCGATCCATCCAAAAATTAATCCTCCAAAGATAGCGCCGATGAAGAAAATACTTTGAGCTATGGTTGGCAGTGCATCGTACTGACAAACCCATCCCAGCTGCAACAGAAAACTACAGTCGAATGATTTACTTCTGATCACGACCAGCATCATAGGAATTTATAGCAACTTCAACGCCTCGATTAAAAGAATTTTCGAACAAAGTTTTAAAATTCCTAATGAAACAAGCCTTTGTCCTTTTCTCTTTCCTTTTGAGGAAAAAAGAAGTAGAAACTTAAGACCTTGCGCGTTCTCGCATCCTTTTTCCGGATGCTCGCTACCCCTCGAGGAACAATTCTCCTCCTGTCGAGCAACGCAAAGTTCATGGAAATCCACTGCAGTAAAAAGTCTTGCAGAACGTTTACAAATGGATATTAGTTGAGTTTATGTCGAAGAAATCTGCGTGTTCATGCTGTTGTTCGTTATAGAGTTTTATTAAGATTTCTTTTCAATTCGCTATTTTCAATTTCAGTTTTATCGCAACCTGGTTTTACCAACTTTCATAACTCGACATTTTTTTTTTTTTTTTTTTAAGTATTTTTAGAGATACTTATTCGATTGTATCTTATTTGGCAGTGCAACACTTGAATTTAGAATGTACTCTGTAATTTCACTACACGCACTAATTACTACTGCAGTATGTACTAGTAATTCTGTTACGTACTATAATTTTCCTCTTTGGAAATCAACATTGTTAATTTTCCCACTTCTGAATTATCGATCTTTTCGCAAACGTTTATTCGATCCTTTCCATCGTTTTTCTTTATTTCCAAAAATTTCATACTACGCTTACTTTTTATCGAAATAGGTCATGCAAATAATCGAATACGATATACACAATATAAAGAGATTAATTAGTAGGAACAGATAAAATAATCAAAAAGCAGGAAATTACAGGTCGAACGTTTCGTGTCTCACCTCGGATGCCACAGACGCATAAGGGACGGTGGTGTAATTAAATTCCCATCCTTGTTGGCAATCTTTCGTTGGCCACGATGGGTCCGGCACGTAGCTTCCATTTAGCAAAATCTCCGTGTAATTTACATCGTACATGCTGCATCTCGAGTAACCTTCGTGGTTCACTGGTATCGCTAGCGACAGCCTGAAACGAAAGAGAAGATAACGTAGATTGATTCACGGTCTTCGATGCCGATGGACTTTCCGACAAGCGAGTGATTAACGTTCTATTTGAGATTCGACAAAAAACATTGAGAATCTCGAATATTTGTCGAGTTAATAATACTCCATTGATTGTTAGTGGAGTCTGATAAAACGTACTTGATTGGAATTTTATTCAAAGCGAAGAAAGTTATTTTCAATTGTAGCTGGATGTACGTTAATTGCTGCTTGCCTATCTTTGCACATTAATGTATTTTTCATCATTCTTTCCGATTGTTATTGTCTCGCATTATCCTAGTATTATCTCGTGGTTAGCATCAACGCTTTTATCGTGTAAATTTGTTGCGTTGTGTTTGTACGAATTTGTAGAATATATAATAAACAATGCAATGAGAAATGAAAAAGTTTGAAGAATTATTAAATTAGGTAAATTAAAGGAAAAGAAGTTCTGTCGAAAAATTGGATCGGATTTAAAATCGAAACACGTGTTAAAGAAAGATGATCCATGATTTGCGACCTCCAATGTATGTCGAAAACACTTACTCGTTAATAACGAATGTGATTAAGATAATTCGGTGACGGTAATTACATCTGTTATTCTGATGAACGTTACATAACTAAATAGGAAGTCGATGTCATGATGACTGACACTGTCTGAATCAAATCAACCCTATTCACAACTACATAATACTGTCAAACAATGTTTACATTATTATAATATGACACTTTGAAATCTATTTCGAAGGCTTCGTGAATTTCCATTGTCTTCAAATGAAATTACGAATTAATGATAAAGATTATTATCATTATATACCATACCGTATTATTATATGCCAAATAAATAATAAAACTTTCATTAGGCTTGTACAATCTGCTATATTGTCTTCGACCAGATAAATGTATCAATAATTTTGACAATGACTATCATTACTTTATCGAAAGAGAGAACATTGGTTCTCTTTGATCTTCGATCGTTGAATCGTCGAAAGAAAACTTCGCGCCTTGGAGAAAGTTCTGCTACAAACACGTACATAGCATAAAAATTGGTAACACACGGAAGTTCCACAGGAAAAAAATCAAAAAGACTTGTTGAGCAAGGCAAGAACTTTCCAATAGAAGGTGAGCATAATAATAAATAAGAATAGAAGGTGAGCATAATAATAAATAAGACTTGCACGGATGCTTACGGAGGAGTCATTGACTATATTAAACTTATACTAATTATGAAACAATGTAACAGTAACGGTACTAGTCGTAATTAACATACTATCGTTAACGTTATTATCGTAATATCGAAATTTCTTCCCACAAGATCACCGATTAATTGCATCGATTTGCAAAATTCTTAGTGTTCGATGATTATCATAGTCGAGGAAAGGTACTTACAAGATATCAACATCCGCATCTAATCACATCTCGTAGCATCGCGACTAATCACGCGTATCGCCTGACCTTTACGTGAAAATTGAACGAACGAACACTTCGAACGCATTATGCAAGTGTACGTTACATTTTTCATTCGCCGGTAAAAGCTTTCAGAAACGAGATAACGAACGAACGATACGTGGCATGCACGAAAGAAACGAATGCTCGCCCATAAAATAGCTGAAAATGATTCGAAAAGTATACTAGCAAACGTTCGCTTCGTTCAAAGTAGATTCAGACGGTAACTGACCAGCCAACCAGGATTAGTCACAACCTTAACAATTCTATCGATTTTTTGCTAGTACTATACTTATTTATACCAAAGCTAAGATCCTACCTAGGCTAAACTAAACGTTAATTATGCCGAGACTCTCATTCTATGACTCATAGTTGGAAAATGCACTTATCCTATACGTAATCATTTATCAATTACTGAGTTCGTTAAGTTCTATTTTTGTTTGCTCAAAGGAAAAAATCTTCCATTAATTAATCCGCTATATCGTTGCTTGCTATTGTCTTTCGTCTAATCGACAATTATTTACCCATTGCATCGTTGTAAAACTTTTCATTTCCGGTTCTATAATCTGATACTTAATATCATCGAATTTATTCTTAAGCACGTACGATATTAGGTCGAGGAACTTTTATATATTTCTAAGAAATCTGAAAATGCAAAATTGCAAAGTATACGCGTGATACGAAGAAATATATCAAACATCGGAAAGTAACGAGGTAAAACAATTTTCTACCCAGCTTCTAGTTCTTCGTTTCACTTTCTTTATATTCTCAAAAATATGCGTAAAAAAATCCGCAGGCTACGTATTATAACGTAAACGGAATAGAACGAATCGATAATAAAATAAGTAGAAAGTGAAAGCAATAGAAGACTTATTCGATTTATACTAAATATCCGCAGCTGTCCCGATACTTATGGCCAGTATAATTATAATTTCTAATACCATTAGAAAGTTACGAGAATTTTAATCGAGAACGAGCTCTACACCCTTTGAACGTAATTTGTTCGCCAGTTAATCGCTGCACGCGGTAAACACTAACGAGCAGCTCTTAAACAAAAGTATTTGTACGTTATGGTCAACAATGGGGCGACTAGGTTGTTGAAACATTCACGACGCAGTTGTTAACGCGTTCTCCAATTTCATTGAAATTTTAATTGCATCAACGTAGTACGTTCTATGATCGATGTCTTAACATAATTGTACGGGTCGAATGTCTTTACGTAAAACTGTCCTGTGCACGTTGACAATTCGCGGCCAATCAACGATATCAGGCCGAATGTTACGTGCTCAACGCTATTTTTTTCGCGTTCACGCTCTCATTGTTTGCGCGAAGGTTCAACGCGTTCGCGCGGCGTACGCGATAATACGCGCTCCGGGAATTTTATCCAGGGAGCATTGTGCGAGCGCAACACGTTGCGACACCACATCCTTTGCCTCTCTCGAAACGTCTTAATAACGAATTATGGTGCAATCGAACCATGCGCGTATAGCAAAAAGCAATCGTTTCTAGCCGTTCACTTTGAACACCGCGAAGGTTAATTTGGCAACTATATATATATATATATCCACGTATTGTGTTCCTAACAATTGCCAAATGCTATTTTCGTGCATACAATGATGTCATCCTTTTGTTACGAAGGATCAGCATCAGAGAAATTTTCGGCTTATTACGCATAATGTAAATGTTTTTTCAACAAACAAAGATTTTTATGCAAAGATACGCACAGGTACGTTTGAGTATTAGAGCATCTACTAGTTATATTTATTGGAACGCCGTAGCGGATTTTACGCTGTAAAACATACGATGTGGATGAACGTCGGATTTATAATAAAATAAGCAGAAGATAAAATCAGAAAAAGGATCTCAGCAAGACGATAGTGTTAGGGTAGCGTTAGGAAATGGTAGGCCAAGAAAAGCTGGTCCAAAGATGATCCGTAGAACTAAAGGAAAATGTTGTGACATCGATCGGTTTCATGGTACCGATACGAATGAAAAGCGAACTAAATTGCACGTTTAGGTACTAAAATGTCTATATATTATCTCGAAACTACGAAATATTACCAATCTTCTATTTACAACGAAACTCGTAAGTCTCGCGACCAATTTACACGAAAAAAGAGCCAGCCGTCTCGCAAAAATCGCAAGATCTCCGAATTAGAGACACGATGACGCGTTAATGAAACTTCCAATCTCTAAATCTGTAGAAAAAAAATCCTTAAAAGCTGTAGATTCTTAATAAATAATCTACCGATTACGACAAAGTCCCCTGATGCTCGTAACCAATTTTACACAGAAAACGAACCACCAAAGTGGTTCTCGTAAAAATCGCAAGACCTTGAAGGAATGACGCGTTAACGAGAGCGTCGCGACGTATAATGTTTACAAAGTTTGCGTGGAAATTAACACAACCAGGAACAAACTGGATCGTTGTCACCGTTTACGATCGTATATCCGAGATGAAAGAAACGGCTACCATTATGCAATCGATCGTTTCGAACTGGTAAACGGCGTAGCGAAATAAAACTCGGTGTAAGTCTTAACATACGTTCACTCGCAGGAACGTGTTTTATTGAAACTTTTACGACTCGCTACCGGCTGCTCCAGCCATTGCATTATTTGAATAACATCGAAGGTTGTTGACCTAGCAAGTGGTAACCGAACGGAGGTACGATCCAATTGGATGTGGATGTAATTACACCTTGAAATACCTTTCGTCATCGAGCATTTCCAATTCCCCGCCGAGTGTTCTCCATTTTTGCGCTTAGTCTTTACGCTTGATATCGTCGCGATTTGTAAGCACTCGCGAGGAACAGAATGTGCGATCGTCGCTCGTCGCCGTTTCGACAGAATTAACATTGTTGGAATCTCACAACGATTGAGAAACTGCATATTTACTTCGCGCAAGAACGACGATGAACGAGTTATGTCTCGTTCGGGCTAATTTCTTCCAAGTGGTCAATGTTTCAATTTTTAGTTTATCTTCAAATACCGAAGATCCAGTGTGGAGAATTTGAAGGTTTGGTTCGGAGATGCGAGAGTAATTTCAGGGAATAGGAGCTTAATTCCTGTCAGGGATTGAATTTTTATCCTATTTTGATGTCAGTCGAATAATTCGTGGCTTTCTTTCCAATTAAATGAGAATGATTATCGCGTTATCGCGATATCGCGATAAAATTTAACGAACCTTCTAACTTCCTCGTCTTTAAATATCATTTTAAGGGAAAGAGGAAGAAGAGAAGAGAGAAAGAGAGTCAGCGACCGTGCTTTTATCGGTAATTGAACGATACGCTAACGTAAAAAGCATTCATCGTGAGCATCGAGGCGCCTGTGCACTGTACGCGTAGCGATCCGTCCTTGAATCACAAAGCACATATATTAAACATCGATGATGATAATAATCCTTCGTCACCGGCATCTTGTATTAATCGATGCGAGCAAGTATTTCGAGGTGAATGTAATGCGGATACATTTTTCCTCAGCATTGTTTACGGCTTTTGCGTTTTCATTTCTACTACTAATCTCGTTAGATTTCCAAATTATATAATGTGAAATCTTCTCTAAGTTACCGATTTCAGTATTTTAATCTTTTATACTCCATCGTCGTCACTTTGATAGCATCGACAAGGTGCAAATTGTCCTATGAAAAAATGTACTTCTATAATTAAATTTATAGTACAAATTATTTCTTGGTGTTTTTGTTGATAACAAAAAAAGAAAAATTATTGCAAGAATAAATTCGTAGCGAAAATTATTCAATTTTGTTCTCATTGATAAAAAATGTAAAAACGAAGAAAATCACGATATATAAATAAATCTTTGGTTTTATACGCATTGATTTAAAAAACAGAGAAAGACATAAGAGTACTACGTAAAATAAAAATTCATAAATACTTATGACCGTCTCTACTCGAGGCATAATTATTTTTTTTTTTTCAAAATTCTTTAGTAGAAAAAAGCGTTGAAATTCGTACGATACTATCATACGACAAAAATCTCTATCTATCTGTAAACGATGAAGCCGTACACGACTTATTAGAGTATTTTCGATGAAAACGAAACTGAATATTTCCTTCTCCTGCACGAAAACGAAATAGTTAACAAAAGAAAAACGATCGCCTAGTCGTCGAGAAAGTACTAATTTCTCATGCAAGGTAGATAAATACCGTGACAGACACTGTACACCGTACAGTAGAATGAATCAACGTTTTACACGTAATTCATAAAAGCGATAAGACCCTGCATTTCCCTAATTATATGTTGCGAACAATAGAAAGATTCCGACTCAGTTGCCTTGGATTCTTATGTACATTTACAAGAGGTACAAATACTTTTATCTGATGCAGCAATCAGATCATAAATGGAAATATGCACTGGAATTATACGAGAGAAATCTCAAATATAGTCTTGAATCTAATTTTACTTTACAAAGAACTGTATTAAACTTTGCACTTAATTTATCGAGCAGAGTGATCGATGAACTTGAATCTTTATAATCCTATCTGCCTTTATAAACGATAAAACGTTTCGGAAAATAAATTCAGTTAGTGGATTCTTCTATGTGCATTTTTACAAGACTATTTCTCTGTTCAGTAAACGAAGTCAATATTGGAGCCGACACGATGGAACGAATCAATTTTCGCCATTATCGATCTTCGCTTTTATCTGTATGACAAAGAGTTATCAAATCATCGAACAAATAGCTACTGGTCCACTTGAAACGAATAAACAATAGTATTAAGGATAGATCAACTGTAACGGACTATTGACATTTTTTTTTTTTTACAAACTTTTCATATTGATGGATTTTTACAAAAGAAATTAATCTTTTATCGTTAATTTATCTTAGTTCTTCGTTCCCTTCTATCGTTTATTTCTATCCGATAAACAACATTTCTTGATTCGCGCGCTTCGATTTATCAACGCTTCCGTTAAAACAAACAACGACGATAAGATCTAAAGGTGCGACTAACATCTAAATCCAAGCGAAAGAATGCAAGCACTTA
Organism: Bombus haemorrhoidalis; assembly: GCA_014825975.1. NCBI lineage: Eukaryota > Metazoa > Arthropoda > Insecta > Hymenoptera > Apidae > Bombus > Bombus haemorrhoidalis. The sequence continues at coordinate 4,825,042 of CM026164.1, read as the reverse complement.
CTTGCAGATTTCAATCTTAATTTCTTAATCCGACCTTATTTTGCAAGAAAGCACGATGTTTTACGCACCTTTCGTTCGCTGAGAGATTCTGCAGTTCCGGTACCCAGCACCAATGATCATCCGGTATCAGCGTGATGAAGATCTGCGAGAAATAGACCCATGCGACGAACGAAGCAAAGGGGATCATCAGAATAAACAGAATCTTCTGATAAAGACCAAAGTCTCCGACGTACGGCAACAATTCGTCGAAATCTATGTCCTTCGTCTCTTCTTTGACGCTCCTGTCTGCTTCTCGCGTTTGAGGGTTCATCGAGTTGCGACATGTCACCGCGTTATTCTCGCGGTCGTTCAAATGAACGGAAGTTCCAAATTTCTCTTGCGGTGGCATTTTCTCGGAAATCATAAATTAATCGATCGATTTGAACGAAAAAAACGACCGATTATCGCTATTGGCAGCGAGATCGCTTTCCTTTCGTCCAAGTCACTACCAATCTCGCTTCGGTGGTTCGTTTCGCAAGAAAAAATCGCGAATTTTATTGCTTACGTTGTCGAACGCATGATCCTGTACGTGTTTACCTCGACGTTGGCGATCAAATTTTTCACTCGATCTGGCTCGAAAGACTACGATTTTCACGTACGAGGGTCGACCACGTGGACTCCGTTCGTCATCGACATCGCGCGAGTCAAACGACTAAGATCTTACAAGAATTGTAACAGAGTCAGGCTAGTCTGAAACGATCGATATATAGAAGGAAAAGGAGAAAACTGGACAAATCCTGACCTGAAGAGTTCCTAACTGAAACGATCAGTCTTGTAGCTGGCTATATAGCCGCCGACCGAGAGGTACTTACTCCCTCTCTTCTCCGTGTACAAGTAGAATTCAGTGTTCTGCAAGTGGCATTGAACAGAGCGGGGATCGCGTCAATCATCATCGTCATTGGCGTTTGGCTAATTTCTTTCGCACTCTCCCCGAAGACAGGTCAACAAGATCGTCGGATCGTCGGCTTGCCTCTTTTCCTGTTCTTTTTTTTTTTTTGTTCCGCCGTTTATTTATTCGTTTAATACCCTTGAATTAAATGATCAAAGAAGTGGAAGATAAAATAGAAAACTTGGAGACGTGTTACATTCTTGATAGATCAGGTATAATGGTGTGAAAAATGTTTACAAGTTCCTCACTTTATGGTCCAAAGAATCTGTTGATGTTTAAAAGAATTTTATCTGATATTGGATATACTAATATGCTTTATCCTAATATCTTTTATAACCAACTACTTTGTTGTTGGTCCTAAAAAAAAAAAAAGAAAGCTTAAAATTTCAGAGGATATATCTTTATTCCATTAATCTTATGTAAAAACTATAGATCCTATATACTATAGAATTGTAATAATACATGTTTTCAAGTAATATATATATATATATATATATACTCTACCCTCATTTCTATTAAATGTCATGTTGATTAGTCATAAATTTGATAGGCATCTTGGAGATGAAGGACTTTAAGTAACTTTTACATATCTAAAATCGTCTCCTTTGTTGCAAGTTCTCGTAAATATTCTATTACTGTCTACGATTATAAATTATAGTAAAAGAAAGGTAAACAACCGACTGTGACTCTGACTCACACGATTCGCACGATTATACATACCTTAAGGTGAGGTTTTTTTTGCTAGGAACAGCGTAGTCTCATGGATGCCTATGTTGATTCTTTTCTCTTAGTTTTTATTTCTGTTCCATTTTTACACCTTACATAAAATTGAAAATGAACGGTACGAACGCGACATCGATGCGCCTTTATCATTTCTGCAACGAGCATCATCTGTACATATATATGAGATAGTTGATTTGACGAAGCCCATTGGACGAAGAAATTGTCTCGAAAAAGCGATAATGAGCGGAAAACATCTGATAAAAATTGTTAACTTGGAAAATAGTACAGCTATTAAGCGTACAATGTAATGGAAATATTATAGCCCTTTGCAGTTGACACTCGATCGAAGCAAATTTATCAAGTATTATTATTATATGCATATATCTAAATAGATAAATATTAATAAACAACAGATTATCTGGAAGTAAATATATTTTAGATTAAAGAGTAACAGACATTTACAATACTTTTCGATTACAGAATCATAAATGTACAAGCATAATAAAAGCGTATCGTCATCATGACGGCATTCGAATTTGTAGACAATTTTATTATGCCGCCACAGCGCCGACATTCAAATGCAAAAGGATAATAATTATTTTTATTACGCACTAGACATAATAATAATAATTTATTGAATATTATACAAGGTATTCATTCAACTTGATGAATTAAAATACATGTCCTTTTTAATTATTACTAACTGTACCAATAAAATGATGCGGAAATGAAGTTTAAAATAGGAAGTTTTTTTCTAAATCATTGTTTTTTTTCACTAAACTTCACGATCATCCATATTTTCTTAATAAGATGATATACTCTTCTATGAAGAATAAAAAGTTATTAGTAAAGAATTGTTCGAGTACAGTTTTATTAAAAAACTAGTTTAATATAAAAACTTACGAAAAGTATACATAGCCTCAAAGAATCGTTCGACGCGGAAATATTTAATAATTCATTTCGACAAATCATTAAAATATGTTTAGCGTATATAAAATTTATGTATCAGTATAGCACCCAGTGGAGAATTACCGTAACACAGGAGTAATATATTTTTACGTAATTATTATTAATTTACATTCGTTTCTGTTCTAATTTAGAAAATTCATTGTATTGGCTGTTATGATTGATTAATTTCTTTTTATGTGTCACATAATAAAAGAAGTAGAATAAAAAATCACGAAGAGATGTACCACTTAAAATATTTGCTATAATCTAACAATGTTGCCATCCGAAACATTTCATACATGATAAATTATCGATCAAATTACGTGACTTATTAGTATAAGAACGAATAATAAACAAACCTAACATTCTTTTATGTACACTATTATTAATACCCATGACACGGATGTAAAGATAATGAAAACAAATCTCTCTCCTACAACTCCAGGAACTTAGTTCTATTCCATTATCGATATTTTGATTATTCACAGTAAAATTTTTTTACATCAACATTCATAGCAGTGTCAGAAAAAGGTTTATTTATGAATAGGATCTTTTAAAATACTTAGATGTGAATATTACCTGATTATACTTAAAAACGAAAACGGATGGTTAAAATCGACCTTAAACTATGCAGTGCTTTCAAGCTCCTTGTGTAAAAAAGTTTCAATATCCACTCGACATATAGGACAGCGTTTATTAGTACATAACCACTGATCGACACAGTCTATGTGAAATAAATGCATACATGGAAGCCTCCTGTATAAAAAAAAAACAATATTAGAAAAATATAATTCGTGAAAAATTAATTGCTGAAATTACTTTACATTACGTATAAGAATTAATTTGTACCTGACACTTTCGCAGTCTTCGAATTCGGATAAACAAATAGTACACTTTTCAATAGCGTCTTCACTATTTTCGACTTTTTTCTCCTATAAAACGAGAAAATGTCACGAAGTAAGGATGATATGATATTGAACATATACGTCAATTTTTACGTAATTTACCCGTTTGTACTTATGACGGAATGTGTGACTTTCTATTGACTCCTGTGTAGCTCCGCAACTAATAGCGGCCATGCGTCGTAGGTCAACAAGGCGCATATAATTCTCAAGTTGCGCCGACATTTGACGCGCTGGGTGCAGCAAACCCAAAGATGGAAATGGCATCATGTCGTGAGCATCAGATCCTTGCTGCGTGAAACGCATCTGCATTACATAACAAGTATAAAAATATATAGAATTCAAAGTACTGTGTTTGAAAGCATACCAAATGAAGATGTTGTAACCAATTGATATGAATATGGTGTCTATGTTGTAGACCGGATGCTCTTCGATGAGCACTATAATGATGATACATATGGTGTACATAAGGATGAACTGGCATTGAAGGCAGCATAATTGGTTGTGTTGGTAATTGGCCACTCAAAGAACTTTCCTAAACACAAAAAGAATATAAATCAATAATGATAAAATTTAATAGAAACGAAAAGGAAATAAATGATAAATTCATTGTAACATTAAAATTATATGTATAATACAAATCTTGAATGCGCTGAATTACCTGAATTATTTCGGGACAAGGCGGGCTAACGCTTGGTGGCCTTCTAGCCTCTGGATGACTATAAACAGTAGGTTGTTGTGGTGGTGGCAAAATTGGAGGCGGGAAATAATTTTCTGCAAATGTCATGTTTTCTGCACCGTTGCAACGATTATTCGCAGAATTAGCATTTCCATTGTTACACGTATGTTGGTTTGCTTGATGCACATGAGGATTGCACGACGTTGTACTACGAAATATAAAAAGTATTATATAATGTGAAATTTCCAATATTTATTGTAATACTAACGTGTGATGTGTTGAAAATCTTGGATGAAGACTCCGCCTATGTACTTCTTGTACACGTTGTTGCATCCTCCATAGTCTTTCTTGTACTGGATGCATACGTGGTCTTAACATTCCTGTAGAAGCATCTATAAAAAAGAACAAATTCGAAATAACATCACTGAAAATTTTGTTAGTCTTTCTTTTAATTTTTCTATCATACCTGTACCTGGTATTTGATTATATCTTACGGGTATAACAGGAATTGGAATTCTATAATTATGGTGTATACATCGACCATGATATATATGGTCATGCAAACAATAAGTGTTGTGCCCACTGTAAAAAAAATTATTAAAATCAGTAATGAAACGTATTACACATAAAATAATTTGTTATTCATACCTAGGTACATAGTCCGTAGTAGTTGGAGTTACTACCGAAGTTGTAGGAGTAGGAGGTGTATGCTCTTCATCTGATTCCACAGTTAAATCAACTACAGTTACTGGACGATTACCTTCCTCATTATTTTGTGCAGAATTCTGCTGTTAAAATATAGTAAAACACTTTGTAACAATTTTAAACTTCTAACATAAATTACATTTTTAAAGAACTCAACATAATAAAGCTATTTCACCTTATTATTATGATTTACTGAAACAAGAACTTCAACTGATCCATCTTCATCATCACTACTAGTAGCATCATCACTACTCGAGGACCAATCTAATTGTAGATCAGGTGCTGATGGTGTATCATCATTTTCTATCCAATATAAAGTGAAACTATATAAATTATCTGTTTATTACTTTTTATTCATATATTATTCATGTGAGACAAAAATCATACTTGTTGCATGTGTAGAATGTTGCTGAGAATTAATTGTATTTGGCAAAACTGAGTGATACAAAGTATTGACTTCATTGGCACTGTCATTTTCCATATTTTGCATAGCTCTATTTAAAACATTTTCATTAATAATTATTGATCTAGCTAAGTACAAATCTAGCACAAAAAGACTTTAAACTTAATTTTAAATTCATACTTGTTAGAAATTCCATCTGATGATCTAGACGGTCCAGCTACACCCAAATTATCAGAGTGTTGATTGTTGAATGATTTACGGTCTTCATTTTTTCTACTTTTATGTTTTACTGAAGGATCACGTTCATGTAATATTCCTCCTGCTGTTTCAGGCCCACGTAAATAAGTTCCAAAAACAAAATTACTGTTTGAAGCAGTATGATGAGATGGATTAACATAAGGATTAATAGGAACCACATCTAAATCTTCTACATCACTTTCTGCAAATAAGTGATCATATTCCATTTCGTTGCCTAGAATGAAAAAATTGAATATTGAAATTATTTATGATCCCTTTGTACGTAATTTATTTTCGTGCGAATCATTTTATATACATTTAATTCTATTAAAAACATAATTTAACAAACTCCATTATTGCTTTATCTAGAAGAAAAGCAGTACTAAAAATATGAAAAAATGAATTAATATATGTCTTATATCGCTATTTCATCTCTACCTGAATTAAATCTTGGTTGTGGAGAAGGATCAACTGTAGATGTAAAGGCTGTATCAAATATATCTGCTAAAGAAGTAGAATTTGCTTCCATAGAGGAAGTTATAGATTCTGCATGATACAAATTATTTTGTTCGTCTGATTTAGTTTTACACCAAATATTTTCAGAACTTGCACTTTCATCCATCCTGTTTGATAAATTCAATTAATTATCATTAACATAAAACGTTAATGGAAAAATATCACTATAAAATGTGAAATAATTGAAATAAATTAAACAAAATACTAAATGATTGAAAAAAATTGTATATTCCGGCAAAGAATATAGACATATTTTCTTTATTTCTCAATGACAGAGCTTTCATTTATCTTAAAAAAAATACACTCTAAATATATAACAATATTAGTCTTTTATCGTAATGAAAATAATTCGATGACACGTAATACATAACGTATATATATGTATGTATATATGTATATATCCATATACATATTATATATATATATATATACTAAGAAATTTTTGTACTATATATGAACAATGTAACTAATATAACTTTTTAAATTCAAAAATATAATTTTCTCCAATTACGTTTGAAATTATATTTGAAACCTTCGGCATTTGAAATAATTTTTATTGTTCCCTTTCATAGATGCTTGTTGGAATGGTATCACGAAAGAATGGAAACGAAACACTAGAAACTGTTGTAAGAGCGTATACCTTGCAATTCCTTCGATGGTTTTGTAAAATGGTAAGGCTCTCTTCACCACGTCATTTTTATCAAGATATTTATTTTCTATACATCACTGTCATTTATGTCGTTCTATCTATGCCCATCGATGTTAACTTCGTAATCGAATCACTACAAATTTTAACAAACTATTCGATCCATATGAAAAATTTGTGTATAATTAAATTCTTATATCAGCAATAACAATAAAATCGAAAAAGGATTTATATAGACTTTCTTTCAGTAATCTACATTTGGCAACTATGATACCATCAATCGTAACTTTCATTAACTACGCTCACTTTTTCGGTGGCCTCCGTTGATTATACAGCATGCTACCTTTTCTTTCTATAAAACTACCACTATATTTATTACCAATTATCGGAGCATGAAGTCGATTATCCATGTGATACTAATTCTTTTACGATGTATTCGTTTAAGTTTCTTACTGCATTATTCTAATTTTATATTTTTATTTAAAACGTATCTGACGAAAGACGAGTAACTCTGGCACGATCTTATAATTAGGTGTCGTCACTCATATACCAAAAGCATAGAAGAAACCGTCCGAACATTGAGTCGTGGCAAATCAACATGAAAGACAAAAAAGTTTACGTTCTGCGCATGTATGACATGCTATGAATGTCTCAGAAAGAGATGGAGACATTTTACTCACCTGTGTCCGTCTCGCAAGAACGAAAACTTTGTTGCCTTCCATGTTGTTGTTTCATGACTCGACTTTCGGACGGTTTTCCCTAGCGAGTGTCGCGATCTGTTTATATGACCGCAAAGTCTAGTGTATATTTCAAAGATATAAATAGAGACAAAGCTAATCCCCTATATTTTTAGCAATGAGAGAGAAAGAAGTTGCAAAATTGCGGAAATTTTTTATTAATATTTAACTTCTAAATTATATGAAATCTATATACCTAATTAGATTTTAAAGTATATCTCATTACTTCAGTATAAAGTATATCTCATTATTTCAGATAGAAATGTTATATCAAAAATAAAAAAAAGTAAATAGAATTTAAAAATAAACGAGAAACTATAGAAGTACTTATTTCTAATGTTTAATAATAAATAAATGATAACTATTTGATTGTTCTGACATGTCTAAAATAGCGTACAAGATTACCTAGCAACAAAATTTTTGCATTGAAAATTAGCTTGAAGAAAATATTTTATAGAAGAATGGACCAATCAATTCGATGTTCAATGTTCCTGTCATTTGACAAGTTCATAGCGAATGTGGAGCATTAGATATACTTAAACTATATGTACATGCGCTAAGTAAGTACAATTCGTCCGTGTATTTTCTTTCGAACTTGACCTCGCTCGTCCGCTGTGGTAGTCCTCTAATGGTGATCCTCTAATAATCCAATTTCGTTTATTGACTATCTTAAGAGAAACATCAATTAAAAGAATGGCTGTGGCTATCAGAACATTTTCAAAATTCACAGGTAAGATGAAAATAATTGTCCGATATTTTTCAATGTTAAAAGGAGACCTTTGTATATTTCGAAATATAATTGTAACACGTTTGTGAAATATCGTAATATTTCACGCCCATTTCTTGTGATACTGATATTCTATCATTTTTTTTAATTAAAAATACTTTAAATAAGTCTCATTTATGTTATCATTTTCAATTATATAAGGACATATATAATTTTTCATAACTTAATATTTTTGACAATATATAATTTTAACTCAGTAGATTTAACAATCTTAACTATTAATTAAACATTATATAATTCCATATTAAGTCTTTGTCTATTTCACATACTTGTACTTTGTAACAGAAGCTTCATAATTATTTTCTTTTTATTATATTTTATTTATATCATACATATTAATTTGATTTTATACAACTATTAAACACAATGGCATAGTTGTTTTAATATGTTAATTAATCTGCTCTATCAGAATAAGTGTCATATTAATCATTGGATAATATACAATTAATGAACCTTGACCCAAAAGTTAAGAAATTTGATATTATCCCTATAAATAACATCTATTTGCAAATAATGTTTAAAGCAATGCCTTAAAATCTTTTTATGCCATAAAATATGTATTATTTTATTATTATTATATTTATTACAAGGAAGATAGAAGTATATTAATACCTATATTCTTTTAAAATCTCATTTCTTAAAAAATTGTTTAACAAAAAAAGTCGTTTCTTTTATGTTTCAGTCAGAAACTGTGGTAATTTATTACGTACCCAAATAAGGTTCAACTATGTAGATACTAGGAAAAATTTAAAAATTGATTCCAATACCAAAGTTATATGTCAAGGTTTCACTGGCAAACAGGGGACATTTCATTGTCAACAGGCCATTGAATATGGTACTAAAATAGTAGGTGGTGTAAACCCCAAGAAAGCTGGTACAGAACATCTCGGAAAACCAGTTTTTAAAAGTGTGAAGGAGGTGGGAGAAGAACGTTCATTTTATATTTTATATATTTATAAATGTATTAATTGTGCTTTTCTTTTAGGCAAAGGAAGCTACAGGTGCTACTGCAACTGTAATTTATGTTCCTCCTCCAGGTGCAGCTGCAGCTATTATGGAAGCAATAGATGCAGAAATGCCATTAATTGTGTGTATTACTGAAGGTATTCCACAACATGATATGGTCAAAGTTAAAAGACGACTTTTGGAACAAAACAAATCTCGTTTAATTGGACCAAATTGTCCAGGAATAATAGCTCCAGAGCAGGTGCAGATATTTAATACTTATCAGTATTTAAAAATTTGTATTTTACATACAAATTATATGCAAATTTTTAAATTCAGATCTATAACTATGTTGATACATATCTATATGATAACATATAACAGATATCTATTTGTAGTGCAAAATAGGTATTATGCCAGGACATATACATCAAAAAGGAAAAATTGGTATTGTGTCAAGATCAGGAACATTAACATATGAGGCTGTAAATCAAACAACCCTTGTAAGTGAATGATATCCTTTTTGCTTAAAGAATGTAATTCTTTTTCAAATAATACAATAAAAAAGCTTTTTATAATAATTTTGTAATGAGAAACTGTAAGAAAATTTTTCTTTAAGGCTGGTCTTGGGCAAACACTTTGTATTGGAATTGGAGGTGATCCATTTAATGGAACAGACTTTATCGATTGTTTGGATGTATTCCTTAGGGACCCAGACTGTGATGGTATTATAATGATTGGTGAAATTGGCGGCAGCGCAGAAGAATCAGCGGCGGAATATCTCATTCAAAATAATACTGTTGGTTGCTCTTCTAAGTTACTGGTACCAAAATCCTCATCCTATCTTAACTCACCGTTCCTTATATTCCAAGAATCGTTCTATATCCTTATAAGTGCAATTCATTTTTAAATATTATCGCATACGAATATAATATGTTTGTTATAATCATAGGGAGGTAAAGCTAAACCAGTAGTATCGTTTATTGCTGGTATTACTGCTCCACCCGGTCGAAGAATGGGACACGCCGGAGCTATCATTTCAGGCGGAAAGGGAGGCGCTCAAGATAAAATTAATGCACTCGAAAAGGTATTGACTTATTTGCTACTTACAATAGAACCCATATTTTCGTTATGATAAATATAAATATAAATATAAATATCGTTTTACTTTATTTAGGCTGGTGTAATAGTTTCAAGAAGCCCTGCGCAAATGGGAAATGAACTTTTGAAAGAAATGACACGTCTTGGCTTGGTCTGTAATTAAAGACACATACCACTATAAATATACATATGTAGTTTGCTTCATATGGATGTATCTTCATACAATAAATTGAAAGTATAAACAATGCTAGGACCGTCTAAGAAATCGACAAAACGATATAATGCGTTGAAATGTGCAAATTCATTAAATCATTGATAACAATGATTATGTATATCAATATTGCGAGATTGCTCGATTATCTTATTCCTAAAAAAAATACTTGCAAAGAAATATGACACTTTGTTAAAAAACTAAATTTATGTTGACATTGTACAGTATTTAGAAAATATTTTTATCGATATAGCTTTTATTTTAAAAATTAGCAACCATCCAAAGATGCTATAAAAAGTATCTAACAATAACTGCCACTATTCTTCGTTACCATTTTTATTAACCAGAAATTATAAATTTTTCTATGCTATTAAATCATAATTTTAAGGAATAGTTATTTAAACTATATTGTTGTAAATTATACTAAAGCTATATCTGTTATAACAAATAAAGCTGTTATATATCCATATTGTAAAACAATAAAAATCTAAATATATTAAGCAAAATATAAAAATTGACCTCTTAAATATTTTTGTTTATTATAAATAAGAAATAAAAAACTGTATTTCTTGGAATATTTTTCAAACTTTCTTTCATGGTGAAAATCCCATTATTTGGTCTATAAATTTAGCAATATGTCTACTTCTTTTATTAACAAAAGGTTTTAACTGAGTAAAATTCATGACTTGTATAGTGTTTAACAAAGTTTTACAAGTACAATAGTATAAATGTTTATCTTCATAGAGTTGCTCAGCTAATTCTAATTGATGATTATCCATTAAATTTTCATTTGCAACTACAATTAAATTTTTTCTACACTCTAAAGCATCTAAAATACTTCCTGCTCCTGCATGACTTATAATGAGATCAGCATTTTGTACATAGTTAATTATATCTGCGCTTAAATTGAAATATTCAATATTGACAAAACCACAACGTGGGGTACAATCTGGTACAAATAATGTTCTGCCAACTTGCAAGATGATTTCATAATATCCTTTTGACGATAATACCTAAAATAATATATGTTTAAAAAATTATCCTAAATTGGATTAGAGATTTACTACTAAATGTTTTTATAACTTCATGTTAAGAACTGAAATTCTCATAATCTTTTACCTCTAAAACTTCTGAGCTAAGTATTGTCTCGATTAGTTCATCAAATTTGGTTGTGCCAACAGTAACAAATATCCTTTGTGTCAATTGTGTCATTTTAAATATTTAAAGATATTATAGATTCGAATATTAATAAGATCATATATCACTATCTTAATTGTTCTTCGTGCAATAATATATTGTTTTTCAACAATTCGATAAAAATATTCAACAATGTTGTCAAATTGACATTTGTTTAATTTATACGTATCAGAATTGTACCGACTGTATGAATAAAAAATAATCTAGAAGAAAAACTGTGCTTGATAAAACAATATTATGACGTCAGAAAGTTCCAAGTTCCAAGTTCCATGTTTCCATCACATCGATTTGTTTACCGCCGTGAATTTTTATAAAACATGCCAGCCGAAAGAAAAAATAACGTTTTAACATACGAAGGGTGTAATTATTTACGATATCGCTTATTATTGTCAACATTATCAGGCAAGCCTGTACGAATTACAAATATTAGAGTTAAAGATGACGATCCAGGAGTTAAAGGTTAGTTTAAACATATACTTCTTTTGAAAATATTCAAAGATTTAAATATATTATATTTTTATTATTATTAATATATTCATTATGTGTAGAATATGAAGTCAGTTTTATTCGCTTATTGGATAAAATAACAAATGGCTCAAGAATAGAATTAAATGAAACAGGAACTAATTTATATTATAATCCTGGATTATTGTACGGTGGTGAATTAGAGCATGATTGTAGTGTACAACGAGGTATTGGTTATTATCTAGAAGGAATTATGATATTAGCTCCATTTTGTAAAAAAGCTGTGGATATAAAACTCAAAGGAATCACTAATAATGCAATAGGTAACTAATCCTCCATGATAAATTTTTAAGTACAGAACATTATCAGTTATTGTAATGGCAAACAGCTAAAAAATTATATATATGTCGTTGTATTTAAGATCCTTCTGTGGACAGACTAAAGGCATGTGCTGTACCTATATTAAAAAGATTTCTGTCTGGTGATAATGAAGTTATCTTTACCATTAATAAAAGAGGAGCTGCACCTCTAGGTGGTGGAGAAATTAGATTTAAATGTCCTCCTAGTCGTAATCTTAGAAGTATTCAAGTTAGTAGAAAGCATATCTTCTTTATTAAAATATTTATAATTTATAACTTAAAAATAAAAAAATGTATATGTAGTTTCAAAATAGTGGAATGGTAAAAAAGATCAGAGGTGTTGCATGTAGTATACGTGTATCTCCTGCTATTGCTAATCGAATTGTGGAGTCTGCTAAAGGTGTACTGTTAAACTTCTTGCCAGATGTTTACATTTATACAGATCATTGTAAAGGTGCATCTAGTGGAAAATCACCAGGTATATATTTAGTTGTTCAGTAATTAATAACGCTAAATGTATTAAATATCATTAAATACTTGAAAATATGACAGGTTTTGGAGTAACTTTATCAGCTGAAACAACAACTGATGTTATCTTTGGTGGAGAAGCATTTTCATCTCTAATGACAGCAGCTTCTTTGCCTTGTGTACCAGAAGATATTGGTAAAGAAGCAGCTATGAAATTAGTTGATGAAATTTACAGGTAAAACAAGCATAACTAATGAATATACATTAGATAATGAAAATATTATATAAATATATATGATTTTAGAAATGGTTGTGTAGATTCAGTTCTTCAAGTTATGACTGCAATGTTTATGGCATTGGGTAAGAAAGATATTTCTAAAGTTGTAACAGGGCCTTTATCACCGGCAATGTAAGTAGCTGTTTTATACATTTGTATTTATCCTAAAATAATAAGACTGATGTATGATATTATCACAGGATACAATTTTTACGCGATTTAAGAGATTTCTTTGGAATTGTTTTTAAAATCGAGCCACTTAAAGAAGAAGATGAAATATTAGAACAAGTTGTCTTAACCTGTATAGGTGTAGGATATACTAATATAAATAAACGAACATTGTAAAATAATATTGTACTTATTTTTTATATGTACCAATTTTAAAAATATATATGTTTGTACATATTTATAATCTTATTTGTATATTAAAGAATATTAAATATTCTACAACACAAATGTTTGTAACCGAATTGGTTTAGAAGGCCAAGCATGAAAAGATCCTGATTTTAAAGTGTTCCACAAGTTTTGATAATTTTTAGACCACATTTTACAATCCAAATAGGTAATCTTTTTAGGATGTCTTATATTACAATCAGGGTGTCGATATTTATCACAAGTTTGTAAGAACATTTCAAAAAGAGCGCGTCTCGTTACAAGTAGATTGCTACCTTTCTTTTTTTTCGTAGCTCCTTGTTTTCTACCCTCAACCGCTACTTCAGTATCGCTATAAATAAACAATTATTAAAACCATATTGTTTAAAAACATAGTTTTATCAGAGAAAAAGTAAATATTAAAGATTACCGATTTCTTACAGCACACCATATTATACTCGATGGACATGGATGTTTCCTCTCGGAATTTTTTTGTTGTTTAAAGTAAAGTTTACTTTGTACAATCTTTAGTTTACGTACTTTTTCGTTAAATCGTTTGTACAATCCACGTTCCATCGCCTCTAGGGAAAAAGGGGAATTGCCTCCAACTACAATAGTTTCCATTTTTATTGGAGGTATCAATATTGATAAAAGTGATCCTTGTACTCCAAGTAAATTCCATCTAAAATCAATAGATAAAGCTTAATTTTCATATTCTATAAGAATATTATTTAATATTAATTGTAATATTATTACTGTAATATACAGTTGTATTTACTTTGCTATTTTGTCTGAACAAGATAAACTAAGAGTAGGATTTCCCCTTCCTGGTTTAGTTCGTAGCGGTCCAACCACGTGGTAGTTTATTCCAGGTAAATGAGGATCTTGGCATTTTTCGGATTTTATGCATTTTGCACCGGTTCTATATATATCTTTAACTATTTGTTTTTCTTTTTTATTGGCATTTGATTCTATTGTTTCCACTCTGTTATTATAATCATATTTTATCATTTTTGTTGGAGGTGCATCATCTTTATAGAATTCTTCTTTCAAAAATATAGAACAATCTCCACAAGGAGTTTGACTCGTAAAGAAATGAAACGATATTTTATCGTTTATTTTAATTTTTTTCTGATCATCTATTGTAAAAACATCACTTTTAGAGTCACTGAGTAAGAAATTGATTTGGTCATATAAATATCTTAAAAAGGCACGCCTAACAAGAATTTCTGCATGAGAATCACTTAATCTGCAACCTTCCTCATATATTTTCGTATTTATTAAATCTAATTTTCCTAAGCATTTTGTGCCTGTAGCAAGAGCTACTAAAGTGAGTGAGCTGTCCTTTTTTTTTAACACTATGCCTGATAGCACAGTCCACTCCTTCTCTGATGGTTTACCATTCTTACCAAGTTTATTATATTTTTCTAAACAAAGGTGTGCAATCTGATCTGCAAGATCTTCCATGTTTTTTGTTTATTTTATTTGCATTTAAGCTATCTAATACACATTAGAAGGGTCCCAAGCATATTTATGTTGAGGTAAAGAAAATAAAGTTCTCATACTTTCTTCATCAATAACAAAATCTAGTTGTATATTATCCCTTATATGTTCTTTCTTTACAGCTTTGGGAATGATACCTGTAATAATATCATTAAATAATACATGGTAGGAATATTCATCTTAAAAAGGAAAATTATTCACCAATTCCTTGTTGCAAAGCCCAATTTAATAATAATTGCGCTGGTGATACATTAAGTTGAGTAGCTATTTTTATGACAATTGGATCTCTTAAAAGATTAGTACTGCTACTAGTTCCTAAAGAAGAATATGCTTGTACATGAATACCTTTGTTATTGCAGTACTTAATTAATTCTTTTTGATGATAATGTGGATGCAACTCAACCTATAATACAAAAATATATTTAATCTTTTAATTAATATAAATTAAAATACAAATTAAATTCAGGTACGATTGATTTACTTGATTAACACTTGGTGGTATATCTTTACAATTTTGCAATAATTCTTCTAGATGTTTAATTGTATAGTTGGATACACCTATGGATCTTATGAATCCTTGTTTCTTCAATTCTACTAACTTATCCCAAGTCTTTGCTCTTAAGCTTGGATTGTTTGTTGAACTTTCTGAAATATAAGCTGCACCTGGCCAATGAATCAAGTACAAATCAATGTATGTAGTATTAAGTGCTTTAAGAGATCTTTGCACAGACTTTTCTATTCCTTCTGGATTTCCATGTTCACTTGGTGCTATTATAAATATATGATTTTGATATATTTATATATGTATTTAGTTTTTTAAGTCTAACATGCTTTATATTATCTAAAATCATTATTGATACATACAAAGTTTAGTTGTAATAAATATATCACTTCTTTGAAGATTATATTTTGGTAATAAATTTTTCAGAGCATAGCCAATATCTTCCTCATTTCGATACACTACAGCTGTATCTATATGTAATAAATAAGAAATGATATATTTTCAGAATATATTTATAATAGGACAAATTAATAATATTAATAATTTTATTAGATACATACCAATAGAACGAAAACCAACTTTTAAACTTTCATCTACTATTTCATATATTACATCTCTCCCTTGGATTTTGTATGTTCCAACTAAAATGATTTAATATTTTATAATAAATAATAGTAACAAGTGTCTTTTACCATTATTTTAGTATTTTCTTTAATACAGACTTAAATACAGTAAAAAATATTCTATTTCTTATATTTTAATGATCTTACATCCAATAAGAGGCATAGTATAACCACTTGAAAGGAGAACATTTTTCGCTGCATTGTTCATATTATACTTAATTTATAAAATCTCTTATAATCTCCACTTGTACTCGTATCGAACACATATGGTATATATTGTCATTATCATTATCATTTTATAGTGCCATCTTTGATATAGTGACATTAAATAAAAAGAAATTAATTTTGTTTCAATGTTGAAAACTATTTTCTAGTCAGATATGTACGACTATAATTTTTAGAACTAAATACATTATTATCATTAACTTATTAGAAAATCTAATTATTATATCATAATTATGTCTTGAACAATCAGAATATTACATTTTTCAACTAAACCTAGTGATTATAGCAGAAATTTATTCATATTGTAGCCCAAAAGATTCTACAAAAATATCAATGATTGATAAATTGATTGGTAGACAAAAACAGATACATAATAACACGTTCTATTATACACATAATTCGTGGCAGAATGTCTCCATCTGATTTTGACAGTTGACGTCTAAGATATTTTCTTCGTTCTAATGTTTATAGGATTTTGTAAATCATATAAATAAATGTATATATAGATTTTCAAGTGAAAACAAAATAGTTAGGCGTAGAATGGCTGAAGAAAATGAGACTTCACAGCAGAAGTGTGAGATTACTGAAGAGGTTACAAAAGAAATGGAGACAGATATCAGCCGCTATTTTGAAAATGCATCTCGCACGATCTTCGATGAGATCGTTTCGCCTAAAAAGGAAGATTTTTTCGACGTGCAAAGAGGTTCTGGGAGTCGAATCCCAGATTTTGAATTACTGACGGATCAATCGAACGAATTTTTAAAGACTAGTTCATTGCTTGGTAACGAACGACTCGATCATAGTGGCACGAACGATGTACACAGAGATGCGTGGATACCTTCTGAACAGACAAGAAAAATCTTACGAAACGTAGCCACGTCGACTGCCGGTACTAGTTTCCTGGATAGAGAGAACTTAACGATGCCAGGACTTGCAGTTCAAGGGGATATGCCCAATTTGATAAAGAGTACTGTTGTAAGATTCCTAGGTGAAGATGAAAATATACAGAGGCATGTGCTCACTGCTTCTGACGTAACTCAAGACGAACGTGGTTTAAGGACATTAATACAGGCTGGTTGTTACAAAGCTGCAATAAATTTATCAGGAAGATTATTAGCGGTATATGCTCAAGGATATGGCAAGATAAATCAACCTAGTAAACATTCTCCGCATTCTTTGCAACTGTGGTACACGAGGCTAGCTCTTTTAACCAAACTCAGGCAAATTGATATTTTAGAGAATGAGTCAAAACCATTTGGTAATCTGGATAAACCAGACATGTATTTTACATTTTATCCAGAACTGTATGGTACCAGGCCAGGTTCTATGGCTTCCTTTTCCTTTAGACTACTTTTAGCTGAGATTCCAATGTATTGTGCAAAACCAAAACAAGCATTGGATAATCTTTATAAGATTCTAGCAATTGTGAACCAAATTATAATCAATTTTAGCAATGGATTTAGTGGAGATGGATCTCGTGTTAAGATTAACCCTGCAGAACAAGAAGATGCTATAAGATTGTGGAAAGGCAGAAGATCCAGGACTTTTATATCTATTATTAACTGTGCTGTTAGCATGAAAAATTATGTATTGGGTATAGATATTTTAGGAAAACTTTGTGAATCTGCAGATTGGTCACCTGAACAAATGGATGCATTGAGATCTAGTATAGGTAGATTACATCTATTTTTGGGAGACGTTTTGGCAGCAGAAAAATTTTTAATCAATCTGCATAAAAAAGAAAGTGGTCCTACTGTTCGAGAATTAACAGACAGAGGATTAATGGCAGTAGCCCACAATTCTTTTCAAGAAGCATACAAGTGTTTCCAAGCAGCAGAAGCATTGGATCCATCAAACATAGCATTAATTAATAATATGGCTGTTTGTCTTTTATATACAGGCCAGTTAAAAGCAGCAGTGCATTTATATGAAAGTATGATAACAAGAAACCCTGTAAAAAGTTTACAAGAACCTATACTGTTAAATATATGTACATCATATGAATTGCATACAACTCATTGTAAACAACCAAAGTTACATTTACTGAGTCAATTGAACAGGTATAAAGGAGATGCTGTAGATATACAGTGCCTGAAACTCCCTTTAAATTGAGATCTTTTCGTTCGTCCATGTACAGTATATGATAGAGCGAGGATGATATTTTAAACCTGTTATATAATTATGAACATGGTTGCGCCGAGTAATGTATAAATTTTAACAATAAAAATCAGTTTCTTAAAAGATCAGTATTCTTCCTTACGCATTTTTAATCTAATCATAATTATTCAGTTATTTGATATTTCAATTTTCTGCCTGATATTTTTTTTAATTAATAGGTAATATTGCTAAATTATTACAATTATATTTAATCACAGACGAGCTGTAAAGTAAATCTGGCACGCAATACGTTTTTGTGTTTCATGTTTTGAACGTCATCTGATACCCATTTTTGTGCCACACGCGACATTGTCAATTAAGTATAGTAGTGGCATCTAACGAGTCCTATCCTCAGTCAATAGTAGCGGCACAGATGAGGAAACGGTTAATGGTAACGGCATCACTGACGAGGTACAAAATAGATATGACATGTAATCGTTTTTCATGTTCCGCCACCGACGAGTTGCAGAAGTCTCTATCTCTATAAGGTGGCATTAACTAAATACATAATAGATATGACATTATTCATATGAGACAATGAATGGAATATGGACCTTACCTGCTCAGACAACTAACTCAATCCCCTCCTTAATCACAATAGGCGGGAATACTGAACAAATTGGCTTCGCCTGTGAGCCCTAATGGGTGTGGTCACTTAATTGTTTACCCCACTATTAGTATCAATAGACAAAGCTATTCTATTATAATTTTGCTTCTAACATTTAATAATACATTTGTAAAAGTAGTTTCATTGTTAGCAATAGATGTTATCATCGTCTTTTCAGAATGCTGTTAACACCAACAATATCTCGATGGATGGAGCTATGTATTTGATTGTAATGTAATACATACTTCTAGAGAGAATAATATTTGATTATATCTTCGTATCTTGATATACCAGTCTTCAAACCCAAATGCTAAGGTACAAGGAATATATTTAAAGTAAAAAATGTAACATTGATGTCAAAGTAAAATAGCCTTTATTACATCGTGAAACGAGGACAATTTAATGAACGTTCAACAATTGCTAGAATTCTTTCTCTCACTTACTTTCTCTCCCTCCCGTTCTTCCTTTC
Organism: Bombus haemorrhoidalis; assembly: GCA_014825975.1. Classification (NCBI taxonomy): domain Eukaryota; kingdom Metazoa; phylum Arthropoda; class Insecta; order Hymenoptera; family Apidae; genus Bombus; species Bombus haemorrhoidalis. Next base: position 4,805,350 of record CM026164.1, on the reverse strand, counting down.
ACACGCACACACATTCCTTTTCATCCTCTCCCTTCATTCATATCATTCAGTTTCGACTGTTTACACATTTAATCTCGCACCTCTTTTCTCGTTTTTCGTTTCTTTTCATTTGTTGCTTGTTATTTTCTCTCACCAACGTCTGACATAATTTCGCGTGCTCGTAATGTTCTTCGAGAATAATGCATTACAGGACACATACTTTGTCATCATGTCAAACATAAACTCGTTCGATCTATCCCCGTAATTAATTCCTCATATCCTGTCCCTTCTGTCCGCCCATAATTTCATCACGATCTCTAAGATCGTTAACGATACTAACATTATACCCTTCCTCCTCAATCTCTTTGTCTCATTCTTTCTTTCCTGTTCCTTATCCATGTTTTTCTATTAGTAGGCGGTACATCAATAGCATACACCATTCAGATCGATTCCAAAACTGCACTCTCTCTCCCTGCAGAAAAAAGGCACGAACTGGCGGAAAAGTCGGCCTAACTGTATAATATTTTCATTTATTTTATTATGGATGGAACTTCGTCACAATACATTATTTTTTTAAATTTCATTTTCTTTTTATCTGCTGCTTCTTTCCGCAGTGTGTAACAGGTTCGGCTCCCGTTTCCGTTTTAACCAAATTCATCGATTCGTGCTTCGAAAGTTCGCCGCGTAGTGCGCGCAGTGTTCGATCCTTCCAACATCCTCCCTCTTCCATTATACTTTTTATTTCTTTCCTTCTTCTTTTTTCCCTATTTTGTTTCTCTACCTCAAATGCCCATTATCAACGATCGAACTTTTAAAAGGAGATCGTTTTGGTTAGAATAACATACTTTTAATTATAAGAATATATATACTCCTTCTCCACAAAGTGACTGTTATCCTGAAATTCGTTTCGAATTCAATTTCATGCTCCTTATTTTGGTGACTGTATTGCAAGACGAAAAATAACTTAAAAATATGTCGATCTGAAACGAAACTGGTACAATTACAATTCTCCGCGATAAATTTTCGTTGAAATTTAGATTAAAATATTAGATTAAAATATTATACAATGCAAATTGCCTATCGAGCTGTTTTGCAACCGCTCGCTTCAACACCACGAGATCATTTCACCCGGAGAAGGCACTGCATCCACTACGCAGCTGGAACCTTCCGGTTTTTATATTTTTTTCCCCACCGTCCTCTCAAAGTATCTACCGCATATTACACTTCACTGTTACAATAACATCCGCATCGCTATTCCTGGCGACTAAATGTAACCTTACGAATGTATTACCTATGTACATACATGCTGTGCCGTGTACACACGTGTATCCACGTACACGCAAGGGATGCGTTCTTGTGCGTACACGTGCAGACCTCTCTGCATTTAGCAAATTTATCCTTTTTTTTCACACTTACAATTTTTATATATATATTATATGTACTATTGTAATTAATGCTTACGCTCTCTAATTTCTAAAAAGAAACGGTATTATTATTGTCCTGCCGTATTTTATTTCCGAGTATTTTTCTGGTGTACATACACGCAATACACGCACACACGCACGATTCTGGTGCTTATGTAACGTAGTCATGGAAAGCTCGATGGCATAACCACCAGTGTTCGTCGAATACAATTTAAAGCGAACATGTTTGTTATCCCCACGTGCATCCCCCTCTTTAGAGAAAAATCACAATATATACTCTCATGGAATTCGTTTTAGAACACTTTTCAATCAAACACGAATATAGAGATATATATACTCAACGTGTCGGTATCGTAGTGTTCTTTACAACTTTACGAAGATTCGTTTATTTTATTACGCCATTTACTCGCTTTATATTTATTGTCTGCGGTTACAGGAAACAATTGTTCGATAGATGGGAGAGGCATCGCAGGGATAGCGTTACTTTCGACGAGAGAATTCATATCGAGATCGAATCATTGAATTTCTATATTATTTCGGTAACTAGGCAAGCTCGGTCGTTCACGGAAGGCATCGTACGGTGCTCATTTTTTTTTAAATCGTTGCATCAACAATCATTAACAATTTTTTTTCTTCTTTTTTCCTCGTATTTCTCTCCTCTTTTTCTCATATTTCGTTTTGTTTCATCATGCTCGTATGAGTTATTATTCACTTTTAGTTTAATTACTTCATCTTTTTTCCTTTTTTTTTTTCTTTTTTTTACGTAGTTTTCACGTAATAGTTTAGGAAATAACGGAGACATAACCGATGCCGATGCGCGAAAGCTGGCAAAAATTACGCTGTAGTCTGTGTCTGTTATTTTTAATAGTACGTACATACATACATCGAGGCGAGCAGGTTGCAAATACTCCCGAATCAGAGCAAATATTTCTATCTTTATATATCTATATTAATATATTTATATATTTATATTTATATATATAATTTTTTTTATTCTTCATTTAGTCACTTATACGTATGCAATATTGTCTTCGTAAATTTCCTGCTTTTTCTTCCTGATGTTCTAAACCCGTTGGTCGTGAAAGTATTCGAAAGTACAGAATCGAGGCGTTTTTTTTTTCAGAGTGAGAATAATTATATATAATTAAAAATCGATAACCGACGAAACTTAACGTACGAATACAAATTTTTGTGTAAAATCATAGAAAGGAAAAATACTTAAGGAATGCCGGTAAATTGGTATATATATATATCAACGATTAAAAAAATCCTTAAAAAAGAAAGAAGAGAAATTATACAAATAAAAACAAGTTAATGAAAAAAGATAGAGAACATAACACGTAATGATGAGAAATAACGAAGAAAAATAACAAAGCGATTGCACAGGAACGTTGAATCGTTTACGATCGAGTCTCAAAAACTAGAAAATAAAAATAGAAGATTCTCGCGTATCTGTACCAGCCGAGGAACAGACTCGTCGTCGCGGGTTCACGGATCCGCGGCGATCGATTAGTACTATATATATAATATATCGTGTCGTAATATTATAATAATATAAAAATATATTTCTTAACTATTAACACTATAATAAATGAGTATTATAAGCATCATATCTGGATTTTTTCCATTTTATCTCGTAGTACGGACACGATGCCTGTCGCGGATAACCGGAGCTTCTAGACGCGGAGGAAATGCAACGGTGGCGCCCCGCTCGGCCGAACACGACACTACTTTTTTGGCGCGGCCCTTTAAACGTTACACCTTTTCTTTTTTTCTGCCGTGTATCCCCGTATAAGTCGTCGTTTCTTTTTATCAATTTTTTTTATCAATAACAATATATATATTTATATAATATAATATATATATATATCACTTGTCACTCGTGGTACGTGTAAATAAAAAGAGGCATAAACCGTTATAAAATACAATTCTCGAGTATTATCGATCTGTAGATTATATATATATTTATATATATCGCTTACCTACGCGTCCGAACGAATAAAATCATAAAAATTGTGTAATAATAATTTTTTTTCTGTTTTAATAGTACAGTATTGGAAGCATTTTAATATTATACTTAGAGTTTATGATCGGGGCCCGGATCTCGGTGAAGGGACTTTTTCTCAATGTTTTCCTTTTGTATTTCTTTTTTTTTTTCTTTCTTTTTTTGTATTGCAAGGTTCTCGATGCCATTTCCCTTTCAGGCGCCAGAAACAAATGTGATGAGCTCGTCGGGTTCAATTGAAATCTCTTATGATGACAACGAGACCACATGAGCTCTACAAAAAGTACGAGAGGCCATGGTGATGCTTCGTGATCTATGAATAACTAAAAAAGGAGCACCGGTAGCGCGTTGATTTTTACGGAATGTCTAAGGCATTTTTTCTGTTTCTTCCTACAATGCGAAACATTCGTTTCTCTAAATCTTTTCTTTTTAGCGTAAATGGATGATACGCGGAGATTCAAATATTAAATAGTAATAGTGTTGAATAAATCAAGAAATACGTGCATTGCTTGAAGCTTAACTTATCGTATATCTGAATAATTCAAGAAAATAACGAAAATTTAACTTACAGAAACAGAAAATAATGTACAAAATACTTAAATAATTATTAAAATTGACACTAGAACTATATAAAATACAAATATATAAATAATTGTAATTAAGGTAGTAGGATAAAAGTAAAGTACAAGTATATAATCGTATTTCGACTCAAATATACGTTAACATTAATTTTATCAAAAGCTTCTAAGTGCTTTTAGTAATTATAAACAAAAAAAGAAGCTAGAAGTCGTTTTAACATATTTGATAGTTCTAGTGTTAATAACTGAGAGTAAGAACTAATTTATATACGATTGGTATTATAAAACTATCGTGAGATCTGCAAAAAAAAATGAACTTGAAATATATGAATCTCTCACGTAACATTAAGGAAATATACGAAGATGTGATTTGGATTTAAAGTAAGTACACAAAGATCGAAAGCTATTCGTTATGGCATCGATCACCGGTAGATAAGGCCCAGAAACACCTCGACGCTATAATAAATCGTAATTTGGCCGAATCCTCCTGCATCGAGCTTGAAAAAAGCTCTCTCGACGGTGAGGATAGACCAGGCGACTAGAAATTCTAGTCTCCGTTCTCAGCGATTCATCGGAATTTGCGTTTAAGCTCTCTCAGTTTAGCGGTTTAAATTCAAATGTATTCTCTTTTTGTCCGGTGCTTCAACCTTTCCTAGCATTTACCTTTGGTGTTCGTTCCTATCCAATTGCACGCGCGCACTTATCTTTTTTTTTTTTTGTCTTTTTAATAATATGAATTTTTATACTTTGAATCCTTAATATGTTTCAAACTTCGTGCTGTTCCAAAACATTAATGAACGAAGGAATTAAGGTTGAAGAATATCATTCGATTGGATGTCTCAGAAACGAAAGATTATTTTTCCACCACTTTTAACTTTCCTTTCTTCCTTGTAAATTAATTATTTGGTAAAAATATCTAGAAAATGGTTTCTGCACTTTTTAAACATTGTTACTTTCCAGTACAGGATATTACTTTGGATTTTAGTTCGTTCGTTATTAAATGTACAACTGCACACGCGCAACTCGGTCAAAAATGAAACATTCAAATCACGTCACCATATCCCTTCGCCAATTTGCGCGTCGCGACTGAATTACATCGCGTGCCCCGTGCGAACGTGGCTAACAAATTTGTACGTTAATTAGTTTCCTTATTATTGTCATGGTATATATAATAATCTTGTTAATAAAAATACTAAAATATTATGTATATTATATATAATATATAATAGATTATTGCATTATGCATTTTTGGTACCGTTGCGTGTTTGGTTTCTTTTTTTTTTAATTCTCGTCGACTCAAGGTCGCTGCGAATTCATTTTTTTTTTACTTTTCACTTTTCTGCTTCCTTTTTTTTTATCATTTTTAGCTTCTTTGTTTCAGCGAGAACGAACTTGAGAAGAAACTCACGTGACACTTGGACGATGTTGTTTGCTCGAACAGGAGAGTCGCGACTATCGAGTCTCATTCGCTATCTTCTTTAATCTTTTTAATACAACGTGTTATACAATCTTCCATTCTTTTTCTTTTTTCTTCAGAATGGCATTTCATTTTTCATTTTTTATTTTCCTTTCTAATCAACATGCGTTTCCTTCTCCAGTTAAATATATTTTTTTAGGCTTTGATTATTATTTGCTGTGTTTAACGCAAGCCTTTTCGCAGGTAAAATGCGTGCGCGAGATCGCGTTTGGAAAAATTCGTCGCTAGGTGTATTTGCCGTTCTCCTAACGTGGTTCTCAGGTGTTTTATTTTATCGCGAGATATAATATTATTTCCCGTTTCCAAATTCGCTTCTTTTTCTTCATTAAATGCTGAGTCCCTTGTCGTAGAAGGAAAAAAGGACCGTACATACTTAGCTAAGTCAGCGAGAGAGTTTTCGTTTCAACTAGCGGGAATACTTCTATTCTCTATACGGCTTGCAGTAAGAGTAACGATGATTCATGTGTTGGCTGTAGGAGCCGGAGTGAGAGAAGCGCTTGAGGCACTTGGAGCACTGGAAGGGCTTTTCGCCGCTATGCAGTCGCTTGTGTTCGGTCAGATGGTGCTTGTGCTTGAACGCCCTTGGGCACTCCACGCATTTGTACGGCCTTTGCCCTGTGGATATTCATCCGATCTTTTAATATTATCTACATCATAGAAGACCAAAGTGTGGTTTATAACCGACTGGCGGATCACCGAGCTGCTTTTTGGGTGGGTCGCGAAAAATTATCATTTTCGAAAATGGGTTTCAGCCCCTAAAAAGCTTAGGAAGCTCTGGTTACTAGTTGAATGTTAACGTTATTAAATAATGTTTCAAATATAAAAAAATGAGAATTTTCTATACGTTAATTTGTAATGTGTAGAAATGAAGAGAGCAACATTTAAATGCATACCGGAATGTTCATATTTGTGTCTTGCTAGGGAACTGTGCTTGGAGAATGTTTTGTCACACCGATCACAGAAGTAGACACCCTGCTCGATCTCCGCTGCTGGCGAAGCCTCTGGTTGACTCGCGTTTTCACTTTCGTTCTTTACATTTGTCTGAGGTTGACTCTGCAAATACGGAACTCCATAATATACTTAGCACAGCAATATTCAACATACAGATTATGCAACATTAAAATAGACGCATATAAAACATAACAGCAAACTTCCTCGCTTTAATATAACCTCATCGCTTTAATATAACACATTTTTACTATCTTATCAATTATTTTCTATATGTACTTTATTTTTGTATTATACGTAGACTGCGAATTTTTATGCAAGCTCATACTTTTATAAATACAAATGAGCAAGTACTTGACTTTAAATAATTCGCATTTAAAGTAAAGTACTGGATTTGAAGTTTCCATAAATGCATAGATATTCGCAGTTTAATAGTAATCGTTAAAACCAGCGTTATCATTACCTTCGGAACAATTTCTCCCCCCATCGGGGCCGTACGTTTCGTTTCTACAGAATCGGTGGTCTCTTCGTCAATAACGAGTGGCGAATCCTCCAGATCATCCGCGTCTTGATTATGCGATGGCGCATTATCATTTTTCGGTTCAACGGGAGACGATGATGTGAATTTTGCACAAACAGTTTCACTGTCTTTGCACGCCGTTTCTGTGAGAGCTTCTTTTTTCGATAAATCTAACGGTTGTTCGTACGCGGTCTGACTGGTCGGATTTGCCAATGGTACTAGAGGTGGTATCTTCGATTCTCGTCGGTCCCTCGCTCGGGAATTTTGGAACCAAACCTGAACATTAAATAACGTATTCATGACATATTCTGAATGATTCTTTTAAAAGCATATTATTGTTTTACATTGCCATTATTTGTTGCACTAACAGTTCCAATTCAAACAAACAAAGATTCTATTTCTAACAAACTTTAGTTTCAACGCTAATTTCAGTTTCACTTCTTCAAATTGAACATTATTATGTATAAATTTGAACATGGTGTTAAAGCAATGGAAAACAAGTATTCATTTAAAAAAAGTCATAAGGCAAGGAGTTAATCGGGTAAGATTTTTTTTTGTGGAGAATCTTTTGAGGAAAGACATGCACCTGTACGACACGAGTAGGAAAATTGATGTAATTGGCGATCATGATGATCTCCTCCTTCTTGGGTCGAGGATTAATGGCATAGTAACCCTTGAGAACAGCCAATTGCTCATCGTCTATCAACGATCTAGCCCTGACTCTCCTTCCGTTATCATTGTGCGTCTGTGTACCATCCTCTTCGTCCTCCGAGTCCGCCTCCGAGCTATCCTCCGCTTTTCTCTTGTAACCTGATTTCGCACTGGGTTGATTCACGTCCTCGAGCTTCGCTGCCAAACCTTCACTCTGCGAATCATATTGATCCGCTGCTGACCAGTCTGGATAATGTGCCATCTCGCTGGACATCTCGCTGTCTTGATCCTGTGCCAATATATTCATCGTTAATTAAGGAATTTGTGTTTTTTTTTTTGTGGCTGAAATAGTGAATCGTGATAATTAAGTCAATTATCAATGGAGAATAAGGAGAGATCAATTAAGCGATACAAAATAATCTGGAAGAGAACTCTTCAAATCTTTGTTATAGGTTTGATTGCAGAAATTCATGATTTTTTAAAATACATCACAAATTATAATTTTTGAACGAACGTGTAAAGCATAAAACAAATTTAGATTAATTTGAAGAAGATTCCTTAAGAATTGTTTCAATCAGTAAACGTAGCTGTTACAATATTTTTCTACAGACCATTAAATTGTAATAATATATTCTTTATATTGATATATTTAAGAGAATTTATGTGTCACAATAATGACCTTCATATAATCTTTCGGTAGACTTATAAAAGGTTGGAGGAGTATCGACCTCATACCGCCTTATACTTAGACTGTTTATGACACTCGTCTAACGAGTTTACGACACATCAATCAGCATTAAGAAGTAAAGAACCACATGGTTAACAGAATTGGGAAGTTTCGTTAATAAATCACTCTTTAGAATCTAAACTCTTTCTTTCGTTTCTTCCCATTATTTTACAAACTCGATCGAATTAGAAAGATCTAATAATACTGTTACAAATCCTGGTTTCTTCGTCACGCGAATTTATTTATAGATAAATCTATAGCTAACTTTAAAACTTCTTGATATCTGCGTTAACTTGCACGATAATTTATCACCTAATCACGATATTGGAGTAATAGACAACTCACGAATTGTAGGTTTATTTTTTTACAATTTTCTAGTCTTTCGACAAGCACTAACAATCGGATGATTTGTAATTCGTAAAACCTACTCGTAGAATTTCATTTGTTTTATTAAAACACACTTGTCATTGTTATGCAAGGATATCTATTAACATCTGTAATTCGTGACTTGTAAAATTTCATTAATGACGTTAATCCAATCGTGCAAGAACGGACCTGTAAAATTGAATCATTTCTTTAATTCTGCGCTGTCAAACTAAACTTTCTTCACTGCACAATATTTGTAACAATATAAACAACGATCTGATCTTACTTGATAATCCTCCTCGAACTCTCGTTTCATCGTGGCCGGCGAGGTGGACAATTTCCTCACGTTCGCCTCGAGCAGTTGCTTCGTGACGGAGGTGTTCACTGTTTCAAGGATACGTCGAACCGCGTCAAGACCCTGAGGATCGGTCGGTGCTGGTGATTCTTTACCCTCTGTGCCTTCCGTGCCCTCAGAGTCCGCCGTCGACGGGCTCATGAGCTCCCGATGAGACTCGAATTTCTCGGCTACCTCGTCCAATCTCTTGGAATGTAGCTGATTTAAGATCTTGCCCAAGGATGCCTGTAGAAAGTAGCTGCCGAAGCCCATCATTTGTGGCAGAAGGGTCGGCATGTCGTAAATACCTGAAATCATTATTTTCTTCTATTATAGATTTGCCTAATTCATGCGTCGATTACACCTTCAATACAACAAACAATTATACACGATTATTACAACTACTAAACCAATGATCTGTAGATTTGTATCTTCTTTAAATCATCCTCCCTCGTCTACATAACATTTCGAACTTTTTCGAACGAGTTTTACCTAATTGTAGGTTTCGAATCTTGCCACAATTTCTCTTAAAACATCCCATGTCTATTTAATAACAAAAATAAGAATTTTTTTCATGATTCTTATACACGGTTCAATTTCAACAATGTCAGTATCCAATTCTAAATGACATAAACTACGATAGAATTGCAAGCAGATTTACTGTCTTGCGTTATAATACGTCTTCCATATATTCTTTTCATAATTTGATTTAACTAAATACAAAAGCCTCAGAAACTTTCTATAAACGATTAAAGTTCAACAACGTCGATATTCGATTCCAAATGACGTAAACTCTAAATAGGATTGAAAGCAGAATTCTGTGTTTTGTGTTAGGATTCGATTACGAATCGAGTTCACGGAGCCGGATCGTTCAAGGTGCACGACGACGATTGCGGTTGAAATAGAATGGCGTTATCGACCCTCACCCGCTCCTTCCCGTTGTATCTCCTGATAATCCGAGGGTGAAAGCTTCGGCAGAATAGGGAGGAAAGTGTTATTATTCGCCGCGAGCAGATCGACCTCGCGCCGCCCCGGCGGCAGGGGTTGTTGCGCCTTTTTCGGCCCGCGATCCACGTTGCTCACATTCGTATGCCTGGATTTTTTTAAGTTTACTATCAGGCACTTCTTCGAGGTCATATGACTCGAATACGAGCCCGAATGGGAGAAGCGCTTGCCGCAGTTGTTGCATAGGAATGGCTTTTCACCGCTGTGAATACGAAGGTGCTCCTGAGAACAAAGACGAAGATGAAAATCGAAATTGAAATTAGAAGAAGGGAAAAAAAAAAGGAAATTATATATGAGTCAATGGTGCAATCGCTAGACCGTGAATTTTTTATCCATTCCATCTAATTTCGAAATTTGAAACTGGAAAATTTGAAAAAAATGCACGTGATACGATAATATATAACATTTTTCTATATCATACGAAAGATCGAGCGATAACGAACGTTCTAGTTGATCTTTCTTTTTATTATCGATTCTATGAAATACTTTGAATCCTATAAAATATTGCAAATTAAGGTGCGATATTTGAAACGAATGTAACGATCTGATTCTTTGCACTGTATTAACGAAACTACGAATCTGCATAAATAACCGCAGTCTAGCGTGAACTAGCGCTTATCAACTAAAAATGAATAAAATTAACTTCGAGGAATATTCGTTGCGGTGCAAATATGTCAATCGATGCATTCTACGTACAATATTTTTTTTCTTTTTCTTGGGAAAATAAAAAATAATAAAAGAAACAAAGAAAATTGAAATTATATACAGAGAAATTCTATTTGGAAGAATTCATTCGTTTCGGTTACAGGAGAAAACTATATCAAAGTCAGGCAGTGCTGTGTGAAAATAGATTATGAAAAGGAAAGCAAAGAACGGAAATAACGATGTACGAATGAGAAATGAAAAATAAGGGTGCACTCGTAGTACCTTGAGGTGATGCTTAAACTTGAAGGCTTTCTCGCAATGGGGACACTTAAACTTACGAAGCACGGCACTCTCATCATGGCTGATCATGTGCCTCTGGAGTCGGTAGACGTTAGCAAAAGTCTTGCTGCACACCCTGCAGGACTGGAAAAAATCTATCGATTAATTTCATCGTATTTATTCTACCTTTATTAATAAATACATATCTTTTCATTAACTACTTATACGTAGAAGTTTATTATATTATTTAAAGTTATTATTCAATGAATGCTTATAATTTCATTTCCATAATTTATTTGTAATTTTGTTGAATTTTTAATAAATTTAATATTTCCTTTAATACGATAATTGTGATAGAGCGCAAATTCTCGGTGTAATTAGAATAGCATGAAAAATCTCTTTGTTCTTAAACCATAATTTCAGCCGGGACCGTCAACTGCGAAGAGTAACAAAGGCAAGCTGAAATATCAAAGTAAAGTCAAAGCAGAATCGAATATTTAATCACGAGAACGAGCTACTTTGAATTTTATAATCGCACAGGTGCGCCGACCAGTCAACTGTTTTACATAAACTCAATGACGAATCGTGCATCCAGTGTGTATTACGTCTACTTATAAAGATAGGCAAGAAATAAACCTAATAAAACAACAGCCTATAAATATGTAATATAAAAGGCAATCTCAATTTCACGAGCTACTCGTTCATAAAACTCTATTGTCAACTAGCTTTCAACTTTCAACAACCCAATTCCCTTCCTTCTTTTACAGACCATTCTCCGTCATCGTAACCAATACCGTTCTTCTTAAAAGAAAATTAAAAAAAAGAAAGAAAGAAAAGGGAAAGGAGGAGAAAGAACAAGAAGAACGAAAAAGAGTATCCATTTACAAAAACGAAGAAAGAATATCATCGACTACGTCTCAACTTCCTTCTTTTGCAAGCTATTCTTCGTCGTCATCTCATAAGGAATATATCATTCCTTTCAAGAGAAATGAAAGAGAAGGCCGTAAAGGGCTAGGGAAACCGGTTTCTAAAGAGAAACAAAGAAAGAAATCATTCTACGTAAAAAAAAAGATTTGTCAATCCCTTCGTCAACTCTATCTGTCTGTTCTTAAAAACCCAATTTCCTTGTTTTTCTCTTCCCCCGTCATTCCTATTAAAACATTCCTATTAAAACAGAATTTCAGAAAAAGAAGAAAGGAGAAACAGCAAATATATATCGAAATTGTCCTACAAGAAGCAAAGAGGGAATAGAAAGTACTGTACGTAAAAAGGAAGACCAAACAAAGCCAAAAAGAGGCAGACGAGTAAAATGGAAAATTCGCAGGCCGGTCGCGCATGATCAATAATACACAAGGAACAATGGAGTCCTCTCGTCCTTGACGTTAGTTTCACTCACCACTTGAGGGAATTGAGCGTTGAGATCGTTCTTGTCGATGGCGTACGGGGTCTTGTGCGTGTCCTCGAGATGGAGCTGAAGCACGTGGACGTCCCGACAGAGGAAGCCGCACTGGGGACACTTCTCGCCACCCTGCTTCGTCGATCCGCCCTCGCCGCCACCGCTGCCGCCGCCACCACGGACGCCTCCTCCGCCTCCTCCTGTTCCTGTTCCTGCTCCACCACCGCCTCCACCACCACCACCGGCTTCGCTACCTGTGCCGCTACCACCTCCAACGCCACTTCCTGTGGTTGGCGCCCCGGCCGCGCAACCTCCGCCCACCTCCGCGTTCACGACACCTGCTGCCTCGTCCTCGCTGCAACCTGAAACAACAGCCACACACGTGCACCACGTTATATCTCGCTTCCACTCTGCCTCTTCTCTCTTTAACCGACATCCCTAGTCCCTCTATTTTTCTTTTCTTTTTTCTTTTTTTGTCCTTTTTTCTTTTTTCACGTATATGGCGTAGTATATATTGGTGTGCGATAACAGACCATAGAGACGCGATTGTATAAGGTTGTCATGGACGCGGTCGCGTTTTAGGGGTTTTCGTGCTCGCGAGAGATAGGCTCTGCCTCGTTTTATGGGTTTTTTTCGTCTCTTTGGAAGCGTCACTTTTTAATGGTTTTCGTTTTTGCTGCGAAGCGTGATAAGAGAGCGCGTGTATAGGCAAGTTTGTCGTACTTTGTATCGCGATTAAAAATTTGGGATTACTTTCTTTTTACGGAGTTCGGTGTTCATTGGATCAACGGGCTAATTTTATCGTCAGAGTGGGATTTTAGGACGAAGGATTTTCGCGGAAATTTATATCTTTCTGGAAATAGGCAAGGAGATTTTAACTTCGTTTTTGCCGGTGAATGCGATAAGAGAGTGGTTTTATTACAGCAGTAAGTAGTTTGTTGTACAGTACCGTGGTTACGAGGTTGGAGTTACTTTTTTGTATAACAGCTGCACGTGCGTTGTATCACCTGCTAATTTCATCATTAGAATATGGTTTCAGAATGGAAAGGATTTTTGTGCAAATTTCCAATTTTACGACCATAGAAATACAACAAAAATGGAGAAAAAATAGTTCTTTCAAATATTAAAAATTATGATTTTTATAATCTTTATTTTGTATGTTATTGCGCATAATATACATTTATTGAATATGTAAAAAGTATACAGTGCGTAGTTAATTCGGAACTATCTTTAATAATACAGAATCGAATTCTGAAATCATTTTTTTAATAAAAATCGGAAACTATAACTCACATTTTTTCTCCTGTATTTCCTCTTTGTTAATAATAAATTTTTTATTCTACCACAATCGTGTAAATTCCTCCGTACTTGCCGAAGCCTGAAACGTTGCTTCAGAAAACGACGTCGATCAAAGATAGTTACAAACATAGTTACACCCTATTGTAAATCGGAAATAGAGCAACTATGGAGTATAAAAATTTATACGAGCTCGATGACAAGACGCAACGGAACGACGTCGGTAAAATCTAGAAGATATCGAATACCGTTTGTAACGAGCTTTAAGATATGATCAGTGTAAAACGTGAGACGCGAATGTCTTCGTGAACGAGACCAATTGAAGACGGTACCACTACACATTCTGCGTCGTTCGGTCGACGTTCATAAATATACATCCGCGAAATGTCCCGAGCACTCTTTAACCCGGGAAATGACGGAACATGCATGTTTTTCCTTTTTTTCAAACGTATTAAGCGTATTTTTAATCTGCTATCAAACACACCGTAGAAAAAAAGAACTACATCGTTCGAAGATCACGGGAGAAAAACATGATACGTATGTTTTTATTGATTTTTTATTTTATCGTCGTTTAATAATCAAATGGGAGAATGATAATATGACTATATATATAATGGTAAATGAAAATACAATGGAGGATAAAACAAAATTTTTAATCGATACATCGCGAATGTTATACCAAATTTTTCTACTATAAAATTGTTTACTTGTTACGGTAACGGTCGTTTATTCCGTGGGATTATATTATATTTATTCATTGTTCTTATTAAATATAAATTTATTTTGCAAAATTATAACGTCCTTTTATTTTATTCTTTATTTTATAAATTTTCTTTCGTCCGCTGCTGTAACTTGTAAACTGCAAGCATTTAGTTGCAGTTATTTTCGTCACAAGTGTGCCAAACTATCGCGGATGATAACGCCTCTGATAAATCGAACAAACGATTAAATATTCGCGGTTGCCACTGAAAAATCCCACAGCTCCGATTTTCCTCAGCCACAAAAACATTGCATAAACATCGACGATCTGAAGGTTTTAACGAGTAATCGATACAAACACCGCGACGCTTCTTCCACTACGTGTACCGTGGTTAACCGCGTCTAAACGAATTTTCCTTGGCAGTCAACATGGGCCGTGGAGCAAGAGGAATCGGAGGACGAAAGTATCGTTTCAGTTGAGAGAAAGCTACTGAAAGCTACAAGCGACGATTCGATATTTGGCAAATCGCCGGCTAAGATAAAATTTCGTCGTGAGTCAGCCTACATAGTCGAACACTTTCGCCAGCTTCTGTACGAGGATCGTTCGAACACGTTCACGAAAATTCCTTCTGACGAAGGTCATCGATGGTTTCAATTCTCGTGTTCGAACATTTTTTATCGCTCCAGGCTTCCAAAAAAATTGCAGGAAAATTCCAGGATATTTGTTGATGTTTTTCTGTTACATTACAGTCGTTCGTTGAGTCGAATGTTTCAAACTTTCCCCGATACAAACGCTAAATTGGGGATGAGGAATTCGAGACTGAAATTCCATTCGTGGAAATACATTTCGTGGAAAATCAATTTTTATTAAAAAACGACGACTTGTTCGTCGCTCGTTAATGGTTAATTTATGAAGACGACTGAAGGCGAATTTAGATTATTTATTTTATAAAGAGTTACCTTGAAGACTGCACTTTATACGACTCAGATATACCATAAACATTTTTCTCACCACTATCTCTATATAAACAAGAATATCGCGAAATATTTTCAAAGGCCAACTATTGAAATAAATTTCAATTCTGCGAAATCCATGGCCAATATAACGTCATTCGCCAGGATTTAACAAACTATTTTCTCAATCCATTACTTATCGCGTAATTTCTAATAAATTTCACTTTTATCGTTGCAAAAAATGTATTGACCCAATAAAATTGTTATACTAGGAGAATTTTGTTTTTAATTTAATAATTATACGAATATACTAGCTTCTACTCTCAAGTTTTACTTTCACACAGAATTCTTTGCCACTGTTTCTATAAATCTTTGTTGAAACATTTATCCGATAATCGCAGCTCATTTAAATCTACAATCAAATAATACATTTTGTATCATACCTCGATAATCGTACACGTTAATAACACATAAACACCTTTGATCTTTACCTTTCAAATTTTTCCCCAATATTTCCATAAATCTCTACAGACACCTGTTGTGTTGATGATCCTATATACATTAGATTGTTCCTTATAAAATGAAAGAAGCTTTTGACACAACTTAATACATATATATATATATATATATATATGTACAATAATCAGACATACACACGTCAATCTTCGTTTAATCTTCTAAACATCTCCAATGATATTTATTCGATTTCACAGCTTACAAATCTCGAGAATATTTCGCGATTTTTGAAATTTCCACCGCGCCTAGAATAATAAAATAAAAGAGAGGGAAAAAAAGGAGGGCAGAACGTTCGGTGGAAAAACAAGAGGCGAGAAAACGGAAGTCACGTATGCGTGTAATCTCGTTCCACGAAGCGCGGACCAGTTCGTGCACCGCGAGACGCGAACTTTGCTCGCGTAGTAGGCCGATAAAACGTCGAAATGGGTCAGAGCCGTGACCTTTCCTGCCTTCCTCCTATACGTAGTACCGTTCGAGGATCTCGATTATGTTGGTGGAGGCTTGAAAAGCGGCGTACAGATCCCGTGATCATTGCTGCGGATGATAAAGAACGACCGCGATCACGTTACGCGAAATATCGTTACGAAACTGGTGACTCGATCGCTATTTTCGTGACTTTTCATGAAACGAGTATCTAGAACGTTATCAAATTCTAATAAAACGTTATCAAAAAGGCAGGTTTATCCCCGAGGTTAACATACTTTTAATCATTTGTCGTCAATGACAGAGAATACCTAATGCTGCTTTGCGTTTAACTTATCGACTCTTTACGGTGGTACGATTTTTGCAGCGTTTCTGCTTCGATATTGTAATCGTTCAATAAATTATCATCGTACAGATATCGTGAATATAGATGTTCTTAAGAAGAAAAAGGAAAAAAAAGGAATAAACCTGCCTTTTTCTAATCATTGAGAATATACAATTTTCTATTAGATAAAATACAAGATGCTATAAAACAATGTTGATTTTTACAGAATGCGTATTATCGAATTTTTGATTTTGTTTCGCGTAATAGAATTTCGATGGTGCAGTCGATTGAAACACATCTCTTACAAGGAGAAGGCACTAAATACAGTTTTGTAGCGAGATGATCGCGATTTTCCTTCAAACTGTCTTTCTAAGAATAACGAACGTCACGTCTAACGAATAAATAAAAAGTTAATCGCGTAGCGAGAACGTTTAATAGTTCACAACGAGGCTATCGTAGTTCACGAAAAGTTCGTCAGAAGTTAACAAGTTTCAAAGTAAAAGAGGAGCGTCGATATTGCACACTTCTAGAAATTCTCGTTCTTCGTGTATTGCACGAAACAAGCGATAAACCAGTGTCGATTTCAAGAACAAAACGAGCAATAAATACAAGAGACGACTATGGAAACGGGTTTCTTAAATTCGTTTTGAACGCTACAGACCTCTTGAAATGATCAGAGCAGATCGATCTAGGATAGACGAACGTTATCTCAGGCGTGGATCATCCAAGTGATCGAGACTGCGTGCAGATGCGTATCTTTCAGCGACCGTCAGAGCGAGGGAAGAGGATGCGCCATCAAGTGACGTCAGCGGAATGCAGAAACTGGCCAAGCAAATTGTAAGTAATATCACGCAATCTCAGATTCATGCGCCTCGAAACATCGAGGCGATCAACTCGATCGTCGATCTCGTGATCTGCAAGATATTCATCTGATCGATGGAATTTTGATATGGCAGAATGGGATTAGGCTGTTGGTTCGTACAGAAGGTAATATCAATCAACGTCACTCTCTAAGCAATAGCAGTATCTTTCTGTCTCCGTGTGTCAAGCGAACAGATATCGAATAGGACGAAACGAAGTAATTCAGTCTAATTGGAATTATTAAATGTGTATAATTTTGCAATGTAATATTTCAGTTATTTGTGGGATTTTATATTTTCTAATGATGCTTCTTGATGGATGAAATTGATATTATATCTATTTGAAGGAGGAAAACGAAATTAATTAATAATTAAAAGAATTAATGTAACCCTTTTCTTTAGCATGCAAATCAGGCTAATAAAAATAACATTCCAGTTTTTGTACTTAAACGAAGCCGAATATTAGATAAAAGATACTTCAACTAGAACGACAAAGATACTAATTAATTCTTAACTCATTAATTCGTAACGTTGAATTTTAATTTAAATTAATCTTCGTACAGACGTATTTCCGCTACTATCATAAACGTACTTTCTCAGATATTTATTTAGAAATATTACTCATTAGGAAATCGTTGTCATACAATCATTACATATTTGTAATCACGAAAACACGAACTTCTATTTTTTCTTAGTCAGCTTATCAACCAATTCTCAGAATTCTTAGTAACCAAATCAGATTAATGAACTAACATACATATTAGTTTTCCTTCTCGAACAAACTTTCTAATCTACGTTTTCCGCTTTTTATCTACAAATATATATCAGCTTCCCTAAACATATAAAAGCAAATATCGAAACAAAAGGTACTTCGAACTAAAGCAAACGAAGATATAATCATCAATCTTTAACTGCAGTATCGAACTTCGTGTTGAATTATCTCCATACAGACGTCACTATTTACATCATTACCATGGACTCTAACATATTATTTAGAAATTCAACGCGTTAGAAAAAATCGCTCGTTATGCAAGCATTACTTTGCGCGATCATTCACAGAAACGAATTTGACTTTATCCTTAACGGGATCGAGTCAAAATAAACTCGTAAGCAAATAAATAAATAAATAAATAAATAATAGATAAAAATACAAACGTACGTTTCTCCTTCTCTTCCAATTTATCAATCGATTCTCAGAACCGGAAACAAAATCCGGAACGTCTATTCGCCATTAAATTCGTGTAAATGGAGCAAAACGTTTCTCCATAGATTGACCCAAGATATTTGTAGAACTGTAACGAACACGTACCAAAGAAGAATCGTAAATAGAGGTTTCCTTGGTACGCAGGTAAACGGCTTTAACGACGTCGTTACACCGTTCGTGGCGAGTGTATCAAAGGCTTTTCCCTCTGATGCGGCTTTTATCGCGAGGCGCGCGCGAATCGACTGCGATTCGAACACAGCGAATCGGCGACCCGCGGCGTATTTTATTTTTATTCGCGCGTGCTTGTTCTTTCTCTTTCCCTCGTTGAAGAGTGAAATGCGGCACGCCGCTACTGAAAGGTAGAAAAATTCTCAGTTGAAAGGCACAAAACGATGGCTTGTTTTTCTTGTTTTCGATCGCAGATCGCGTCGCTCTTTGTGTTTTTCCTGCGGCGAAATTATTTTTGTTGCTGGCCGATTATGAACCAGGAATACAATGCGGCAGATCCATGTCGATATCAACGTGGATATCGAGAAACTATTGCACCGACGAATCGAGGAATTGTTGTTTGCAAGGAGACAGTTCCGTTTTCCGGTAACCTGAGTAAATAGAAAGGGGGTGGAGGATATTTAAATCGGAGAATCGATTTAATTTTGAAATATTTGAAATATTTGTTCTTCGAACATGTTGTAGGTTTATAATTGATTAATGTTGCTGTATGGTATTTGTTTAATATATTGTAAATTCGCAGTTAATTAGTACTCACATATAGTCGTTCTTTTTAAAACGTCTCATAAATTCATAGTTAATTAATATTGGCACGTGGCAACGAATTTCTTCGTTGGATATTAAAACTGTCCATTTCTCAGTTTTGATAAATTCGATGTAGCCGTAATCTCGTTCTCTTATTGATGAAAGATTTCCTATTATTAATTCGTTCGCCATTTACGTATCTTTTTACATTTTATGGTAATTTTTCACTCCAAGTATAGATTCCTTTCGTAAGATGCGATACGTGAGTAATTAAGATATGTACAAATATATATATAATAATAGCTGACTTCTTATTGTTTCAGTGCCCTTTCTTTTCGCATTTCTATGGTATTTCGTTATCAGAAAAAGAAACTGGCTTTATCATTCTCAGCTTGATCCGTTCACGACAATCAAAAAGTTCTTCTTGTCTATTGCTTCATTTGTATTTATATTTCATTCTCTTATCGATCTCTCGTTTCTCTCTTTTCTTATTCTCGCGTTTGTTCTTCGTTCGCTTGTAGCAATAGTTAGGATTTAATTTCGAGATGTTGCGATCCATCAGGCCGCAACAGACGTTTCCGGAGATTATCGTATGAAGTGGCAGCGTGTCGATTGCCTCCGGAAAGTGGGCTTTCGTCCGCGAGATCAATTGTCACGAGAATTTCTAGGAAATCCAAGAAATCTCGGTTATGTTCGCGATCAGCCGCAACCACGTTCGTTGATTTCGATGAAATCATCTTTGGTCAGAAGCAGCGATAAGATGCGAGACACTTCGAATCGCCTCGGATATGATTCGAAGTTTAAAACTCATGAAAATCTTCATAGGTTCGAAAATCCTAGTCGAGTTTCTCGATGGGCTTCGAAAGTTTGACGAGTGTTCAACGCTTTACGTTCATTTTGACTACTTTTATCTGCGAAGTGTCATCGATAGAAAATAGTAAAGAAAGCTTGGAAAATACCAAAGAAAACACAACAGAACAAGATCAAATTTCTCGCGATTGAAATACGATCCATTGCTCCGTGCCACTGCTGCATCATTTATCTTATCGCGGTAAAGGAATATTAAGAACTGTGTTGCAAAACACGGAGGCAATGTGCGCTACATTTTTCTTACGTCGTAAACGATCGGTGCAAGAAACTACGCTTCCTATCGATAGCGAAATTAATGACATCTACCAAATTTTTGCTTCCTCTTGCTTTTTTTTTATCATTTATATAATTTTTTTAATTCACTCGTATGCTCGCCGTAAGGTTCTGTATCTTTTGTCTTCTCGATTAGCTCAATTGATAATAGTAAATGCTAGAGAAAATACTATGGACAGGTAAATAAACATTAAAAACTCCGAGAAGCGACCAACTCCGCTTTCTATCAATCGCTTGATCTCATTAAAACAAGGTTCACGACTAACGTTCGATTTTCAAGAAACAAACGGCTTGCTTCGAAAAATTCATCCAAAAAATTCCCAAAATGAGACACAAACGATAGTAGATTTTACGATAAATTTGAGAAACTTCCAATTTTATTCTCTCGCGACCAAACGAATATATTTAATTGATCGATTTACAGAACGCAATAAATCTTCGATAAAGTTTTATTTTTACAAAAAGAATAATTTCGTGATATTCTCATCATCTTCGACTACATTTTCCATAAATTTCGACAAGATATACGCTATGGACAGAGTTTCCTCTGGCTTTCCATCACAAATTAAATGGAGGGCAATTTGTCACGTGGCGATGAACGCTCGCTCCTATGCTCTCTCCAAGCATTTCGAAGAAGTCACGCTTGGCGCGATAATTATTTAGCGGAAAGACACGTGTATCGGCTAACGATCGTGCGAATTTCTCTCGTAATTCCTCGGTAAAACGACTGGTTCGATTCTTTTAGTTTCTCTAGACTGTAGACGACGTGCCAATGTCTACCGCTGCATCAAACCGCGTGTCTCATTGTTTCTATTTTTAAAGATCGCAGTTACGTGGTCCGCGTTCGAGCTAACTATTTATCAGAGGAAACGAGACCGATCGTTCTCTTGGTCTTCGAGGAATTTCACCTTTAGTATCGCGGTATTATGATTCGCTGATAATTAGCATAGATATCGTGGAATACAGCGTTATTTTACCGAAAAAAAGTTTTAACATTTCTGTATGAGAAACGTGAGATTCGAATTAATTCGAAGCTTAAAGATAATTTGGGTATTTAAAGATGATGTGATTAGTAGAAAATTTCGAGGAGTTTCATCTTTACTATCCTGCTATATAC
This sequence comes from Bombus haemorrhoidalis, assembly GCA_014825975.1. Lineage (NCBI taxonomy): Eukaryota > Metazoa > Arthropoda > Insecta > Hymenoptera > Apidae > Bombus > Bombus haemorrhoidalis. Next base: position 4,783,726 of record CM026164.1, on the reverse strand, counting down.
GTACTGCGATTCGTTGATAAATGTATATTTTTTTAGACTGCTTTTTACAAAGAGCAACTTCCTTACAGTGAACCTTGTATTATTTAATTTTAATTTTAATTTGTACTATATCGTTTCCAAATTTTTAGGAGCAAAGCAGCTCGAGCGTCTTATATTTTTCTTACAAGTAACAGCAAAAGTCTTTCTAGCCTCAAACACGTGATATTTGTCATCGTAATCTAGCGATAAAGATGCGTTTTCGCGCGTGAAGAGAGGAAGGTCAGGTTTCTGTAGAGAAACGCTTCTATTGAATTAGTGTCTTCGTAAAAATCATTCGATTAGGACCGAGAATATGAAGTTGGAAGACAGGATTAACATCCAATCTTAGCATATATTAGGTTATCCGAAAAGTTTCTTTCGTTTTATGAGGGAACAATAAACGCACAACGTTTTTTGTTTTATGACGTATTTTGTTCTGTTGAGATAAACACCGCGACATTTCACAGACTTGATTTCATGTTTGTATAAAGGTGCACTGTTGTAAAAAACACGTTTGCGAAAGAAAGGCACTTTTCGGACAACCTAATATATACATACGTACATCCATGAAGATCAATTAATAATTCGGATCAGAAAAACAAGCAATTCTAAAAAAGAAAAAACGATACAAATACCAAATGATTCAATAAATGCTTCACAAAGCAAACAAAACTCGACAACGGAAGAAAAAAAGATAATCGAATAAAAAAAAAACATACGAAAATCCCGCTAACGCGGTATATTTAATCAAAGCGAAAGACGTTCCAGATGATGAAAACAAAAGGGTTGTAGAAAGAGGAGCCATGATGGGCGTATTCGGTGTACAATCACAAAACGGAGGAGGAACTAAAAGAGAAAAAAGGGCCCCGGTGAACTTTAGGTTTGGGCAACACCTTGGTCGAGGGAGAAGGATGAGAACGCGCTTACGTCACTCGAGCAACGTGGATCACACACAGGCCATAAAGGCGCGTTCGCACGGCGCCGAAGATGCGGCGCGGCGCGTCTATCCCGCTGACGCCGCCGCCGCGTGCGAAGTAAACGATTTGTCGGAGAGGTCATTGAGCCTGATAGGGCGCGGCCGCCATCTTCCACAACGTTCAAACCACTTCCCGACGACTTTCGTGGCGACGCTCGCACCGCGTGCCCGACCAGAAACGATCCCTGTACGAGCTGCTCTTCGACGAAGATTACTCTATTAACGCATCGTCGGTCAGCGTGTTCTAACGATACGACTGTGCACGTGATGCCGATGATTCTCTTCATTTTGGGTTCATTCCCATATGGACATCGCGCCATCTTGTCGGCGTCTTCGCTTTGATTCTTTTATTCGAAACACTCGTAGGCCAGAGCGGTTGACTCCACTTGATTGAAATTTCTTGAATTTGAAAAGCGCCGTAACGCTTTGATCGATGCATATTTTACGTAATCTCATCAATTGTTTCCGTAATAACTTTTTGTTTCCTACAGATAACGATATGAAATTGTGTAAGATAAATATTGGTCAGAGTTCTTTAGGGTTGATATTTTAAAAAATTTAGAAAAGTGGCAAGTACGCGACTCCTTTGCGAATTCAAGTTACGACGAAGTGCGTTGGATCGCGACGATGTACTTTGAATATTTATCGTACAGTAGAAACGTGTGATGTTCGTATTGTATTGTTATATAAATTTATATTCATTTATACGTCTTATTGGTATACGTAGCGAGACACGATTTGTCGTGATCGTATCGATAAAATTTGAAAGCAATCTGAAAATCTACGTAGAATAAGTTTCCTGCAAATATATATATTTTTTTTATTATTAGACCTAAATTAGACCTAAAGGTAGAATTTATGCCAAAGGTCCCTGAAAGTAGAACGAGTCATTCGTTCTAGGTAATGAACAATTTGGTTCTTGACATATTTTTCTGACTTCTGTGAAGTGCATTCTCGCAATAAATATCTTGTAACTCCTATATATATTTCCACATTCGTTTCCGGTTCTATCGGTATAATCGTGATGGTCGTCTCATCGATGTTTTAAAAGGTCAATACCAATATCTCAAAATGTTTCGTATAACTGGCAATAATATATTGGCAAAATCGAATTTGTTACACCTTGTATCTCGCAGCTTGATTTTCTTGCTAAATTTGCATAAAAATATCATCAATCTGATCGTCGATCAAAAAACTACGTTGCTTCTACAAACGTGAAAGATGGATCGTGAAGCGAAAAAACGTTGGAATCAACGAAGCATAAAATACACCGTTCTGCTGCGGTGTATCAAATAGTAATTTGCAAACGATATTGGAAAAGAGACGATCTAAAAGACGTGTACCATCGATCCAAGTATTTATTTCCACGAACGAGAAGGATGAATCGTGCTCCGAAAAAAAACGAGGAAGCAGCGAGGCATTTTACAATGGCGTATTAAGTAGCAATTTCCAAACGACGCAAATGGGAACAACTTCGATGGCGGTAAATCTTCGGCAACGTTCGTGATTGAACACAAATGGCACCGTTATTCCACGGTATTATGTGTACGCACCAGCCAATCAATGGGACGCGCGCACCAATTGGCCGCGGGCTAAATGTCGTCCAATCGGTCGTATCAACTTCGTCGATTAATTCGAGAGAAACGCTTGAAAATCGCGTAATGGTCAACGAAGAAAAGTACATGTACCAAACGCACAGGATAATTCACCGCTTCGAGATTTATCCTAAAAGTATTTGGCATTTTTGCGAACAGGACGAGGTTCTATTCCTAGAAATTTCGAATATTTCCTATCATCGAGACATTCTCTCTTCGCTATCGACGATTTTGTTCTTATCTTTCGACCATTTTTTTACGATAAATTTTGTTGTTCTTTGGATCTGCAATTTTGTAGCCACATACGAGACATATGGATGGTGTTGGAACGAAAGTTTTCTTACAAGAATCTCTGATATTCTCGACACTTTCAGCGGTGTTTATCATTGATGCGATGTTAAAGGTGCGACTTATCCGCTGCCATACACCATTTACGATTTCGTACTTCTTAAGTTAGATACGTTGTAGTCAGGCTGCCGAAAATACTATGTTACTTTAAGAATTGAACGTTAACGCTACAGACACCCTAAAGAGCGATAAAATATGTTTTGAAATTTGGAGCGAGGGCGAACAGTACAATAATCACGGAAAACAAAGTCATAGAATGTTTGAGAAAAATGAAAAATATAGTCTATTATCCGTGTACACAAAGTAAAATTATCGATCTCCTTTTTTAAACCAGCCCTCGATTTTCCAACGATATGTACCTAAAAATAATCGACCGATAGGATAATAGCATTGGAGGAGGAGCGACTTGTTTGGAGAGTGGATAACAAATAGCCACGATTTAACGGGAATACTGGCCAAATCGACGAATAGCGTGGCAAATGGTTCAGGTGGAGTCGATAAAAATTCGCTACGGCCCCATTATTGGCCAACGATTACTCATCCAAGATATCGAATACCATCTGTAGAAGTCAATTCTCGATGAACCAATGCTCGTCGATCGTCCACGTGATCTTTGCGTCGTCGTTCACGCGGCCTGGATATATCGATCGTTCAATAAGATTATCGTCCAGAATAACGCAACTACAGCGGAACCTCGAATCTTAAGGGAACAGTTTAAATCTTCGAGTTACGGTGGCTTTCGCTTATCGAAGCTTTCAAGTAAAGCAGACTTAACGAACGAAAATACAACTTACTCGTGCAAAGCATACAGATTTTGGCTTTCGGATGGTATTTACGGGAGGAACAAGCGCTAGACAAAAGACGATATGTATATACATGGTTTCCGTGGAAGAAAGAGAGGCAGGCAGAGGATGGTACATGGTAACTTCGACTTACGGAGGTCGAGGAGCTTCTCTGAATTCGAGTTACATAGGTATAATGACGCGTGCGAACGCGCAGAGAATTCCAGTTGGACAAAGTTTATATTTCCACAGAGATTTTTACAGCGGAGCGCAAACGAGCGAACAAAATTCTAGTCTTATAGAGGTTTTGGAATTTTGAATTCTATTGTAATAACAAGAGAAGGGAGAAACCATTCGAAATCGTGCAATTCGGGTCATGGATGATTCAGTGGACGAGTCTCTTTATCAAGAAACAATGGGCTATTGGCTGCAATTACGAGACGACGCGATGCCACGATTATCCACATGGAAATATTTTCACCGAACGAGATTTAAACCGCGATAATAACGTTTGATGCTGCGTTATTCCGTTACGCAGATTGATGTGCGTGCCTCGTTGCTATTTCAGCCACTCATTTTGGCTAGTGTTTTTCGCTCTCGTAAATCACGTTTACGGAGGTCCTTTGCACTTTTGATAATTAACGTTTAAGCATCATTTTCACGAGTCAAGTTGTTGTTCTTATCCTTCCGTCGATATAGATACTCTGTTTGCTGTTGTTTGATTACAAATTTCTACGCGTGTATTTTTCATATTTATAAATCATAGAGAGATAGTAGAGATTTAAGCATCATTTTCACGAATAGGCGAGTTAAATTGATATTATCGGAGCTTATTGTTTTTCCTTGTGTATTAGCTTTGACAAGTGTTTTTAATTTCTATGAATCACGTGGAAAAAGAAAGTGAATCAGATTGCTCTTATCGCTCCTTATAAGTCAGACACTCAGAGTTTCTGTTAATCACAAAACAAATTTGCAAATTTAATTGTGTCCGCTAAATTCTTTAAAACGTTGGAGCAAGTTGGAAGGGGCGAGATACTGGAATGTGGGTGAAACGATAATGTTACTTCCCTATCGAAAAGAGAAAACAATAATTACGTCACATTGTATTATCGTTTTACGTTGTAATAGTGTGAATGAATTTGACGCCACCCGGTTGCTCGTGATCAGCTCCTTCCACGAAATCAAACGTGTACCGCAACCTCTCGTTCCATTCGAGATTACAGACAAATTTGCACTCTACATTAAGTATTAACGCAATCCATCTTAATTAATCTACATTTATTAATCTATATCCTAATTAACCTTTATTTTAAGTAATTTATATTGTCTTTTAATTTTAGATTTAACATTTAACGAAGCATAAAAATACAAATTCTTTTCTTTTGTTTCGGGATAATTTCTTTGCTCCAAATAAATTTCGACAAATAAGGTTTTTAAAGTTCTTCTTAATTCCTCTTTTATTATCATGTTGCAACTTGGAGAGTACTGTAATAATTCAAAGGAAAGTAAGAAAACTAAATGAAGGTTAATCTAAAGCGCACGATACATGGAACGCGTCAAGGTATAAACTACAATGAAACAACCGAGTAAATACAGCTACAGGGCCGGACCTTGTGCCATCGAATAGAGTTAATTACTCTTTTGTCGTGTGCCGTGTTTGAGAACTTCGCAAATACAGGCAACCATGCGTGCGTCTAAACGTGCTACGCTTAAAGATATTTGTATATAGTTCTACTTTGGCGCAATTAATTCAAAATTAGAACCTTACGAGCTTAACCAAACCAGATGACCGGTTTGGCATGAGATGACTGCCTGGCAATATTTTATTAACGTACGATTTATTCCAGATTTTAATTCCAGGGACAATTCATTTTTATTCATCTTTTTTTCGTTTTCTAACGTAGACATAGCATTGTCTTTGCAATTGTTAATCTGCTTGTAACAATTTATATACTGAATTTTTATATGCTTAATAAATTATATTATAATAAACTGTTGTGTAATTAAATCTTTTTTTTTTATTCTGACTGCTCATTAAATTTAGATATCCTATAAATGCTTTGTTCCTGTTATATTAATCTTCAACGCTTTTAGTGTTGCAATATCCCCTTATTTACTAGCTCGATGAAATATGCCATTAAACAATACAGCAAGGCCTCAATCTCACCAATACATGTACTAAGTCATAATGCGATCAATTTCTTCTCTTCCGCAAAACAATTTAATCACGTGGAGATAGAAATTATTAGTATGATGAAAACGGAAAACAAGAGAAATTGTATACCATGTGAACAGAATATTAGAATATAGATACTATTATATCAAATGTATATCGTTATTGTCATATTTTATATTTATTTCTTTTCTCTCAGTTATCAACGAGTTTATAGCAACTTTTTCAGGACAAATATATCTATTCTTGTTTCAGAGATCTGGAGAAAAAGTCGTTGATTAAAAAAAGAGATTACAGAGTATTAGCCAATGAACAAATTCTGTGGAATTCATAAACCACTACAGACTCGTTCCCTGAGGCATTATTAACATTTCAAAGGGGAAAATCTTACTTAATTTTCATTTATTTATTTATCTATTTCTGCTCTCTTTTTTCTTTCCCTTTTTCTTTCTTCTTGCGATCTTCAGTCTGAATAAACATAAAGTAATCACTAATATTATTCACCTATAAATCCTCTTCTAATTTTCTTTGCTGTATCGAAAGGATTCTCACGAATTAATTAAATGATTAAGAAATTAAATTCCACGGAATGGGTCCGTGTTGACGTATTTGAGAAAGTAAAAGGGAGATCTGTACAACAAGCTCGGTCTAAAATTTTCTATTGTACGCGGCGGAAACCGGACATTTTCGCAATCACGTCGGCGGTTCGCGTGTGCAAGTCGATTATTCGTCCGCGTTTCGCTGAAAAACGGAGAAACAGACGAAGTACCGCGATAACCGGCCGCAGCGGGAGATAAACGGAAGCAGAGAGAAAGAAGAGGCCGAGAGGAACAAGCGGGCGGATGACTTAGTGAACTGCATACGACGCGTGCTGTCTCCGATACAGTAACGTCATTCATCGTGGAATATGGGGAACGAACGAGTGGCTTATCTGTCCACAAGAACAATGTACACTTCGTACGCGTTTACAAAAGAACAAAAGAATTTTCTGCTCGAAAAAACAGACCGCAGAAATTCGGCGTGACATAGATTTGGCATTCGTTTCGAGGATTTGATTTACACCTATGCAGACGACGATTTAAAGGCAACTAAATGTCGCGTACCAAAAGCGTGACATTGTTTTCTCAGGAAACTATAAATATCAAAGTATCATCTTTTTTTAGAAGATTCAAAGCTGACATTTTTACACATGCTTAGTAATAGTTCGGAAATAAATAGATTTGTAAATAATGACACTTTAAAGTCAGTGTTCAGTTACAAAGAATCGTAAAGAACGCTTTTCAAAGAATATAAACTATTAATAACATATGTACAGCCTATTTCATTGTATTCTATATTGATTTTATATATTCCATACATAGAGATAAATCATTTGATTTAATTTAATATTATCAATGGTAATAGAAATTATTACATTCTATCGATCTTAAAAAGAATTAATAATAAATAACATTAAATTATAATTAATTAACGTTTCATAGTTCCATGTCTTATTATCTTATCATTCGACGAAACGTATTCTTATAATATACGTTACATAAAATAGTTTATTCAATATTTGTCCTAACAATAAAATTTATCAATACTAATAAGCAACAACACCACAAATTTCACATTGTGCCAATCTGAAGAAAAATAAACATTAAATTATAGCTACTTAGTGTTACATATTATTACATTATACATAGTATATTACCTATCCAATAAAATATGTCCTGTAATCTCCACTAACCTATAAAATCGCACATTAACCTAGCCAATATTCCAAAGCCAACAATAGCAATACAAATTATACACTTCAACAAGCTGAAGAAATACAAAGAGAGCCCCTTTTGTCGATTAACAAACAAAACTGACGACAAGAATACGGAAAATAGTCTAGGACCAGTTGTTCATTCGCGTGGGGTAAATATTTACTCGGAAGCAAATCGGTGAAGAGCACGAGCGCGTTGCGGCCTCGATCCATCGAGGGCGGTGGAATCGATTGAATGGCCGTCGCTGAAACGACGAATCCTTCCCACCGACACGGTCCACTCTTCGTCACAAATACAGTTTCTCAGGGAATCGATTTCAAATCGGTAAATATTTTTCTACGTTCATTAAGAATTAGATCGTTCGATGATTACCATGTATAAATTATTAACCTCGATCCTTTTACAGTGTCACGATAATATAACGAAAAATTCACGATGAAGGATTTAAAAATAAGACTGCATTTCTGAGGTCAGATAGAAAAAAATATGTACTTCCAATTTTTTTAGGAAATAAAAATTAATAATTGTATTACGTATAATGATATTTAATCCTTCGGAGATAATTGATTGTATAATGTGTAACATTTCACAATAATATATCGTAAAATTTTTTTAGATTCTTTGAGATTTTCTTCTCATGAGCTACATTACCAAAGGGTTAACGTGAAAAAATGATACATATACATATACAAGCGTGATCTTTTGGGATTCTAAATATCTAGTTACGTTTCTGATGTACGGAACCGGTCTGACTATCGATATCATTTGTAAACTCGTGTAAATTAGTCCATCACAGAAGAGAATTCTTTTGTATCTTTCGAGTGACTGGCAAGATGCCACAGGATCTAAGAGCGAAATTTTTTTACCCAGTTAGTACTCAAGTTGAGAGTATCTCGTTTAAATTGTAGCGGATGAAGTCTCGTTTCGATTGTGGATGACTAAACGTTCAGATTCTACGTCTAAGGAATAATTCTTGTTTGAAATAGGAATAAAAAACTTGTTACAACTAATTTAATATTTTTATTTCAAAAGTATTTTAACCATTTCCCTAAGTGTATGATATATATAACTTTCTATATATTAAGTACTGTATTTGTACTCTTGTAGGTTATTAATTAAACAATGTAATTGTTTTCAGTAAAACCAGTTTGATACTTTAGAACATTGTATCTTCTTTGCAAGACCATCCGAAATTCCAGGTACGTACCTGCTATTAATAGGAAAAGAAAAAAATTGGCTATGCCAGTTATTCGAATTATTGTTTGCTTTGTCGAGTACGAGAGCATTCTACTATAAGTTCAAGAACAACATTTGAAAGACTCTTTTGTTTCACATGTTATTTCATTCTGCGTCAATGGCCACATACAATGTTTAAATATCTTATTCGAACTTCCTTGTTATAGGAATATGTATTCTGGTCTACATTTATGCATACATTATTCTACTGTTTAAAGAAAACATGTATTTCGTACTGCAAATATAATTATTTAAACATTCAATTTCAACAACCGATAGTCAAATGAAATTTTAATTCAACTAAATCTGTGACCCTTCTTATTACAGAAATAGCAGTTCAGATGTCTTTCAAATATTCTTTAAAAATAGTCTGTACCTAGTATGTGATATGACAACTAATTTTTCAAGCCCAATTTTATCACAAATGAAATCTCCAACGCAATTTCGTCATTCCTATCTTCCATATTATTTTGGGCCATAAAATCTCGCTGACTTCAATTATACCACGAATTTAACATCTAACAGTGAATGTGCTGCTCCTTTTTGTGTTAATTATTTTGGCCACAGTGGCCGTGTTACTGCGTGTCGGAATTTCGTAATGCTACCTATGAAGTTACACCCGTAGCCAAGAACAAAGACGCAGTCCTACGTGAAAACGCGAGAACGATACTCGAAACGAAACAGCCGTCGCACACCGACTGCCACATCTGAATTCATTTCGCACATCCGCGCCACGAAAGTAGTACGTGTCGGGTCTAAAGTTCAGCCGAACGTACAAGCTCCTACCGGCCGTGAATCACGAAAAACCGTCGGGGCTCATCGTTAGGTGACGCGACGCCCGTATGCTCGTGTGCGATAAAAATTGTCCAACGAATCAAGCAAGGCGAACGAAGTTGCGAAACCTATAGATCACGAGTAAGTAAAAAATACTTTTTCGCTGGACGAAAGCGCCCGCCGATATACGTTAACACGTTGTCTGCCACGGTGGTTCTCGTTGATTTACATGTTTTAAATATTTGCTAAATTTATTAGAAATTTGCCCAGACTTTTTACTAAATTTTTACTACATTTTCTTAGAATGATTAAAACAAGACAAATTTCAGGGACTAAGAAATTGTTGACTTTAAATCAATAAAAAAAAATAATGCTAATGATTTAGATAACATTATCAGAGAAAAAAATGTGCAGGTACAATATAATACTTTGCAAAAATTATATATTATCGTTCAGCATATTTCAATCTATTGCGGCTCCCGGGACAAAATACATAAAATTCGCGTGCCAGTCAATGTGTTAAGGTTAAGATGCACGCGTGTCCGAGATTCGGCGTCCAACGCTTTCCTTTGATGACGCGTTCTTCGAATTATTTACAACAATCTCTCGGAAGTTATCCATTAAACAATAGGCTCGACGCGGAATTTTTATTGAGAAATAAATTGTGTGATTTATCGGTGTTGACCTTTTAAGGAGTATTACTTTTCTCGCCAGCTAAAGTCACATGTGTGGGTAATGTGAAAATATATTCTAGTTGATAGAGCGTTATTCTTTTTAATTATTGTGAGTTAATTTGAGGCATAGAAAATAGAATTCGATAATGCAAATTGATAAATAGAAATCACGAATGAAATATTGCGTTAACGCAACGTTGGACCTTAATGACTTAATACGAAGATATATCCTGGTTTTTTCAATATTATGTTTTTCGACTGTAAATTAATTTAATCCCACTATTATCCTCAGGCTATATTCCATGATTAATTAGTTAATTTATTAAATGAAAATTTTATTCTAATGAACACTTTTTCAATGTAGTTAATTTTTAAATACTTGATTCCAATATTCATTATATGCATGTATTTAGATCGCACCATTTTTTATGTATTACACACTTTTCATGGATGAAGAACACCAAATTTTGGGTAGATCTGAAGAGAAACGAGTTCGAGCTCGAAGAAAGAATAAAGAGGGCAGCAAGATTAATAAAATAAATCAAATGTATATGGTGAAAATTGTAGCACTCGCTATCCTTATTGGTAAGGTTATACAAAAAAGGATAAATTATTTTTTCTACAAAGAACACATTATTATGTTCTATTTGATAATCGTTATACTGGAATTTTGTCTTTTTCACAAAAATTTGTATCACTATATTTTGTCTTTTTCTATTAAAACGCACATGTGTCGCAACGTTATCGAGTGACAAATTTCGTAAGGTCTAAATATAGAATATAATTACGTTATATGATAAAGATCTAAATTTACTACGTTAGAGAATACATCGAATTTTTTCAATTTACGTGAAAATTCCTATTACGATTTACTGATATACGCCATCATATCCATTGGTCCACAAAAAATAGGTGATATTTTCATGAATATAGCGCGCATGCGTGGAATGCACGCGTATGTTAAACACAATGAGTATTCGTCTATGTCCGCACGCGCGCTGATACAGTCGTATTTATGAAGCACACGCAGAAATCACATGTGTGTAAATATTTTTCGAACTTTATAAATTCTTAAACGAAAAACTCTATCATTGAGAGAAAATCAATAAAACACAATCTCTAGAACACAAACGTCAACACATCGTGAAGTACACGTAATGTTACGTTTCCAAATGTAATCATACGGTCAAAGTACATTTAATCATCACTCACCATAGAAATATAGGCAACATTATCAGTATAAAACTATCTTTTGTATGCATAAAATTCTGTCTTATGTTAATATCTTTTATAAATCTATGTATTTTACAGAGTAATAACAACGTACATATTCAAATCATAACAGGTTAAGTGCCATGCTTACAAGTAAACGCCATTGCCAAAATGAATTGAAGTATTCGAGTGTAAGAAACAGTCATATACGTAACATTTGTAATACTTTAAATGTTATAATACCAATGTAAAGCATTAAATACATCATAAAACATTTAAACAATCTTATTCTTTTATATAATTACATCCAATGCTACATATAGTAATAATATACACAAAACGTAACAAAGTGTAATATAACAATGTAATATAAAATTTTAGTCAACATGTTAGTACCTAACGATGTTCAGAATTTTTTTAAATATTAATGATACCGTAATGACATATACGCAATTGTTATGAATGCAAGCCGCGAAGAATGACAGGCGTTTCACACGCACACGTATGTAGATTACAAAAAGATATGAGCTTACCTTTGAACGTATTGCGGACGAGAGTCATGCTCATATTCGCGTGAGCGCGAGCCAGTGCTCCCCGAGGTACGTCTTGCGTTTCTTCGACAATTCCGCCAGGTTGAATGCTTCGGTAGCAGCAGCGCGTCTTGCGATCCCGCTCAAGAGTTCGTCCAGCGTGATCTGTGACGTTTCAAGGTACAGCGGCGACACATGGTTGTACCCTTCTTCCCCGTTTCTCCGTTGAGTCGTTCGATAAATAACGTACTGCCAATACAAAGCAACGATAATCGGCTGTTCTAGTGTCGAGAATCATAGAGATACGAAACAGAGGCTTCAACGTCCGTTCGTGCAAGAGTTTAATCGGACGACGGAGAAAACTGGACAGCGTGCCTTCGTCACGATTACTCCAAGTGTTATTGTTATTTCACATCCACCAACGTTCTAGTGCACGGCTGTTCAGTATCATTTCTTATTCTATCTTTCGTTTGCTTTTAGGTTACGTACGATGGTAACAAGGCTGCTTCGTACGTATATGGAGGATCGAGCGAGTATCACCTTTGCGTCTTGATCATAGATGATTGATTTTCGAGTCTGGATATCCACGAGGTGGTGAACAGCTCAGACAGTAGGACCAAAACCAACGACCAGCACTTACCGCGGCAGCGATCATTAAAAAGCAGCCGTGTCACTCGCGCGCACAACGAGTTCAACGGAACACGGGAATGTTGATCACGTTTCTTCTCTTCGATGTGAAATAGACGAACGAAGTCAAGTGTTTGGATACGCGAGGGAGACAGAGAAGGAGCAATAGAATGATAACAGGGACAGAGAGGTGAGAGGTGGTGAAAAGAGAGCGGCTCGAGAGACGAGAGAAAGAGAGAGGTTATGTGCAGACGACGACAGGAGAAATTCCAGCGGGCGGCAGCGCTGAGGTCCACGGATAGTTCGTCCGTTCCTTCGTTCCCCTCGTCCGATAAGTGATGATTCCACGACGATGATTCGAGAGGACCGATTGGGTGGGACGCGTTTTAGCCTCGTTGGATCTTCGATGTCCGTTTCATCGGGTATATGCCACAGACCAATGATTACGAGTGTATCTTAAGAACTTGGAGGATTTCTTCAGACGAGGAACAACGAACGGGGTAATTAAATTTCGTTTATTATTTTATGTCCCAAGGTATAGCCTGCTTTATCGCATGTATATTCATTCGATCTCTTGCTTTGCGTCTTAAAGACGGTGTTTGATTCGTATCCACGTAAAGAATCTTCTTTCGATGATATCGTTTCGTGTCCGGACCGCTTCTTCTTGCTCGCTGTTTGAAGGATCGCTCGATGTCTCGAACGAATCCGTGAGTATATCGAGGAACGAATTTAAGATATGGGTGTGATGCACTGTGACGACTTCCTAATTAATCACACTATATATCACTCTCTCTTTGACGAACTAGGATAAATGAAAAGAACGTCGAAAAACGGATAGGAAGACAGCGCGCACCGGTTATATCCCTGGAAACGATTCGTGCGGAAAGCGATACGCTGTTCTTCTTCTGCCACCTCCTCCTCCACCGCCTTCTCCTTTTCTACCGATTCTTTTCATTCGCGTACGCATACGTTTTCCCACGCACCGAGGCAAAAAACCACACACTTACGGAGACTGACTGGAGGGAAAGAATAGCGGGAAAAAGATGGAGAGAAGAAAGGAACGAGGGAAGAGCGCGACGGTGATCGGGAGTTGATGCTAGGGCATCGCAGAGAGCGGGCAAGGCAGAAATGTCGGTGTTACTACCAGCTTGGAGTAGCAAGCACCGGTAAAACACGGTCCTAACTAACACACATGGAGACAGATTGGGGACTGCTGCTTCGGAGTTTACTATAGGATGGGACGGATGGTGATGGCGGCCGTAGCAGAGCAGCCACCGCCCCCATGCTTCTTCTCTCTCTCTTCGTCTCCCTTGTCTTGTTCGACCGCCGCCCCCACCACCGTTTCTCACTGCTGTTTCCCTCCACTCTCTACTTCTCCCCGTAACCGTTCCAACCGTTCTCCTATTCTCCCCTCTATGCGTTATGATGGACACGCTGGAACTCCCCTCTTCAACATCCAACTTACCCCCTTTCTCTCCCACTTCTCTTGCACGCTTCTCTCTACATTTCCTCCTCTTCCTCTTACTCTTCACATACAGGTCTCTGCTATAGCTTTCCCTGGGCTACGAGATGTTATCCTCGAGCGATTCGTGCGTACTATACATATATTCGTCTACCCGTGTCGTCGCCACATCCCCTACCTGCGTCGCATCTCGACGTGTGCGTTGGCCGCAATCAAGGTCAGGAGCGTAACCGGCTAGCTATGGCACCCCGCTCTATCGATTCTATATACCACGGTTTCATCACGTTGACAACGTCGACGACGATACAAAGGGGGTAGCCAGAGGGAACTTATACTTATGTAGTCGAACAGTGTTGTTTTCACTAATGTAGCGGTTTATGGATCGCGGTGGTGTTTCGTTATCGTGGCGCATTCGTTCACCGGAAACCTGGTATCTTTTGGCTCATTGGCTCACAGATGTGATTGCCTCGTTATTTATCTGCTGAAAGGAAGGATGCGCGTTGCGCCGATATTGTATTTACTTTTATATAGCTTCCTCTTCACGTGTTCTATGCGCATCCTCCAAGATACTTCGCTGAAATACCAGTCGAATGGGGGTGTGTAAATCTACAAGAATGTTGCTATCAAGTATATTCACGTCCAATAAATTCCCGTAGCAATTTCGTAAAGGAAAACAGCGTTCGTGTAAGACGAAGGTGATGAAACGGAAAGACGTTAGAAAGATGAATTAGTTTCTTCTTGAATTTTTTGAGGTCATTTGTCAAGTAGATTTCCAATTTGTCAATTGAAAAATTCAATATCGTTTCGTGATGTTTATACATATCACGAGATATTTTGCAATCACGGCTCGAATACCTCGGACTCTCCCGGAGGGGAAACGAGATAACATTCGGTAGCGCGTGCGGTTATCTTCGTCGATTCCCTTGACTTTTCACCGCCGTGAGGTATGTAAATACGTTTTAAAGTAGACAAGAAGCTCTTATTCGCGATGCAATCTACGTAACAACGTCGCATCGGTATCAACGAAATTTTCCATTCTCTCGTCTTCCTAGCAAGAATAGTTCAACAATAAACAATTCTATCATCACGAAAATATATACAGTGGCTAAAAAAAGTATTTGTATACATATACCCTTATTTCATGACGTATCTTTTTATCAGGTACGTATTAAATTTTCATATTCACGTGAGAATATTTATTACTAGATAGATGATGCGAAATTTAATATACTTGGATCTAATTAATTATTACGCAGATGCAATGATGCAAATCGCAAATTTTGTATAGTCACTGTACATCTGATTTAATATATATCGTCTAATAAACGAATCCCAAATAATATCACCTTCAGTTCATATACTAACAACGTTAAAAACATATTAAGTTGATTATTAGCCAACAATAATCGATTTGAAATGGCGATCGGTAAGACTTATATCCAGCAGTTTCTAACTTCGTTTCCAGACCACGGTTTCCTTCGAATAAACGTCAGATAAACGTGCGCGCACCGCAAGAAAGAGAGAACGCAGGAAAGCGAAGTTAACCCGCAGGCTTGGTCGAGCTACAAGGTAGCTTATCGTCTGCAACTACGATATTGATGGCTAATGTGTACGTACAGCCGCGACGAAAGCAGAGACGGCAAGCAGTGGCGGCAGTGTCCGATACTATTATTAGTGTGCAGCTGCCTGCGAATTACTGAATGAAAGGGAAGGACCGCTTCGAAACAATATCCGAAAGAGACGGGAGGCACGCTGCATCGTTTAAAGCGACAGCCATCCGACGATTATTTAGAGTCAGATTTACGCATGTACATCTATGTATGCGTGCGCCATCGAACGAAAGTGTCGCGCGTAGTCGTCATGAATCGATTGATTTGTAAATTAATGTATATTCCTTCGTACTTGGATTCAATCAAACCTTGAATATTACATGAATCGATCAACATGAAAATTTAATACTGAACTTATTGTCCAATGGAGCAAGGTAAGAACGACCATAATATATTATTTTGAAAGTCATCTATCACACGTTCGAGTATACGTATCAGGTTACGAGAGAAGTATGGACAATTATTTAGCATCACGTTGATTGCTTGCTTTGAATATCAGCGAAAGACTGGACTGAATTTTCTCTGATGAGTATAAACGTTGATTCACATACGAGCAGGGAATTGTTCATGAAACTAATTTGTGAGATAGTCATACGTTTATTTCAGTCCTGAGCTACATAGGAGAACAAACATATCGTACATATGTACTTACGTATCATTACGTACTTCGCATTTGAGACGATTGGAACTGTATCAGGAAAATTTTCTGAATGAACGGTTCCTTATTTGACTCTTATATATACATTTTCTTACACATTTTTGTATTAAGAAAATTTATTGCAATATTTGAAATTTATCTCTCTCCTGAGATATCTTTAATAAAATGATAACTTTTTAAAATGAAAGCGATATGATAAACTTTATATAAAAATTTATGACGCTTAAAAAAGATGAAGATACAGCACATGATAGAAGAATACAAATGAAAAGGGATCATCGTACACAATTTTCTTGTGTTCAAGTGTTAAACGAGAAGCGTCGGACTGTGATCGTTTAAAGCCGGACTTATATACCAGCGAAAGCATAGCCGGACCATCTCCATTCAACGAGTACTGGCAATTAGAGCCAATAGTTGCCGACCCCTTCTCCCAAAGGTCTTGTCTCGAGGTGTTGAATTTCTTGGTATCTCACCAGTTGAACCATCATCGTTCTACCAGCATTTCAACAGAACGCTCCAAATCGTAAAAACCTCTTTCGATTATCTATACGACCCCCGATATACCAAAACCAATGAAATTATCCTCCACTTTTTTAAAAACAACGAAACTTCTCAATGTAACTCTCAAAAAATTTCCAGTATTATTAATATACAGTAGCTACAAGAAGTATTCGCATACTACTTAATTATGTACAAGCATACTAAATTTCGTATCATTTAATAGTACTTTCATATGAGTTTCATATACTATGAAAATGAAATAGGATAGAACCTGATAAAAAAAAGCCGTTTTATTCATACTCGTTGTAGCTACTGTAATCGTGACAGTCGTCGTGCTTCATTACTAGACTGCAGATTTGTATGTAAATTCGTATTTTTATAAACTTAATCAAACAAGTAGAATCTAAGCAAAATATTATTATAAGGACTACAATTTGTGTATTTTACATACTTTTGCATATTATGTGCATTTTTATGATTTTAAGTTTTCTATAAATGTATAAAAATCCGCAGTCTACTACTCATTGCAGTGCAAAGAAATTTCAAAATATTTTATACAACTCGTGCAATATTGTGTAAAAGTTTGCCATGTTAAGTATTCAAATACATTTACGAGCCACTATATATAACGTTTGTAGCATGTTAGAAGCCCTTAATCAAGCATTCCAAAGGGGTCGTTAGTGTTTCAGTGATAAGAAACGTGCCTAAGGATGAAATCTCCCTCGATGAATACGGTACTGCGCGATCTCCGGCGTGGCGGGTCCAGCAATGACGCGGAGATCACCGAGCGTATCCGAATTCGGCCGACTTTAATCGAGTGGGAGTCGAGCATGGTGCGTGGTGGGGAGCTTGTCTCCTTGCGGAGGGGAATTCCCCGATGCCGGTGCGGTGTGGTGACCACACCGTGTCCCTTTTTGTTGCCGCCCATTAGGCGCCACCGCGGCGTGATTCGCAACCGTGTTTCTTTATCTTCGCCGTAGCCAGGCTAGACTCTGCGAACGCGACCGACTGCACGCGTTCTTGCCTATCTTTCCACCCTGTCTCTTTTTTCTGTCCTTCTCTTCCTCCCTTTGGACAATAGCAGAGTGATTCACCGTAGGTACGATGTTTCCGATCTCTGTGTAGTATATGCGCGCAGATAAGTTGCCGCGTGCCACGTTTCGAGTTCCGTCTCTCCCCACGCGTTATGATCACGTTTCGACTTTTGAATCGTAGAGAAAGATACAGATACATTTCTCTTGGGAGGATTTAGTGGTGGAAAAGAATCTTCCTTATTGGGAACTGGGATGGTTTATATGGAAATATTTTAGAAGATATTTCCGTTTCGTATTGTTTTGGAAAGATTTATTCTTGGAGTATACTTTTCCCTCTATTGGATTGTTCAAAAGGTTCGTTTTGTTTTATTATGAATTTATATCAAATAATGTAATGTTCGATTCGTAATGAAAATTTGTTAATGGAACAGATTCCTTTCTTTTTTTCAGTAACGCCTCGTATGTTCAAGGAATTCTGAAAGTTAACGGGAACGTTCTCTTGTGTCTGAAAAACATTTGCAAGAAATTAATTGAACCACGTAATCGTATTCTACTTAAATTTTAAATCTTTCTTAACTTCCGTTACAAACTTTCGAAACAACGTAATATATAGTGATATATGGCTTCATTTTTTAAATGGTACTTGAGATCTTGGAGGGTTTATCTCGCTTATCTCGTCTTAAAGATTGATACCTTTTAAGTGTACAGTATAGTTGAACGCTTTTATCTCGAGCTATATATTAATCAGCGATGATGGAAGGAATAAACGTCTAACGAGGGTTCGACTTCTTTCTCTCCTTGGTCCGTTTCAATTGGAGGTAACCATTTTTTCCACTTGTCTTTTTACGAGTTCATCGAGTCACGTTTCAGGGTTTTACGTTATGAAAAACTAGACCAGATTTTTATCTTCCGTGGACGAGATGGGGTAACTACGCGGTGTGGAATAACTGGATGGAAAAGCCAGTCGACGCTTATTGTTCCAGGGATCATCGGTCAATTGTGTTTTACCAAAGATTGCGCTTTCTTCTTATCCAGATAACGCGCGGTTTTATACTACCGTCTTTCACGGATGACCGATGGCGTTGGCTCGCCTCATTGCTTTTTCGTTCGATACATCGATGAGTTCATTGCGACCGACTGAATTTTTCTATGATTCATGCTATGCCAACTAAGCTGATCATGAATTCTAAACTCGTTCAGAGAACTCTTCTCGATAAATGTAATCTATAGTTTCTAACCATCGGTAGCTATATAATTGCCAATGGGATCAGAATGGAATTGATCGGAGATCAAGTTAAAATATTGTATTAATAAATTCTATTTTCATAAAACCATTTTTCGTTGAGAATTTATCGTACTTCTATTTTATTTTTAGTTCGTATTAACGATCTTTCAATGTTTGTCGTTAGAACTGAGATTATGGAAATTGGAATTACGAAAAGTTAGTTTATTGTGTCTATTTTTTTTTCCTAGCGCGGTATTAAATATTTGTGTTTAAAGAAAAGCGAAGGGTGACTTATCGTTGTGCCACGAAATCGATGTTCTTTATCGTTTCTCCTGGAAAGCGTAAGTTTTTTCCGTTGGACTGCTCAAATTTCACCGTATCTTACAACCTTTAGCCTGGCCACCTATACAAAACGAAACGTAAACGCCAAGGTTCGACAATTTGTCAGAACGAATGGGGACTGGCGGTTGAACCTATGAAGTTTGCATACTACTCGATCGTGGATCTACGAGAAAAATTCCTCTTCGCAGGCTATGTAATTTCCAAAAGAGATAATTGAAACGGATTCTTTCTTCCTGACTTTGTCTCTATTAGGCAATTCTTGATTGTTAATTGAGTTAAATTCTATAAATTCTACATCATTTTGCGACAAATACAATATCTTTTCAATTTTACCACCGTATATTAATATCTTTATTTTACTTCACTCAGTGTCTTCATTTTACTTTATTCTAGTACCAAGGTCAGTACTGTTCTCTTGCCTGTACAATAAGAATATTACAAAATCGCGTACCTATGAACTCGGAAGAATGTAAAAAGATTCTTCTCCAAAGATCTTCGTTTCCACGAATAACAATAAAAAATATCTTCAAACGTAATAGTAAAAATTGTCTGTTAGAAGAAAGAAGCAATGTGAAAAGATACAATTCATCAAAATTATTTATTCCAATGAACGACTATAAAGAACACGATTATAAATATTGTCTCTGTGTAATAATCAGCTAGCCGGTAAAATTTTATGTTGCGGTGCATCCCCAATATTCGCAAGATTTCATCCCAACGTAATATCAATCCGTACCCACAGAAACTTTCTGACGATACACATTGTCCCCCAATTCTGTCATTCCATCCATAGAAACAGCCCCGACTATAATCCCATCGAGGAATGGAAATGTCGCGTTACGTGGATCACCCTGTATATAGATATAGAGACATAGAGAAACTCGGCCGGATCTGTAAAACTGAAGGCTCGTGGACAAAAACCTGACCTCTCGAACAACTGTGCACCATGTGTGCGCCACTTGTGCGCCTCTCTTCTCCCCATTCTCTTTCCATCCAATACCAGGTCTCTCCCTTGTTCTCTCTTCGTTTTACGTTACGCTGATCTCGCTGCCATTTCTCTTCGACACGCTTCCACAAGCTTCCCGATCGCGATTAATCAGGTATATACGGCGAAAAACTGGCGTGGAATGGAATCCATACACGCGAGCATTCTTCCGTGCTCTTGCTCCTCTTCCAAGAGCCAAAGTGGGAGGCGTCGTGGTTCTTCCTGCTCGAGGAACGAGAAGAAGAAACAAAGACGATCTGGAGAGAAACACGATCGTCGCTTTGTACCTTTATCCTCGTTAGTCAGTTAAATCGTTACTTTTACCATTTCGAAATATTCAAGAGAATTGATATTTTATCATCGGGTTGTGGATGCTTACGGAAACTTATATTTTTACGAATATTCGAAGATGCAAAGATGAACAGAATATACGTAACGTGCAAATATTTTAATCAAATATGGAGTTTCAATTTCTGTAATTATATGCTAGTACACTAACTCCCAAATAAGAAGGAAAAACGTCAATTGTGAAACCATGCAAGTGAACAAACTTTCCGATCAAGGATTCCAAGAATCTGAACTAGCTTCGTGCTACGAGAAGAATTCCGTTTAACGAGAAAAGCAAAAGGGAGAGGGAAGAATCTTGAAGAAAAACGTAGAAGAAAAACCCGTGAAGAAATAAACCGAAAGAGAAGGATAGTAGAGGAAGAAGAAAGCGAGAGGATAGATCTGTCTTCCTTAGTTTTACGTGTTTCTTACCTTCCAAGCGACTATACGGAAAGAATAATTAGACGTACTTCTTGCACTTTACACCAGAACAATATTAAACATTTTCAGTAAACTGTCTATTAATCTTATATTTGATAAATTATCGATTCATCAAACTTTGCTTCTTCAGATAAAAGAGAAAAACATTCACATAAAATATCGACTTAAGTCATTCGTCAAGCTATTGCAATCTTTGAATCGACATTTTTTCAACGTTAATTCTTCTTATCGTCGAATTCTTCTATTCATTTAATCTCCTTCAATTAAAACTCAAGATATAGTTATCTGTTATAATATGTTGATGATGACGATGATGTATAAGTTCCATCTCTTTAGTTTATAAAAATGTTCTGTAAAATATTTCCGCGAATTTGTATAAACATTCGCAATCTAATTACACGTATATCAGCCATCTTTTGCTTCGTCGTTTCGCATTGCAATACTCAAGCTCCGTATCGTTTTACAATAAAAACACTACATCATCTTACACGGAAAGATAAAAAAGACAATCAGCGTCCCAATTATAGTATCGTCTTCTGAAATTGCAACAGTATATCCATCAATTACATGCAACATTCAACCAGCCATGATTAACCATGGCTGAAAAAAGAACACGTCAGAGTCAGAATGTTGCAATCAATAATCACGACGTGAACTAATACGCCTTATCGTGACGATATAACGAAAGTTCCAAGGTTTTTAATACGCGTTGTGGATAAGTCACGGCTAGTATGTCCGAGCACGAACAAAGTTAAGCAGTCAGGCGGTATAATATAACCAGGGCAAGCGGAGCAAATATTTGTTACGTTCGAATTTCTGTTTACCCTGAGAGTGCCGTTTGCAAAATAAGATAGGCACCAGTCCTGGCTACCGCAGGTTTCCCTTGAGCCAATCGACAATACGGAGGAGCTGTTTACCCTCATTGTAGGACTCCTGTCGATAAAAACGATTATATCCAGATACTAAGTAAGGCAATTCAGTTAAAACGCAAGTGTATCTTTTGAATGTTAAATAAAAGATAAATTGAGATTTATAAGATGGAAGATAGTTTGTAGGTCATAAATAAGCTATAGATTTCTATGCAATAAAAGATAAATCGAGGTTTATAAAATGGAGTTTAAAATAGTTTGTAGGTCATAAATAAGCTACGGATTTCTATGCATCTATATAATAAGAAATTTTGAATTGCAAAATTACACATAATGCACGTGTACGAAATACTTCGTATATTTGAATGTACTTAATATATTAGATCCAAATGTTTCCTTCGTTTTATAAGGAAACAACAGATGCGCAACATTTCTTGTTTCATATTATTTGATTGGATTATGTTTCATTCATTCATTTTATTCCATTGAAAGAAATGTGCGTTTGTTCTATTTAATGTTTCTATATCATTTTGCTCTGGTGTAACGAATGGATCATACATAATTCAATGAATTAATAAGAAACAAAAAATGCCGCGCATCCATTATTTCTTTACGAAACGGAGGAAACTTTTGGATCAAGATAATAATATTCAGTGGATTAAATAAACTTCTACTTGGATTCCATTCCATTTAATTAGTCCTATAAGAGATACCGATTTATATAAAAATCCGCCGTCTAGTCATAAATATTGCGTCGGATGGAACTATTTGGAAAATTGCAGTGGTATACGAAAGGCTGGTTGGGAATTTTCGCTTTGGAATTATGAAAGCTTAGAAGAAAATTGGAAGCCAAGAAAAATCCCAATATCCTTCTCGAACGATATTTCCAATTTTTCTAATTTATATCAATGTACAAACGTCATAGTAATTCCACACTCGACTAAGTAATCTTTTCATCAATACTTTAGCGATTCAAAATTCTAAAATCTTAACGTCGTCGCAGCTTCGGAGAAATTCTCAAGATATTTCACTTAATTTTTAAAACAAAATTCCAAGCTCCTATTTTTACTTTCTAACCCGACAATCCATTTAAAGTATGATCTCCCTATCGCTATACTTTAAAAGCTTGAAGAAACAGGCTTACCGTAGCAACACGCAGCCGCGTGTCCAAGTTACATTGTATAACCTGTCGGCCCATAAAGCGTGACATATTAACAACTCGACCTCGGTTCACGCCCATGGGGCAACCGTTTTCTTGCTTTTGTTTCGACAATTCCGCGTACCAACTTCAACCCTTTACTGTACGCCTTTACAGTCGCCATACAGAGGCTTGATCGGCTTCTTAACGATACGAGATATCGAATTCGCCTGAGTTTTTGCTGTCAGAAGCAAAGACGAATCGCGATAGAAGAAGGATCGTCTCGACACCCGTATAGGGCAAAAAGTTTTCTGATGAGAACAGCGAAGAGGAAGCTGGAGGTCTTATCGATGGGAGATTTCATGTTGGGGAACGTGAGCGTAATTTAATAGTGATTGCTTGGCTTTGGAATATGATAGTTTCTCTTTTGAATGGAATTTGTTTGAAACAATCCTTTGTAAACTTAACTCGATGATCTTCGATTTTTGTAGTGAAAATATCGCAAAAATCACATCGGATCCTCGTTTTCCAGGCATTTTTCAGTCGAAATTTATACAACATTTTTTAATCGAAAAATAATCAAATGCATCCACAATACGTACATACCAAGTAAATATTTAATGCTAATTTATCGATCTTTAAAACGAGCCTAAATATATTAGACATAATTAATTATGTAACGATATTTTTCAATAAATCTAAACATTAATACTACCAGGAAAATTAATATCAATCTCTTCGATCGATTTGGTAATTCCAGCGTCAAGATTAACTTTATAAAGTTCTTAAAAAGATTCTATCCTCTTCTCTTTTCGCGTAATGTCACTTTACTGTTCCATTAGCTACAAAATTTTCTGTATATTACGCGTAACGCGAGTAAGTCATTCCACTTGAAAAAAATTTCACTCTCAAACGTTCCAAATGTTTACTTAGCTACCTGCACTCTAGGAAAGAGTCTCTGAAAAGCGAGGGAGCCTTTGATAAGCTTTGGGGCTCGTCAAACTTTCGAAGACGATAATTTTTCGCTACCCATTAACTGAATCGGATTTCGATTATCCGTCGTACGATTTTGGATGAGTAAAATTTTCCCGATAAACAGCTATATTATTTCATACTATCTTATATCTTGATCCTGCTTTCGACGATCATCTTCGACACAATTATGTTTCTCTAACATTGAGGAATACCTTCGCATATTTCAATTTTACGTTAAATCTCTTCTTACAGCGTTAAAAATCCTTGTTGCTTGTTAAAAGGGGAACAAGATTGAAATATGAAAATTTGAAGGCGGGTCCCTTCTTTCGACCATCCACGACCCAAATTTTCTAACGCTAAGAGATATTTTTACAGTTCGTAGAAAATGTGACGAGACTGTTACCGCTACCTGCACGCGATCTGTTCCATTAATTTTATCTGAAACACCTTGAAACATAGGAAGAACTGTTTACTCGTTAAAACGAAAGCGAAATTGAAATTAAGAAATTCTAAGATCGTGACAAAAATCTCGGTTAACGTGACTACGTGACCTACCGATGAACCAACCATTTGAAAATCGATGGTCTACTCTCATCAGCAACACGTTGAGCCAAATGTTGCAGGTCAGAGTTCCTGTAACGACAGATCGTGTTCCATGGGGGAGGTGGAGCCGCAAACGTGGGACAGCACAAACGATATTCTCTCTTTCTCTTCGAGACAAAAAGTACAAAAGTGTGTGCTTGCTGGCGAAGTTTACCTATGGACTCGACGCGGCAATAACGATGTTCGCCATATGGGCGACAGCCCGGGGGTCCACAGAGAGCTGCTCACCTTCCTCTCTTTCCTCTTCTTCTCTCTCTTTACTCACTGCTTAGGTGCCCCTTATGCGGGCCAGATTTTATGAACTAGGTACGTATGCGCTGCTTGCAAAAGGGCCGCCGCCACCGCGAGTTCCCCTTAGGCAAAACGATTCTGCAAAAACGTGGCGGCGTCGCGAGATCGCACGCGTGACTCATCGATAAATTCGACCTAGAGTGGCACAGCCAGTTCCCACGAGGAAATCTCGCTCTCCCACCTATACCACGTGCCTCCTCTTCGGGGCACCCATTCTGCCCCCGTCTAAACGACGATTGGACCAAGGAATAGGAAATTGGTCGAGGAATCGTGTCTTTAGTTCTTTTTTTGTTTCTAACTCGTTAAGGATCGAATGAATAATATGAAAAAGAAATAATAATAATAAAACAAATGTAGAAAAGTTGCGTGGGCGGTGACAGTAACAGTTTAGGAAAATTTTAAAATTGTTTTCGTGTAAAAAGTGAACGTATGGTCTATGGTGATCTTTTCTCGTATTTATTTGTAAAATTTCGTTCGCGTATCTCTTATGTTATTATTTCCCTGGTTGATTCTCAATGAGATGGAAAGAAAAATGAAACGAAACTTGAAAACACAGACTAAAGCTCGGTTGTTAATCTCTAGGCTTCCTGTTTTAAGGAATTAATATCGTTGAAACGCATTTCCCAGTACGTAGGTAATCATCAGCCACCGTTGATTTATCGTCGGCGTTTCATCGATACTTCGTCGACATATCAAAATTATCCAGGTCGCGCGCTGTTAGCTCGGACGTAGACACGCGGAACCTGTTTCACGCGTGTTAATTCCGTTTTATCGGAGCCATCACGTTGACGTTTCGAAATTTCGTTTTAACAGGCAAACAAATTGGGTCGTCTGTACCTCGCTGTCCATTCACACATTCTTATACGCTCACGAATTCGAAAATTCCATTAATAAAAAAAAATGCAGAAAGAAAAAGAGAAAGAGAATCAACTCACCGAAAACGTAAAAACGAACAAGAAGAAAACGTGTCTCGTTGGAAGCTTATAAATGAAAAGAAACTCAATTCCATTCACTGAGAATTTAAAGGATAGAAGATGCAATAAAAGAACAGAAACAATAAAAAATTCCAAGATAAAGTAATTTAATCTTAATGATACCAGTGAAGAGTTAGAAATTGAGAAAATAAAATCGACGAAATGATCGCGTGTTGGAAATCAGTGTGTCGAGGGTAGAGGTTTTACAGTAGTTTAAAGGTGCTCGAAACGCCGGTAATTGGAAGGGCGCGTAAACGAGGTGCGAAGTGACCATAAATCTGTCCATTAGCCTCGTTACAATGGACACATCGGGCGTGTTTTATCGCGTTCGACGAAAGCCCCTTGTCGCAAAATAGATTTTTCGTCGATACGTGACGAATCGTGGCTATGCGTATCGCGATAAACCTGGATTTCCTCGTGACGCGCTGTTCTATCGCTGTTCCTCCGGTAATTTTATCGTATTTCCTCCCACATGTGGCATCTATCGATACGTCCTGCAACGCCACCGGCCGAATCATGGAACCATGGAACTCATGCAACATCGATACTACCTCTAATTCAATCATTTATATACACAGACTCGCTGTTCATTATCGTGATTAATATTATTTCCTTTGTACCGTTGTATGTCTGCTGAATCGGCTGCGCAGCTTTAATTCATTTAATATTCCGCTAATAGTATTACAATAGTCTGTTAATATTATTTCAATACTGCAAATACGAATAGCTTCGACGGATTTGACGCTAAATCCGCGTTGTGTTTAAATTCTATATCTGATTAAATGTAACATATTTAATACTAAATTTACGTGCTAGTTAAATGGTATTTTTAAGCGATATAGTAAAAGAAAGTTTAATAAAATTGGAAGAACATACGATTTCTTAGACGTTTATAACAAAATTCGACAGACTGAAAG
This sequence comes from Bombus haemorrhoidalis, assembly GCA_014825975.1. NCBI lineage: Eukaryota > Metazoa > Arthropoda > Insecta > Hymenoptera > Apidae > Bombus > Bombus haemorrhoidalis. The sequence goes on along the minus strand of CM026164.1, from coordinate 4,756,675 downwards.
ACTTTTCTTTCTTTTTTTCTCCTTGCCCCTTATATCTCTTTTCTTCGTAGTTTCATCGAAGGAGAATTTGCCTGAAAATTACAATTCTGCGTCAGAAACGTGCAGTGTCATTGGCGCATCTAACATCTTTACGTCGACTAACTGAAAAATGTAATATCGCAAGAAACCAAGATAATTCGACGTCTGTTTTACTTTCTGTTTTACTTGTCTGTACTTGTTTTACTGTCTGTTATCCTTCCGTTCCTCTTATGCTTTTTAATGTCCTGTACTTTTGTATATCGATAAACGTAGAAGCTCACAGTTTCGTAAATCGATAATTTTATCCGAAACGTCTTGTACAGATTTTCTGGTACAGGTTTCATTCGCGACGTGAAATGGCACGTGTCTCAGGTGCGCGACGCGCAGTCCACGTTTCGCGTAATGAAATACGACCGCGTGCATGTGCATTCGCAGGCAGACTACTGTTTACAGAAATAATTTATGCTCGCACTCACATCCAAGAGATAGATATTTGACAGATATTTCACAGGGCCGTGGTTGTATCTCAACGAACGTTCCGATTTTTCGATCCGCCGCGTTTGTCAAATCAGCCGTGATAATAAATTGAATTATCGCTCCTATTCATCGGCAACACGCGTCCAAATAAACCGCTCTTTCGACAACCAGAATTAATAGTTTTCGAACTGCTAAACGCGTACAAGAGTTTCTCTTACAATTGTTAACAATTTTTTACAATTTATAATCTTCGACTGTGGAGAAATCACAAGACAAATAAAATGACTCGCCTATCTGACGTAAAAACGTATTTTACAAATACTTTCATCGTGTAAAGCGATAGACGTGTCTTTTCATGGCAGAAAGTCACTCAAACTTTTAATATTCATCAACGACGATCTAAACTCATCTCCTTGTCTACAGTAGTACGAATATTTAAATTACGTAGCTTTTGTAAATTTCAATTTTATAGATCGTCACCATAGAATAGAATAGTAAATAAGAATATCCGAGAAAAGAAAAAAGACAAATAAAAAAACAAACAAAAAAAAAAAATATGAAGAATTCCAATATTTACAAACTAGCTGGCCCCTGCATGCAAAAAACGTTCCGTTGCATTTTTCAATTGTGCCATAAAATCAGCAATCCGTCGAATCGAGCGTGGCATCGAATCGGCAAACAAAAGGTTAAAGGGATTGCGGTTACGTGTTCTGGGAAGGTGCGCGCTGCAAAATGCAGCAGCGGTGTCGATGGATATTGGATATGGACGATGGGGTGGCTGCGCATCGTGCACGAGCTACGGGGTAGCAAAGCTAAGCCAGTAATGCAATAACTTGAATAGATGGTTATGCAGGCGGAAAGAACATAACCTATCCCTCCCTATCCCATACTCCTCCTGATTCACCCTGCCCCCTCCACCATCTACCCCCAAACATCCATTTTGGTTCTTCCTCTATCCTTCATCCCCCTACGCGGTGCTTCTCTATTCCCTAAACACGTAGGTACATACGAATCGGCGCACGTAGAGCTTGGACTGTGCCAGGAGGGTGAATCCGACTGGGGTGGTTTCAACCCTGCCTCCAAAGTACCCCGAATACAGTCGGTTACGTTAAAAGGCTTTTAATATGCGCGCTCGTTCACCTATTCGGTATCGAGCTGAATCGAAATGGTCCTTTTTTCTTCTTTCTTTTAATTACCAGCCACTTTTGTCACGAGCTTGATGATCGATGAAATTGGATTTGAAGGTTTTTCACAGCGATTACGATCAGGATCTTCCTTTCGGTTTTATACGAACCGTTCGTTTGCCATTGATCGATTGACTCTGCGAAACAGGAAGCAAAGAAAACGAACGAAGTTAAGTAACATTTGTAAAAATCGAATCAATCGTTTTGGTCTGTGAATGGATTATATGGTTTGTTACGCGGATGAATTTTCTGTGTTGTCTTTTCTGTTTCTTCATTTCGTGATTTTCTAAACTAGTGATCGATGAAATCGAATATCAATTTGTTTTTCTTTCGGTGATCACGGCTACGATTTTTCTTCTCGTTTCACAACGTTTGTGTAAACGAGTAGATTTCCTCGCGTGTATTTATATCTTGGAGAGATCAGAAGCTCCCCTATTGCGTGTAATAGCAGAACGAAGATCGTAGAATAATACGAGTGGAGGTTGAATTGCTGTAGCGATTGTAATTTTTAATTACCTCAACTTCTAAGATCGTAGAATCGAACGATAAGTGAAATTCTTGCGGTGGTTGGCGACTGCATATTTCCTTTTCTCACGTGCCGCGACAGACAGAACGGAAATTGTAGAACGAGCCGATAAGTTGAAGTTAAATTCTTGCGGCGGTTGCAATCTAACTTGACCATTTCGATGTCTCATATATTTTTCCATCCCACGTACGTTCTGCGCAATTTTCTGTACTTTCAAATTCCCCAGAAACGCGAGGTATAGAAAGCCGAAGTATAGTCTACGGATTAAATCGACCACGGTCCACAACCAAAAAACCACCGAGCGAACGAAAGAAACTTCGTCGACGAGAGATTAAAACAGAAGAGAAGAAGGAAAGCACGGAGGATAAAATCCGATAATCAATGATCACGGTACAGGCAAAAGTCATATTCCGACACACATTCGACCGTTTACGGTCACGTGAAATCGAAGGCGAGTCGAATGAACGAAGGAAAAAGGGGGATGGTTGGCGACGTGACTGGGGGGTTACATGGCCCAACGAGAGGGTGAAACTCGCATACAATCGCATACACGTGTATACGTATATACAGGAGACAGGCAGACAAACTGGGCATGCTCAGACGCACATATTACGGCGCACGTCAGTATTTAAACACGCTTGATGGGAAGGTGGTGCACGAGGGTGAAATCGGGATCCCATTGTGCTCAGGTGTGAGGCGTGTGCTCGCAAGAGGGGGAGGGTGGACAGAGAAGACTATGCACGAGCAAGAGAAAAGGAATGTCTGTGCGAGAAAGAGAAGGAGAGAAAATGGGGAGAAGGGTAGATTTGCACACGCGGCACGAGCCGCTTCAACAAAGGGATGGAACAGATTGGAAGCCATTCATTCATTCGGTTGCCCTGTATTTTTTCCCCGTGTTTGACTGAGAGAGCATCGTCGACCACCCTCCTGCCGCTTTTCCTCTCCCCCTTTGCTTACCCTCTCTGTCGCGTTCTCTTCGCCTACAGGTACGCTCAATTACTATTCCTTTCCCTTTCTTTCCCTTTCTTTCGCTTTGTCTCTTTTCTTTAACCCTTTAAGACTCGAATCACGTTACAATAGTGCTTTCCGCTGTAAGTTTTAGGCTAAAGACTTGTGCAGATTGTTTAAAGAATATATATTCCAGTAAGGAATATCGCTGACAATCGTTAAATGCATATGTAATCTGCTTCTATCGTAGAAGATATAAAATTTGAATAATTTATCTCATTTTTGTTTCCGCCGTTTATTTTGCCTATTGATACGTTCAAATATGAATTTCGAATTAAATAAGAATTTTGAAAGATTCGGCTTAAGATTCTGTTAACTTAGAAAGTTCATTCGCCGAAAATGCTTCTGAAAGGAGGAAAATATTTTTTATACTCGTAGCATTAATTTTCGATGAATAAAAAAACTGGCAGAACGTTGAAATCGTAGTAAAATTGCAGTGTAAAATCGACGCAGCTGGGATCTAAACGTATTACGATTGGCAACGCTATTTTAATATAAATTTCGCAAAAAGGATGGAGTTGGTATCACGAAGATGATGGATGTGATTTGCAAATAGATTTTTCAGATAAATCACGTGGTAGAATTTGTGGAGAGTGAAATTTTGAGTTGAAAGTCAATGAGGTGTTTGAGAACGAGGATCTGCAAGATGGACCTCTGGCAAGAGAAGATGGGATGCGATTTAGGAGGATCGTTGGTAAACGTTTGATATATGGGATGGTTATACATCTCATGGATTTTGCGGAAAAATATGGAATTTCGAAAGAAGAATTTTTTTATACCTATATAAATACTCTTTTCTTAATCAAAACTATTTCGTTTCAAATAAAATGAATCTTCTCTCTGAATAAAAATTATACAAGTAAATAAGATCTTTAACAGAGAGACATTCCACTTCGACAAACTTTTTTCTTACTTTCAGCAATGTTATAAGAAATTTAGTAATATATTATAAAAATCATCGAGATTTTGAATTTACTTCGACGTACGAATTACTTCGCTACTCGAACCTCATTTACGAGTTACTTTAAATAAACTCTTCGTAGTTACAGTTTCGTAAAACTGGAACGAGGATAGTCGAGCAAAGTTATTCACTCTGATTCGCGAAATAATGGATTTCCGCAATACTATTCGCGCACGACGATAAATACGCACGACAATGAGTCCTGTGCAAGTCGTCGGTCGCGGTGGATTCGGACTCACCATTGGCTCGTGTTTGACCTCACGAAAATCAATATCTGTCGGCAAACTTAAGTGCGTTCGAGGGGCTGTACCTTTTGATATTTTGTATCCAAAGCGAATAAACCAACTCCTCGAACGTTCATATACGTTCCTCGATTACTAATGCACGCTTTTCATCGAAGAGTCATCGACTGATTTATCAGTCTACCTCATCTTCGTTCTGTCGAAGAATTTTTGAAGGAGAAGATCGAGTAAAGTCACGAACAATATGGAAAAAATATTGGAAGAACTTTATCAGCAACGTACGAGCGCGTATCGCATAAGAAAATTTTCTACTTTCACATTTCTACGGAATATTACGATATTCGATTTTTTAACTTTATTAAGATTTATCGGAGTCTTCTATTCTGCCTTCGAATATTTATTAAATATCGAGAGAGATTAAGGAATTTCTTGCTTTTACATTTATTAACAACGTCAGAATACTCAATTTTTCTACCTTATTGCGTATTGGTATTTTAAAACGTAAAATTTATTATTGTATAAGAGAAGATTATATTGGAAGAATATAGGAAGAATTTTACAAAGAACGTACAGACGATAAATTACTTAAAAATTCTTCATATTTTCTTTAAAGTATTACACCGTTCAAATTTTTTAATTCGATAATCCTTTTACCGATCAAGATTGCAAAAGCGTATAAAGATTGAGATAAAAACGCAATCGTTAATTACGTTCGGCTACGCGGATAAGTTAGGATCTTGACGAGAAGAGATCTGAAAGCATCTTTATGCTCGTAAATGCGATAAAAACGGAACGTGGACGTAAGATCGAGTTGCCCGAGTTAAAATAAGAGAACTGATGAAAGGATGTTGTGGCCGGCGAAGGAAATCAAGTAAAAAACGATAGTGCTATCGGTAAACCGAAACTGCACTAAGGTGAGACCATTCGCATAAATAAAAATTATCAAATCGACTATCGAATAACGATATGTAACGTCCATCGATATATTAACAATTTTATTTAAAAGTGTATCATCGATGTTCGCGCAATTTTATACTTTTACAAATATGATTAAACTAATGAAATTTAATAGAAATTTCTTTGGTCCGTAAAATATCGTAATAAATATTCCATTTTAAATACTTCCTATATATTTCTGCATATTACATTTTGTAATCTTAAATTTGTGAAAAATATACAAACTTGCGCGCTCTATCAACGATGTATAAAATTCTCATGGTAGCGAACGTGTTAACGAAAAAGAACACTATTTATCCTGGGAGACGTGTGTCTTCCGGTTTCCTTTTCTAAGGGATCGTTCAAGGTACGAGGAATGGTCGGTTGGCCGCTGATTGAACGCGTCAATTCACGTTAAAAGCAGAGAATGGCCTTAGAAGAATTAACCGGCGACAGTCTCCGATAGAATCCTTCTTTATCGCGGATCTAAATTCGGCCTCTTGTCGTGACTCACAATTCCCTGGATTGAAATATGTGGGTCCACGTGGTACCTGATCAAAGGTTGCACGCGCTGCTTACTTCTCATAGAGCCACCTTCAGCGGTAGGTAGAACACACGTATCGTTCTTTAACGAGCATGCGGGTTCAACGTTGGAAATTCCGCTCGATTTAACCGTAATTGTTTAATTAAAGATCCTCCTCGACGGAGACGCTTGCAACGGTTAATTGCTGACGCGAACCGCGCGTCGCTACTTCCACCGCGTTTCAACCACAAAAATTCATCACATACCAGTTCTCGTTTGAATCTAATAGATTTGACGATAGGAACTATCGCTGGCTTGTTGGAATGAGAAATTCGATCGTCACGAGGTTCTTGTTGCGGATCTGGAAAGTTTTAAAAATTTTTATTTACATTATAGATCACGAGGTATTTAATGCGTTTCAAATTATATTCTTCGATTTCTCTAAGGAAAAAACTTTTTTTAATTTGATCTCGTGTTAGTGGAAATCGTTTGCAATCAAATACGTATTTTGTTACCGAATAATTCGTGTAAATATGTTATATGCTACTTGTTAATGGCTGCCTTGATTCACAATTTTTGACGGTGGATGATGTTACACTTGCAAGAACACCGAACAGGGATAATAACTTTATTCCAGCAGAAGCTCGAAACGCGTGTAAATTACAGCGAAACGCGTAGCAGAGGAAGATCGTAACGATGTTCTCAATTAATGAAACTTGCTATGGCACACGAATACACGGTACCTACGTAGTGTAAAGATACTGAGAATCTGTTGCCAGTAGATTCGAATGATTTCTTCAAAACATAAGGATACAAGCTTATTCTGTTCCCGGTATAGTTGACAATTTTTTCAAAAGATCTTTATAAATATACAAAGATACGTTCGAATCGACTTTTTCTAAAATACAGAAAGATTCTCCTCCCCATATAGTTCATATTTTTTCAGAGAGACTTTATAGATATAGAACGATATATTTGTTTTAATGTTGTAATGTAATGTAATGTAATGTAAAGTTTTAATGACTTTTTCTAAAATCTATGGATAGAAGCTTGTTCTGTCATTCGTATTATATCTTCTACTTTTGTCACCCATAGTTCTAGCGTTAAAAGTGAACGAACACGGTCGTTATACGGTTTTATCGAAGGAAATTCGTATCCTGCCGTGCGAAATCGTCTCGAACGAGCGATCCGGATCCGCTCGGACTGGCAATCGGTCGTACGGGGGTGAAAATCGTGGCACGTGACCCGCGGGTACTCGCTCACAGGGGGAAGCTGGCCCTGCACCACCGGCCCTCTTCTTTTCGAGTTACCTTTACTGCGTTTACTATTCTCCATTGTACATGACTACCATACGGGACCGTGTAAAGGAGGCTGCGAGAGAAATCGCGTGAGTCATCCGTGCCAAGCCGTTTCCATTGGCGTAGAACAATCCCGTAATACTTTCGTTGAAATATCAACGAGATGTTCCTACATACAGTGAGATACACCGGCTCGCGAAAGTATTTTTGCACACTTGTCGTACGAAGCTTTTACGCGCACATTGTACGTGTCAAACGAAACGTTTTGAAATTTTCGTTGGCGCCGTAACGAGACACGATTATTGCGATTACATTGGTACAAATTTCAGATCAATCTAATAACGCACGTAGAAATTACAGAATATTAATTGCAAGCATATATATATATAGTAAAAAAATTAATATGCGGTATAAATTGAATAATTAACTATTTGGTGATGTGTATGAAGTGCACGCTTGCAATAAATATCTTTATCTCGTTTGCAATAAATAACTTCTATATACGCTTTCAGATTCATTTCCAATTCTATCGGTATAATCACGATAGACGATTATGACGAATGTAATTTCTAGCACATACGATATACGGTTGCTTGTAAATTTATCATTACATTATTCATAATTTAATTATCTATTAGAATAAAGAGGTTACACCAAAAATACTTTGAGACGGTGGTATTTCTCACTTCCAATACATCGATTCGATATTCCAACAATTGCCAAATCCGTCCAAAAATAAAAGGTGTAAGAAGAACCTTATCGATAAAGTTCAGAGAAAAACTATCCTCTTATCAAACTCTCAAAACGATATCGTTACTTTCGTACACATTCTCACGTGCCATCCAAAACATGCACAGAAAAGATTCCTTGCTCCAACGACGCTATCTGCGAAAGTAGTCTGCGACGAAAAAAAAGAAAGAAAAAAAAAGAAATGAAAAACGAAAAAGAAAGAAGTCTTTTATGAGATCCATTTTCTAGAAGGTCGATGGAATGTCGTGTCGCCGTTGGTACGCCGCTTCACGACGGTAAGAATTGTATTTCATTTTAAATGGCCGTTTCATCGTGCAGCTTCCTCGATATTACGACCCGCGGAGAATACCCGACGTCCTAGTAACGATTTCCTTTGTTCCATCGCGAGATAAAACGACCCTTGGTCACCGTTCACCATTCTTCGTGCGATCGTAACGCGATCGTTAAGGAACCAGCTTCGTTCACTTGGTTTACACGTTAAATCAAATTATGTAATTCGTCGCTACTGGTACCGATCATAGCAGATATACGGGCGCTCTATACGAATTTTAGTAGACCCATAATCGAGCGTGACTTTTAAATACAGTGGGGAGATTCTTTTTTTACACGTATCTTTAGTATTACGTATAGAAATTTCCTTGCATAACGATCATTGTGGGAAAGCATAGGTGAAAACGATCTTTTCTCCTCTTTTCAATGGAATAATCATTGCGTGTGATTTTTCTAGACAATGGTAGGATCTCTTCTTTTACACGCATCCTTCTAATATACACATTTTCTTTATACAACGATTATTGCGTAGGTGAAGAATTTTTCTTCTTAATGAAATAATCGCAAAAGATGAAACTTTTACTTTTGTTACTAAAGTATATAAAAATTTCACAGTTTTCATCTGAAAAAAGGAAATACGTTGCGTCTCATGACTATAAAATCTATCAAATAATCGTCAATTTTAGTAAAATGAAAAAAACAATTAGTTCTTTCTTATTTCGTAACTCCAGAACCAACATAGATAGAATATTTTGTTTTATATATTGTTTTCTGATCATGTCCTGCCTATAAGAAACTACAATTTTAGGATGGTATTATATTCACGGGACACGGCGTATAATATGCATACATATCCATATGAAAGGGAAAAGTTTGATGAAAATCTTCGGTTACCTACGTCACTGTACCCCAAGACTCAATGCATCAGTCCAGCTTGCATCTGTATGTATTTAAGCTGGGGGGAGCCCCTATGTGACATCATCCCCCTCCATACGTGCGGCCGATTCGTTTCGCTGGCTGACTTCTGTCGCCTAACTCGAAAACACCCCTGGACCCTGCCACCTCCCTTTACCTTTAATCTTTATCAATCCATCCAGCCGAGCCAGAATCGAACCAAGGAACGGACGGCGCCGCGCATTATTCACGCCCGATAGCTCCTCAACCCTCCGCTCGTCCTTCGAGCTTTACCTTCCACCACCGACGCCACCCCTTTTTCTCACCCCCTCTCTCAACCTAAATACTTTTCGCAGAGTTCAACAACGACTCACTTTAACGACTCGATTCGCGATACTTGTCACGATCGGCTCCACTAGGCGATTTTGTTTTCGAAGATTTCTTATTCGATAAAATCTGCAATAGGATTGGCAGGGTTGATTAAAGGGAAGGACTTAGTGGAATTGAGAGTTGGGAAATCTCTTTTGCGCAGGGTAATTTGTGCGTGTATCGATTGTACTGGTAATTATTAACCGGTAAAACTGCATGATGTAACAATTTTTGTAAAGTAGTGACAATTGAATCTTTAAATAGATCTGGTAGTTGTGTCATTAAACAGAATTTAGCTCAAGCGTCAAATGCAAAACCCTAAAAATCTCGGAACGAAAAATATAAGTGTGATTTAATTGTCTTACTTCACTTTCATAATCGTCAGCACAATTATTGAATTTCAATGGAGAATTTAAAAGCGCGAGGATATGCATAATATGAGAAAAATATATGAGTAATAGCGCGTTACTCGAAACAGTATAAATATTCGCAATTTATTAATTGTTAGAAGTATGTAAAAAGGAGGAAACAGATAAACTGTTTATTTGATACAGTTGTGTATTTTTTACAATAGTCACACAGTATAGTATAGTAATAGAGAATTTTTAAAAGATTTGTGAATTATTCTTTAGCACAATAACAATATTTCTATAGTTTTGTCAATTATTTGTTATTATATCCTTAAGAATTGTTTAATATAGCAATGCAACATTTTTCAAAAGTTTGCGAATTACTTTATACTAGCAGTATTTCTTCATAGTTTTATTAATTATTTATCGTTGATATCTTAAGCATTCGGTATTTAAAAAAACTTAAATTCGTGACTAATTTTTGTAGATATCCAAGTATATTCTAACGTAAAAATTGTATTAATATAATTATATAGAAAGAAAATAGTTAAATCAATAATATTGCTACCCTTAAATATTTTGCAATTCTCCTTTAAAAAATATATAATGTTCAATGAATATTTATCATAAAATATACCATATGTTTTATTAAATATACTCCATTCTTCGAATCGAATGACATATTTGTTTGATTTGTATGCCATGATGAAATACCTGTTCGTTTAGAGGAAATACTATCCCAGTTTAGAACCGAAATAGGCGTACAGGTAGGTGGAGTCTTGTGTACAGGAGCAACCAGTAATCGCCACACCTACCAGTCATCATCCTCTTCCGTTATTTTTACCTGAAATAGGAACAGGTAGGTTGCGAAAGGCAAAATAAAGATCTACAAGCAAGATATACATACACAGATCTAATTATACCATTACATATATTGTACACTAATCCTCAATGTACTCTAACTTGCCTGAAACCTATAATGTATCGAATAAAAAAAAAAAACGTATTGACGATTGAAAACTAATTTATCGTTCTGTTGGATTATTTATCTTTATATTATGAAATATTTGTAACAAATAAAAATTATAATAAATTGTACATTCTTTTTAAACAGGTTAACTTTTAGGTATTTGTATACTATATATATATAATTTAAACTTACATTAAATTTTTATTATCTCTATCAATGTTGATGCTGTTTATAAATAAACGAAGTGTATAACGCAATTTCTCTACATAATTCAAAATTCTTATTGTTCGAAGCATTACGTGGAAAAAGAGGAAACAAGTGAACAGGTAGTGGAAATAGGTAAGTTTCGTTAAATACAGCTTATTTGCACAAAGATGTAAATATTAATTTCAATAATTTACTAAATAATCCATATGTATTGTAAGGATGTACAATAAATATAATTTAGATATATAACATTAGTGCTATTTCAATAAGTAAACTTTATTAATGCTTACGTTATTATAATATCATAGAATACTCTGTTATCTTCTTTATTCTTCTCATCTTTCCCGCCAAAGACCTTCGTGAATTTCTATTTAAACTTATAAAAAATCCAATTTCCGGTTATTGCTTTGTTTTACGCAGTCGTTCCACGATTACGCGTTCCAGAAGACATCCACATCGCGTTTCGTTTATGCCACCTTTTTCCTTTAACCAATGGAAGCCGAATCGGAGTTCGACCAATCAGAAACACGATCAGCGGTAAACATTTCTAGAACTTACTTGGAAACTACCAGTAGGAAAACTTTTGCAAATTTTATCATGGATCTCGTTCAATTTTGCATATTCACGAATTTTATTTCTCTTTAAAAAAGCGACGGCATCTAAAAAATTTATAAAAATCGTACATTCGAAAGATTTCGAGGACAGTTTCGGCCGAGCCAAAATTAGCTCGCTGAAAATTGGAAAATAGTTAATAAATATGACTGTTCGAATGGACCTATCAGCGTTTCGCAAGCGAGACCCGTGATTCCTTGCGCGTTGGAGTTCAGATCAAGGATTTCTGATCGGTCGTCGTAGTTTGAGGAGGTGAAAAAAAGTGTGGAGGTGCTTTTATTCGATATTCTTTATGAGATCTTACATTTAACGGTTGGCTCCTGAATTTCTTTCGCAGCCGTAAGTAACGAGAACTTTATTATCCCACAAAAATTATTCGCGAGTGTGATACTGATTGCGACGTATACGCAAGAAATCGAGGCGATTCCAGGCGAACGTCAGTCTTTCTGTTCCTCGTCGATGCCAAAATGTCTAATCTAGCGTGATCTGTTGTAGAGGGTACAATACCTCGTAACTAAATACGTACATATTTAGTACATCGTTCGAACCTACGATTTTTTATCGCGTATTCCTTTAGAAATAATATTTTTCGAGGCTACACCCCACCCCCGAACATTGTCGTTGAATTAATACCTAACCCTCAATAGTCCATTGTCAAGCAGCTTCAAGGTATTCCCAGAGCCCACTGATGATTTCACTACTTCCTGCATAACGAATAATTTTTACATGTATTTTTCAGCTATGTTACATCTCGTTATTAAACAAATATATTTCGATCAGATTGGTCTGATCGCATTACTGTATCAGTATCATAATTGTTATTTTTATATAGCAATTTCATCTATCATACTACATCTATCTATAGCACTATATACCGTAGTAACAATCGTTTTTTGTATCAAATATTGCTAATATTGACAAATAGATCGAATATGTTTGCAAATGTAAATTATTATTTTTGTTCCAACAAGGGTAATTATATATGCGCGCGCGCGCGCACACACAAACACACACACACACGTTAATTGCTTAATTTGGAAATTTGGTAAGGGAATTATTTTTAAACATATGCGCTATTTTTGGAGTATATAGCAATTGATAAAAAGATTTAATAAAAAATTTCTATAATTTAATATGTTAATTATACTTAATGGTTAGTCTTAATTTTATATGTGTAAAATGATTAATTTTATTAATAAATTTTATATTTCTTTCATATCTTTGATTATATAGAGAAATTGAAAGTATTACATAATAAACATGAAATTTTTTTAGCTACATATATTAACTTTAATTGAGTTATAGTTTTAGTATTGTGCTTTTTGTGCTTAATGTATTATGATTGAACTATAATATTAAGACAGTTTGCAAATATCTTTTTAGATGTCAGCCGCAACTACACATAAATATCGTTACAAAAATGTGGGCTTGGACTCGCAAGAGCTAAGACGGCGTAGAGAAGAGGAAGGCGTTCAATTAAGGAAACAGAAAAGAGAACAACAGTTATCGAAGAGGCGCAATGTTCCTAACGTGGTTACTGTTGATGATGATAATGTTACGGCAAATGAATCTGCTTTTGCTGCACCACAATCAGTAAGTTCAAATTATGAATATAAAAATAACAAATTTTAAATACTCAAACATATCTTTTTTTTTTTTGTAGAAAACCGCCATTATGGTACTTGAAATGGTGCAAGAATTGTACAGTCCTAATCCTGAAGATCAATTGGCTGCTACACAAAAATTTAGAAAAATGTTGTCTAGGGAACCGAATCCACCGATAGACGAAGTTGTAAAAACTGGAATTGTACCTAAATTTGTTGAATTCTTGCAGAATAATGCAAACTGTACGCTACAGGTTAGTAGCTTGAAGATCATTCTTGAAACAATAAATATTTGGTATGACTTTAGTTTGAAGTTACTTGACCTTCAAATTCTGTAGGAAGCAATAAATATTTGGTATGTCTTTAGTTTGAAGCTGCTTGGGCTCTAACAAATATAGCGAGTGGAACGTCTCAACAAACACGTGTGGTAGTGGATGCGGGAGCTGTACCTATCTTCATATCATTACTTGGTTCTGAATATGAAGATGTACAAGAACAAGCAGTTTGGGCATTGGGTAATATTGCAGGAGATAGCGCTGATTGTAGAGATCATGTATTAGACAATGGAATCCTCACACCTCTTTTGCAGTAGGTTTTAAGCTTCAAGTTTCTTCGCTTTATTTTATATATAAAATTATACATAAAATTAATTCGTTTTTCTTATTTCTTCATTTTAGATTACTGTCTAAAGCAACACGTTTGTCGATGACACGTAACGCTGTGTGGGCATTATCGAATCTTTGTCGAGGCAAGAGTCCACCACCAGAATTCACGAAAGTCGCGCCGTGTTTACCAGTTTTAGCTCATTTTCTTAATCATACCGATAGTGATGTTCTAGCAGATGCTTGTTGGGCTCTTTCCTACTTAAGCGATGGACCGAATGAAAAAATTCAAGCAGTCATCGATGCCGGTGTCTGCAGACGTTTGGTAGAGTTACTCATGTAAGTATATAATTTGTATTTGATAACGTACCATTTTTTAATGAAATGTTAATAATGTAGGATATTGGTTTCAGGCATCAGCAGGAAAATGTAATCAGCGCCGCGCTTCGAGCAGTGGGTAATATAGTTACAGGAGACGACGTACAAACACAAATCGTTCTTAATTGTTCTGCGTTGCAATGTTTGTATCATCTATTGAATTTGTCACTAGAAAGTATTCGCAAAGAAGCATGTTGGACAATCTCTAATATTACAGCAGGAAATCCTCAGCAAATTCAAGTTTGTATACACTTCTTAAGAATGTAACTTCTAACAGTAAAATTTTTTCTTATTAAAAAAACAGGCTGATTTCGTTTGAACAGGCTGTCATCGATGCTGGTATATTTCCCGTCCTAATTGATATTTTAGCGAAAGCTGAATTCAAGATTCGAAAAGAAGCAGCATGGGCAATCACCAACGCTACAAGCGGTGGTGCACCTGAACAAATACGTTACATCGTTGTTGAAGGATGTATTCCGCCGTTGTGCAATTTGTTAACGGTAATGGATCCTAAGATCGTTCAAGTTGCATTAAGCGGATTGGAAAATATCTTACGTGTAGGAGAACAAGATGCTGCCACGAATAATGGTATCAATCATTATGCAGTACAAATTGAGGAATGTTTCGGTAAGCATGAAATTAAAAGACACCTAACCTGATTGCAATTTCATAGAAAGATTCTATTGTAAACAATTACAATGTTTCAGGCCTAAATAAAATAGAATTTTTGCAATCTCATCAAAATGTAGATATCTATCAGAAGGCCTTCGACATAATCGAACGATATTTTGGATCTGAAGAAGAAGATACGCGAGTTGTACCAACTATTGACGCGCAAGGACAACAGTTCCAATTTAGAGCGCCCGATTCATCTCAGCTACCGGTCGAGGGTTTTGAATTTTAATCGACTAGTTTTAATGAGACATCCGATTGTATCAGCTGATTCAACCTTGTTTCGTTCGTTGTGTTTACAACTATTTTTCTGAAAGAGACATTTCCAAAATGGATGAAAAAAGTTCAGTCAGATACAAAACAGTGGTATAATTACTACATATATTTTGAATTCGTTTGTATCGATCAGAATATCAGTAAAAACAAATCTCGAAGTGATCAGTTTTTTGCTCGACGATAAAGATTAGTAAAATGTTTATACGCAGTTATTTTAAGTGGTTTTCTCTTATTATTTTAGCTACACCATATGCATCATTCTAAGTTTACTACAAAAATGCGATTGTGTTTATTACGAACCTATGTCGAATTGTGACAATTCTTTTAGCTGTTAAACTTTGAAGCAATTCGGATAGATTCGTATGTTCGACCTCATAACATAAACCATATTTAGTATGAAACGTTTAGTTTATTGGAATTAACAAAGTAAACATCTTAGTGCTTAAGTAGAAACAAATAATTACGGAAACAATGATCAGGACAATTTACTACTGAAGTAACATACTTCAAACGACGTACGACTGACTCAGAATTACGAAAAACTTGCACAACTGGCAAGACATTAATGACTGAAGTACGCGACTATGTAGCCAACACGGACAACTTTATGCAACGCGTTACTCACATCCTTACTACATTAGGTAGGAAACATGACCAATTAAACTTTTTTACTGTAAATACGTATCTTGTAATTTTAAGGCTATTTTATACAGAATGTCCTTAAGAAAAGAAGTAACGTTTATGTCAGATTAATGTGATTTCTATTCTGTGAAAATATATTATATATAAATGTATATCTAATATTTTACTTAATCTTGACATAGAGATATTACCAAAATACTTTGATTACTATAAATTATAAAGTAATTTTAGTATATTTCTTCTAAATTTAGAAGCTTCGAAATTGTGAATGTACATAATTATATTTAAACTCCGTATTATACTAGTTAAGTTTTCCATGTTTGAGAATTTAATTTTTTAATATTGAAATTATTGTGATAAATATTTTAAAAATATATTCATATTTTCTTATAAAAAGAAAATAAATTTTTCGTACATATCGTAAAAAAATCGTCCGTATTTGCCATCTTATTAAATTTTGGACATTCTGTATAAAAGGTCTGCGACTGTATAAAATGTATTTATTATTTAGGTTTGACGGTACCATGCTATATTATGCAAGATATATAAATATATATAAATATATATATATATTAATTACTTTTAGTTACGGACTTATTACGACAGAGGAGGACTGTATTATAAGCAACTCGTAAATGATCATTTTGCTAACACGATATTTTAGCAAGGTGCATTACGAGCATTTGTTGCCAATTTATAAAATGCATATTAAATAGGATATAAGCATATTGAGAAAAGAATTTTGCCATCTTACGTTACGCACGCTATTCAAATGAACAGTGATAAAAATATTTTAAAATATTACCATTGAAGAAATTATAAGCAAATGCTTGTTTCTACAGGTCGATTTCTTTGATCTTCCTCAAATATATATATATATATATAAACGTATCACTTATGTAAGCTATTAAATTTTGATACAAAGTAATTATTATAATTTTATAACTTATTTCAGCAATATATTCAATAAGGAAAAGTTCGTGGGGAAAAAATTTTTTGCATGAGTTTGCAAAGATGTATTACATGTTTTTCCGATATAACTAAAAATAAAAAGAAAGATTGTTTTTCTACCGATGCGATTCCATTTGTGGTACAACATAGAAGAAACGCATTGTAAATTGGCAATTAAAGACGTTAACAATACGTGGACGAGGACCGACATGTTACACTATTAAGATACAATTACATGTATGAAGTAAATCTATTCATTGTACTTTACTTTAAAGCTGTATAAACATGTCATTCAAGAGCATAACTGAAATTATGCCAGAGGTATTCATCTTGTTGTTATATTTTTTGAAAATTTGTAGAAACCGCCAAATCCATTGGATATCTTTATCTGAGAATGTTGATTTTCTGTACTGTCATTTGACGTAATAAAATAAAGTTGAATATTAATATACAAAATTTTTATTCACTCATTTAAATACTATCCATGATACACTCTATATTAGCAAAATTATATATTACATCTTGTTAATATTCTTATACTTTTTATTATCACAATGTTATATTAATTAATTACATCCTCTACGTTTATTAAAAGGTTATAACTTATTGTTTATAGAAAAAGAACAATCTGCATAATTGAAATTTGTATTCGTTTCTGGTAAAATGGGTACAATAATACCATCTGTAAGTCTAGTTACTAATGGATCTAGAATGTCTTTGTGCATATAGTTTGATAATCTTTTAAATATTTGATTTTCAATAAATTCTAATTCCCTTTGAGACGATTTGTACCCATCAACAGTCACAGTTATTATATATATAACATTCTCAACTAAAGGCTTTTCTCTGTCACAAAAATTGTGAAAAGCTTTTAGTGCTTCAGTGTTTATGCTTAATAAATCTTGTATTATCTGAAAAAATATATATTGTGATAGAAGCTATTGCTTTTAAATGCAAATTTCACATAAGAAACAAGAGTAAAGGATCATGTAGATACTCACTATTACTTTTTTTTGTGTAATTCGTTTTCTTAAATTATAAATGACTTGTCCAACATCATTTGGAAAGTCTTTTGGTGTCAATCTTAAATAATCATTATTACCTAAAATTTTGGCACTCAATTGTCCAAGTAATTGAGCTAAACAATTCAAGGTTTTAGTTTCATTTCCAAACAAAATAATAATTGAAGGTTTTGTAGGGAATAAGATTACATCATATATTCCAGCTGATATATCATTCCAAATATTAGATCTTTGATTATGAAATCGTGTCTGAATTAGTTGTATTGATTTATGCAGTAAGTTATTTATATCAGTAAAATCTGTTTGTTTTGCTTCAGTAGCTCCCTTTGGATTTTCATGAGATTTTGTTGAAGTATAAATAAGAGATAGAATTAAACATAAAATAGCAACACAGAAAAAAAATGTGATATATTTTGGAAAAAACCCATCTGCAGGTTGTTTTTGTGGTTTATATGAGAAAGAACTATTAATGTTAAAAGATTGATTTCCATAAGGATTATGAGAGCTTCGTTTATGCATCTGTGATCCTATAGGAGAATTACATGGAGTATGAAAAGATTCTTGTCGTATGCTATCTCGTGAAGTATTTACGTTAAGACACCGTTTGGAAATGTTGTAATTACTATTATCTTCATCACTATCATCATCTTCTTCATTGTCATCTTCATCATCGGTATATTGGATATCAGAAATATTACAAATTTCTGAACTTTGTTGGTTAGTTTTGTACATGTTTTTCATTGCCAATGAATTTTTAGAGTTTTTGAAGGAATTGATTTCTTCAATTACTTGTACATTAGTGTCCCTTATGGAACGACGTGCTTTGGGAACAGGTGGTTTAGAAATTTCTATTTGATCATTTGGCTGAAAAGAACGTTAACAATATTTCAAATACATATATAACCTTTTGTTATACACGCAAATGTTTATATTCGTTATTTAATCGATAATTATACAGATTATAATATAGACTTTTTCATATTTTATCGATCACAAAATATGTATATTATGAACGATAAAATTGAAGATTTTATATTTTCTTAAAAAATATTTGAGCTACCAAGTTTCACTTAATACCACTAATTTATAAATACACTTTATTTAAATATTAATTTTCAGAAGAGCCACTTGTTAAACTAATTTAGACTATACCATTGTGATTGTTTAAAGGTAAAAAATTTTATAATTCTAATTATTTATAATGCAGTTTTATACCACATAACCTATAAGAAACCATTTATATCATACAAAATCATAGAGAAAATATTTTGATTTTATTATAAATGTACTGAATACTACATTAAACAGTTTTATAGTTTATATTGGTAACCCTGTTACTAGATACATCTATGAGAATAAAAAAATTACAGTACGTAATCTGTAATGATGATGACTGTTATAGTAATAATTACTTGGGTTTACAATGCATATATACTTCTTATGCCGAGAAAATTATTATAATACTATTTAAACAGATTAATTATTACATATTTTTTTGTTATTACATTACCCTTAATTTCCTTACTAAAGAAATTGACTGTAAATTTTATTATCACAAAATGACTTAGTAGAACTACCTATGATACTAATTTTATAAAATTAGTTAAAATAATGGTAAATAAAGCGATAAATACGTATTGAAACTTTGTATGTTCAAGCTCTGATTCAAGTAGGGGATGATTAGTCGATAACATTGTATTATGCTATTATGTAGAAATACATTTTTATCCTGTTACTGGCACAAGATTTATTTACAACGATGAACACATATATATTCATTTAATGATTCATATTTTAATTATGTCCCATGTACCGGAATATATCGATTCATAATACATATATCAAAATTTATAACAGGTTTCTTGTATACCAAAAGATAAGAGTGCTACTTAAAAAAATTGAATTTGACATGTACGAATTTTCTATTAAGGTTTGATAAGTGTATTAATTATTTTATAAAATATATATATTTCCACCGATAAATTGTTATATCGTATAAAAGGCATCAATCCTGAAAAATACTCGACATTGGTGCCACCATTGATATGCTGTGCCAACATATATGAATCGTTACGGGATGTGTCGCCGAGAAAAATCTATTCCTACTGATTTTATAAACGATCGGAAGCATTGTTCGTTCGCAGACGTAACAAATACCTGGTTTTCAGGATTCGAGGAATATTTTAGGATAGTTTTATGGTGACGGCATGTGTGTCGATCCGTTAAAGAAAATATGCCATTGGGGTCCACTCACTGCCCTTGGTAGGTCTTTTATCGAATGCCAAACAGTTGGACATTTTTGCTACTCTGAAGTATTGAAAGTGGTAACATACTGTTCCAAATATAATCAGTTTTAGACATGTTACCACCTATAAGAAGAAATTCATCATAGAAATGTTGTGGGACTAAACTTGACAGATGATTGCTTCCATTTTGTTTTACGTACATCGCAATAAAGTACCGCGAAATTTGAATGCACTTTTGAGATTATAATTACTTCTCATAATAATTTTTGTAATATACCGCTGTATATACTGTAATATACTACTGAATATATAAATATATTGTTTTAATTAGTTTATGATTTACATTTATTTACATTAATATCGTATTCTTTGACATATTTTTGTGTTCTAGGAATTATAAAGATAATTACTTTGATGACAATACATTGTAGTAGACAGTGGTGGCCACCGCAAGAAAGTTTCTTTGGAGCAGTTAATTTTATTCTTTTCTTTTGTCTTAGTGGCTCTACTCTCTTCCATTTTATTAGTGCTATTTATGAAGGGCCTGGATTTCTTCCATTAAAATGGATGCCGGTACCATAATACATTTTTAGATACAATACAATTTTTTCATACAGAATTTAAAGTGTTTCTTCTTTTAGGGGAAAGTGACAGACACCCAATATTTACAATATTGTTCTGTTTGCGAAGGGTACAAAGCACCAAGATCTCATCATTGCAGAAAGTGTAAGATTTCATATCATTAAATGAATCTGATAGTCTGTGTAACATATTGAATTTATTTTTTATTTTTAGGTGGTCGTTGTGTTATGAAAATGGATCACCATTGTCCATGGATAAATAATTGTGTAGGACATTACAATCATTGTCATTTTACAGCATTTTTAGCAAGTGCAGTTGGTGGGTGTTGTGTTTCCACATTTACACTAGTTTCTTGGGTGATGACTGTATTATCATTGAAACCATTATCGTTTCCACCACCTTCTATATTTATTTTGATATTAGTTATCTTCAGTATTGGCTTATCAATTGGTGTTATTCTTGCTGTTGGAACATTGCTTTATTTTCAAGTAAGGTTATTATATTCTACGGCTAAATTGATATTAACATAAGATCATTTATGTTGTTATGATATTAATTATCTATATTTTTTACAGCTACTATCTATAATAAAAAATAGAACAGAAATAGAAGCTTGGATTTCAGAGAAGGCTCATTATCGAAGATTTGGAACTAGAGACAAATTTGTTTATCCATACTCAAAAGGATGGCGCTTTAATTTACGGCAAGTTCTTACATGGGATTGTACACCGGTAGGTGATGGAATTTATTGGCCTGTTGTCGAAGGTTGTGACCAGTATACTTTAACGGTAATGTCATATACATTATTTTGTAAGTAAATATATTTTTTTATTGTATAGCTCATAAAAATCTAACACGCGATTGTTTGTATAATATTTCAGCGGGAACAATTAGCTCAGAAGAAAGATAAACGAAAGAGAGCTAAGACTTATAGAGTTATAGAAGAAGCATATGGATCGCGTTTACCATTAACACACGGTTGGGGTGTACTTTGTCATCCACCTTGCACAGATGAACCCCGTATTAAGCTCAAAGTTGGAGATATCGTAATCGTAACGCGGTGGAGAAAGTATGTTCACATAAAAAACTATTATTACTTATGAAAAAGTTTAATCGATAAATCTTGTAGATACTGGTTATTTGGAGAGAAGAAGCAAAACGAAGAGAACGAGAAGCAAGTACGAACTCGTGGTTGGTTCCCACGGCCTTGTGCCATTGAAGTGATTGAGAACGAAGCATATTCCGCCGCCTTAACAAAATCAGATTAGAACATTCCTTCTCTGTGTAGAGATTGTATAGAGCATTTATGAATGTACCATTGAACAAACGGGAATATTTTTATCTAGTGTTTTGTATGTAAGTGTTTACAATGGATGAGCGTCTTTAAAAATTTTAATAATTTAATATGGAAGAAATTTTTTTTAGAACAACTAACATTTGAAGTACCAGTTACTATATTTATTACGTAAGTGAAGAGATTAAATTGCGATTAAAGTAATTTGCACAAAGCAAGATTTCATTGTACTTTTTCGTTTCTTTCTTTTCATTTTATACAAATATATTTGTGATAACGTGTATTTAAAATATATGCAGAATGTAAAATTTTATTACATTCTTGTATATGAAGGTTTAGTAACGGGAACTGTGTTTAATGTATAATTATATGTAAATATTTTGTCATCGTTATTGCTGTTGTAAATAACACTTTCGTTATTTGTGCAACAGTGACTTATCCATTTATCGAGTGGCAATTTTTAATTCTGGTACAAAAGATTTTAATAATATAAATTCGTAATTTGTGATTTGTAGTGATTAACTTATTCCTCGAATAATTATGAAATAATACATTTTATCGAATTACATTTTTATGAATTTTGTAATCAATGAATAAATGTTTCGCTGAAAACCGTGTTTGCGCGACTTTTATTTTAGCAAAATTAGTTGCGTATATTTTTATACTTCACATTGTGTCGACCTAAGAAGCTCGTGGAAAATCAATAACTCTGTGAAAAGTAACACTGATCGACGGAGTACATCATAGCTTTGTACAAATACTACGTTAAGCTGCGTGATACATTTTTCCACGAATCAATTTAATAGGGTACAAAAATGACATGCGATGCAGGCACGTGTCCCTTGCACATTCTCCTATGTATTTTATTACTTTTAATCGATACAACTCGAAGTCCGTAATACGCAACGTTACAATATGCAATATTTCTAAAGAGTTTAACTACGATTCAACGAAGTAGCCTTGCTGCTACAAAATTAAAAATACTTCCAAATGAAAATATTTTCATTATTCACGAATAAAATTAGGTCACTGGAAATATTGCCTAACGGGGTAAAAACAGGACATTCTTACTTTGGCATAAAATTAAATGTATATTCAAATAGAAATGTTTCTATTATCAACGAACCTCGTTTTATTTGATTAAATTTTCAAATATCTTTCACTTGTATTAAGAGATATCTTTCTAAAGGATATAGCAGGCCAAGATATCGAATCGACGAACACGTGAATCTATAAGTTTCACATCTCCAGCATCATACTTTCGAAAATTTGTAACCCACTGAGCTGTTCCTTCGAAAGTAGGAAGGATTAAACGCGAAGGATATCGAAACACGATTCGCATTCAGCTGCAGAATCAACGAAGGGATCGAAGTGAAAGTGACAATTAGCAAAGGTGAATTGTGCCAGCCTTTTATGATTCCATGGTGGGATCTGGCCACGTTTGAGTTACTCGCAGGAGGTCGAGTGGTGCAGTTCCCTTCCAGTCATTCTACCTCCAACACGATCATTTTTAATTTTGTGTCATTTTCTTATTAATTTAATCGTAGTAAGTGTCTTTCAATTTCCTTACTTTTTTTTCTCAAATTATCAAGGAGAAAAGAGGTACTTAAATACCTAGTGCTCCTTTTTTCTTCTTTTTTTTCCGAATTATATTGTCTAAATATTTTGTCAGATGTATCAAATCTTATATCTTAATATATGTGAAAATAATTTTAATAATTTCAAAATAATAATTTCAATTCACAAATTCTTTCCAAGCAGCCGAATACTTCATTACTATCCTCATTAATGCAAAAATTTAACACTGTCAGGAGTGCAAGAGGAGCGTCAAAAGACCAACATGAGCTTGATCAAGAGGAACGTGGCGTTTGGTACATTGATCGTGCTTTCTTCGGTGTTCGTCGCGTACAGTTTCCCTGACGGTGCACCGGTGGATACTTGCGTGAAGCCATCGAAAGCTAACGAACCTAATCATGGTCAAGCGAAGTCGCAATCCGTACAATCGAGTCCTTATGCTTTTACCGCCTCGTCGTCGCAATACGGCCCTGGATCTCAGATTACTGGTACGTTATCCGTCTCTTAACGAATCGTTCTTTACGCTTTTGCACATTTAAAGTCCCCATAAATGCGCAAACATGCGCACTCAACTAATTACCACGTAAATTAGAAAATAAGAAAAATAAGAAAGAAGGCTACAATTAAACAATTTTTCTCGCATTTGTAAAAAAGATTCAGTCGCAGTACGCATTGTTCTTCAAAAGCTGATAAACTACTTTGCGAGGAAGAAGAAAATCGTTTCTTCAAAAAGGAAACGAGAGAATGTTATTTCCTTTGAAAGGGGTGAAAAGAGATAGTTGGACGTTTCGTCGCAAACAATTTCCTTTGTATTTTGTCGGAAAATTAGCGATACAGGGCGAGAACGATCGAATAGGAAAAGAATAACGGGACGAAGCCGATATAGGGAACAATCGATCCAATCAACGTGGATAACTCGTGGATAACTCGAAACGCGTCTAAACGCTAACAATCGCGTATTCTGCGGCTCGGTCCGGTTCTGCATGTTCAATCATCGGAATAATAGCGTGAATCGTCTACGGGTGAAAAATACGTTTCTATGTGGACTTGGTCGAACAGCAGCGAAATTACGTGCCTAAAATCCCTCTTATTCAGCCAACTTGTCGTGTAACGAAACGTTAGATCAAACTCGCGTTCGAGTTTAACGTTTGCGTTAAACTTGCCCAACCTTCATAGCTTATCACGATTAAATGACAGTTTCCTGAGTCATAAAACCGGTCTTCGAATTTCCGATCTCTGATGGAAATTTTGTAGGAACGCGAGAGAAATTTTTAGCTACAGTACCGTAGCAGATACTTCCTTCTTTACTGTATAAAATTTAATGTCTGCAAGACGAATATTGATAAAATTCTCGACGAATAACGGACGGAGGATTTGCAGTGGAAGTAAACATTTTTACGGCGCTCCATCGAAGATTTCGATCGACGATCAAAGGGAGACAAACAATTTGATAAGAATTTGTTATATCAATGAATATTAATCGTAAGAATTAAGATGCGGAGAAGCTCGGCGAAAGCTTGTTGGAATATTTTAACGACAACGACGTTTCTATAACGATATAGACGAACCGAATAAATAAATAAAAAAGAAGCGAAGAAATGGCTAGTGTCGTTTGATCGAACTAATCTTTAGGGTAGTTGGGTATAAAATTCGAATTTTTACTTTCTTATTGTCCGTACTATTAGTAAAACACGTGTGATAACAACGTACAATTTTATCAAATAGAAAGTAACAGTAACATTTTTGAAAATGATTCATAAGGAAGTTTACGAATTGACAAGAAATTTTTACCCTCAGATCGAGAGTCTTGTTAGCAGGTTGATTAATTTGCCAAGTAATTTCGTGCACGTACATAGAAACCGGAAGTAACATATTTTGCAACCATGCAGCTCGATAAGTAAGGAGCCAGGCTAAGGTTTGCAAGGTTCCCCAGCTGCAGCTTTCTCATTCGACTTAACACGCTTGCACGAAAAAAGAAATACGCGCTAACCTGACCTGACTTTGCCTAGTTAAATCTAAAGCACGCATTCTAGAATGCAAGCAACTCGCCTACGTGTCCTTCTATTCGCAGAACCTATGTAGAATGCGAGACTGACTTCCCTCACGTTTAAACAAAATACAATTATACGACGATTCTTCTCGTTTCTCATATTCCATTTATGGTTGAACGATCGAAGAGGAATTTTTGCACAATTTACGATAATTTGTCGAGTAATTTCCGTTCTTTTAATACTTAGTGTTTACTTCGAATGTTTTAATTTACACATGTTTAATTACAAATGTTTTGAACGCACCTTGTGATACATCGTTTTATTTGTTATATAGCGACAGAGAAAAGATACCTCCAGTCTTCCGATAATCGAATTTGCTATTAATTATTTTTTATAAAATTGAATCCCACTTTACTTCAATGGTATTTCGATTGTATAATTTTAAACTTTGTATAGCGTGTTTTAGTAGGTTGGTCGATCGTTACTTCTACTTCTTTGAAAATAAAATACGCTTTTGAAATACATAGCTTCGATGATCTCTCTTTTTTTATTCACTTTTTAATTCGCTCTTGTTACACACTGCCTATTGTAAATTGAAATTAAGTTCGAAACCTCGCTCAATACCGAACGACCAGCGTATCGTAGCAACTTCGTCTTTTTCTTTTTGGTCATCCTAATTGTGTTCTTTGTACAACGTCGCCTTTGTACACCGACTCTAATACCGTGTATCGATCAAAAGCGAAAGAAGAAAAAAGTTGTGTGTGAACAGAATAGAAGATTACCGTGTCGATGGAAAGGGAGTGGCACGAACACTACATTCTAATTTTGCCAATCAATATCGAAGTCATTTATCCGATTTAATATTATATAGTAAATATAGGTACTATAGGATATGATTATTTATTATTCATCAAACTTGATATACACGTCTGTTCGTAACTTTGTGATTTTACCTTCAGCATGAAAATCACAAAATTTAACGAAGGATTAAACAATTATCCAAAACGTATGAAAATTTCGTTCGTTCATTGTCCCAATAGAGTCCAAACATTATGTCGTTTTCCTTCGAAAGACTGTAACTTACTCGATAGCGAATACTTTGAATTTATTTTAAATTCTGAAAATAAATAATACATTTCTGTCGAAAAAAGCACGATGTTAAAACGTTAAAAAGAAAAATATCAAATATTACTCTTTTACTTCGCTGATACTAAGTTTATATTTTAAAAATGAATATTGCATTTTCTGTTGAGAAGCAGAGAAACGAGGTTTTCAGATAAAAATAAATATTAAACTTATCTAAATATTCAAGTTGTCTTTTAATGAATAATGTTTCATTTATATCAACATTTGTATGTTAGATTGAGCGTCAGAAATCATTTCATCACGATCGATGAAACAGAGGGGAAGAGAACAAGGGAAGATAACGCGGTTCGACTAAGAATATAATTGAGGTATTGACCTTTCTCTTTTATCACAAGCAGAGATATTAAGGCGATTGACCTGCGACTAAACTGGTTCCTTTCGAATGTCTTGAAATATTCGAGAATGGGCAAGCCGAAATGAAATAGGGTGCAGTGAGGGAGGCGTAAACGAATAGTAGTCGAAACGAATCCCAAGGTCTACGTCCTGTTTACGTTCTCGAAGAAAATAAGCTTCCTGCTCCCTACTGCTGAAAGTTTCGTTCACGTTTTCCTTTTACTTCCTTAGCAATTTCCTCAAGTTGTTTTATAGCCTAATTCCCTCTTTATTTTCTTTTTTTTTTTATCATTGAATCTTATCGATAAATTTAGAATAATATAGGAATCAGGGTTGAGATTGTCATTATTCCTCGTCATTCTAATATTCATACTATGCACCTATTCTCTTATCTCCAAGAAATTTTTTCACACGGTGTAAAAATGTTAAAAAGTCTTGAATTTATATTATATTTTTATATTGTTTCTATTTCCCTTACCTTCTATTCGCTATGAATGATAAGCTAGCGAAGAACATCGATTCTTTCATTCTACAAGTAAAATTTATAAAACAGCATCTCCCCAATCTTCGGAAGAAGTATCTAAAAAATACCACCGCGTTAAACTACAATTTTTATTACATCGCATTTTCTTAGTATAATAACAACACAGCATGCCCCGTGCATTCATTTTGTCCACTTCACATATACATACAATAGGTATTCTAAGCTTCTAAAAATTCCGGAAAAATTTCAAGCTACCTACCAACGTATCCGCTTTATCGTCCGACAAATTCCGACGCAAGTTGTTAACAAATTTCCTTCGTAACGACGAACCATTTATTCAAACAGCAGAATCGTATGTTGAAACTTTGCTGGTGTATCCAAACGGAGCCATAAATGCTAGAAAAAGATTGATTTACAAAAAAATGTACGGATTAATTGGTCCACCTACGACAAATCACATTCTCCAACATCCCTTCTTACATTCATCGATCGTTCTTTCTATGTTTACTTCCCTTCTTTGTGTTCCTCAGCAACCCAAACTCACGGACAATATCATTAAACTGTCCCTGGAGATTGAGTTCTCCAGTGAACCGAATGTTTTTCCAGTGACCATCAGCGGCTCGTCGTTCAAGGGATTCTTCCTGCAGGCACGTGACCCCGATACAGACAACTGGATCGGTTCCTGGGCACAAACTGACAACACGAATACCCATCCCGAGTGCAGTGCCGTGACACACGCCGATCCTTACGTGAAACAGCACGCCACTCTTATCTGGAATGCACCACCGAACGCCCATGGACGCGTGTACTTCACGTGAGTGCCAATTTTCTTCGTACGGGGAAGATAAACTGCACTAACGCGGTTTGCCTTGCAAATCGATCGCTTTGATAGAATTTTAGAGCCAGCCGCGGAGAGTCGCGTGGACGATCTTCGGAATTGCGGAGAATCGTATTGCGTACGTTTCGTATCGTTGTACTCGGCATTTCGGCAATATTCTCATACGCTGGATTAACAGTTGCAGGATGCAACTTTTACAGTAGAAGTTTTTGAAATCGAGTTGCGCGATATTTTGAACGAGGTGGAACCTTCTGAAACTAAATAACTGTGTATTTTTACAACGAAACTTTCTGTAGCCGAGCTTCGTAATATTTATTACAGTGAAACTTTCTGATGGTCAGTTTCGGAAAGAGTCATCGCTGTTTTACGAATCGTTTTGTACTTAATTTGTAAAATTGATTCGTTCTAGTAGGAAATTTTGTTAGGATTACGTAAAGGAATTTATTTATCTAGCATTAATTTGTAATCTGTAAAATTTCGTTAATCGTGGAATTGTTCGATTTTGATCTAATTTCATAATAATTTCTGATAATCATTCTACGTTCGTTGATATATGAATAAGTCTGAATAATGCTTCATTCAAACGTCACGTACTCTATCATATATTAGCAGGAGAATCGACATAAATTTCCAATGCTGTCAAGCTTAATTTAGACACGTTTATTATAAACGACAAGCATGTGCCGAGTATAATTTATGGTAATTGGTTGTACTTTGGTGAAGGGAAATATTTGTAAATTCTTCCCCGTGGAATGCAATCTACTCGCAAGATTGCGTCACTCTTATCGTAAACGAAACGATATCATTTGTTGCGCTTAAAACGAGAACGGGTACAAGCCATTATAACGTAGTTACAAAATAACATGATCATTTATTCACCGTACTATGATTTCTGAATATTTCTTAATCCCCGTATCGTTCCTTTGAAAACTGTTTCTCTTATCAAAGAAATATAGTGAAATTATTATTAATATCTTTACTGTTTTTATTTCTTGGATTTATATTAAAAAGAAAATTAAATTGTTATTTAGAATTAATATAAAAAATTTTCATATATATAAAATCTACGGATCCTTCTTCATTCACTGTAAACGAAAGATCGTCGAACGATAGAAATTAATCGTAGTTTTAGAAACTACTGAAAAATAAATTTAAAAATAAATAATACGAACAATATGAAGCAATTTTAATAACTTTACTTGTGCCAAAAAGTTCACGATATAACAAAATTAGGAGGATAATGAAAGAGAAACTAAAATCGGAGTGGTGATTACCAGCCACACCCTCTAGGGATAATAATACCCTGTGCTGTACTTAGTTTTTGATGTCTGTCAAAGAGTTCATCTTTGCAGTCCTCAAATTAGACGTAATTGTTCGCAAAGTCTTCATTTCTGAGAAACGCATTTTACCAAAGCATTAGCCAATATCAGACTATTAATTGGGCTTAACCGTATCTTCGTTCCTAATGCATAGTATCAGTTTTAATAGATCTCAGACTTTTTAATAAATTTATTTATCCAATTCTCGAATTATAAAAATGTTCGTATAAAATAATTAAGGAACATCGAAGGAGATAATTTTTATCGTTAGTTTCTAATTATCGCTTAATATCTCAAATTTAAAAATTGAGCTTACGCGTGTCTGTAAAATAGCTCACAGAAAAATATTAATAATCTTCATTGCTTATGTGAATTTTACAAAAATTCTACTTGACGTAATGAGAAAAATATAGAAATTTCATTTCCTCATGTACACGTACGTTGCAGTTATTTTTTAATATTCCAAAGTTTCATTTAATCGAGTTTCTGTGCATCATTCATAGATCACTGGCATTTTAATAATCTTCATACATTGCGCGTTTCTTCTGTTAAACATTTTTAATATAAAGATTTCATTAAACATAGTCAGAAAGATGTAAAAAAAAGTAATATGCCTTACGAATGTCATATTGCCTTAAAACTTCGAATTATTTTTTAAAATCGTTTATTTCGTATTATTTCAACTTTGACGTTCCTCTTTTTCAACTCATCTGCATTTTGGTTATTGGTAGATCCCCATAGCTACTGTTGCAAATTAAGCCATTCTATGTGAATATTTAATACAGCAAGCACCACGGGATTCTTAGCTTCGAAAGAAATTTCTTTCGCTTCGCAAATAATTAATCTACTGTGACAATAATTTACGACCAATGTCCCCATTAGTTATCAGGGGAACACGTTGGTAGGAAGCGTTAAACTTGCAAGCCAGGCTAATTAATTAATTTTAGCCACGGGTTTTTACCCGTTGGGACTTGAACAATCTACTCGCGGTTTCCTGTGGTCCAAATAGAAAAACTTCCATTTTTCTTCAGTTTCCTACGTAAGTCGTGCACTCAAAGTCATAAAGAAATATTCATTTTCCCAACATGCAAAAGAATCGCGTTGGATAAAGTTGAAGGGAAAGAATTAGTTAACTTGATTTTAATTCATCCAGAGAATTACGTTCTGTTCAATTGCAATTATATTTCTGTGAAAAAGTACATTATCTAAATAATAATAATTTATCTCTTGAAGCAAATTATATTTACTCGTTTCTTTTCATTTGATTCGTCGGGAAAATTAAATTTATCGAATTGAAATTAAAAAAAAAGACCCAACCCTAATCTCGATTCTTTAATGCGTGATCGTGTTAATTCGTAAAACAAAGTTATATTCGTCAAATTACGGTGTATCTATTTCCTTTTCCCAATTCACCGGGAAAGTGAACATCTTAAATATTTGTTTATTATTATTTACTAAATTACAATCCTTTCGTCGTACACATTAGCCGAATTAAAAGGAAAATTTCCATAATTCTGTATTTCCAATCTTCTAGATTGCAATTACTCTTTGATATGTCGAGCTTTTGTCGAAAATCTCTTCCCCAAATTGCTCTTGTGCATCACATTCCGAAATTGAATTAATCCAATTAAAATGTAAAATGAAAAAATTTGTATCATCGATTATTCTGGGAAACAAGTTCCAATATTTCATAGGAGGATCTCCATTAATTTCGTATTTGCAATTTCCTAACTTGTAATTCCTTTCTGTTCGATTTTGACAAATTTACGTTCACCGAACTGCAATGATCTCGTTATTAGCCTTCACGTTATATCGTATTGAGAAATTATATCACTGAAATTGAAATCGAAAATGTGGCCTTCATTAGGTACTAATTATCTTGGAAAATAGAGTTCACTAAGTTACGACGTGGATGAAGGATTTCCATTCGACAGAGGATAACGTAATAAGATTAATTGTATGCTGCTGGCCAGTGGAAATAATCGTTTCCGCCGCGCGATTGCTCGCGAATACGCGTGTACACGGCAGGTTTGTTAATAAACCATCGAATTTCCAGGGAATATTACAGGTCAGAAGGTTCGCATGCCAGGCTGAAAGGTAACGGATGAATCGTTCTAGCTCGTTGCGGTCCCTCGTTCGAAATACCACGTTGAATCGTTTCACAGCACAGAAACTTCTACTTTTTTCTTTTTACCTTTCCTTTACCTTTTTCATACGAGCATGGGAAAACCCGACTCGTAAGTGGTGTAGTTTTAAATTTGTTCTTCACCCTCGTGTATCCCAACAGTATACGGGTTTTGAAAAAAGAAAAAAAAAAAAGAGAAGAGGGAAAGGACGCGTTCGTTCAGTGAAGTTTAAAACATCAACTTCGAGTGTTTTCTTTTGTTCGATCAATATTTTACTTGTTACGCTTGTAGCGTTAACGCGATGTTTTCGTTGCATCCTATTCATACGGTTAGTTTATTCAATGTCATGAAAAGAATTCTGTATTTTTATTATTTTATTTATATTTTATTATATTCTGTATTTTTATTATTTTTGATATACAAATGTTTTAATTCCAATTATTATTTTATATTGATATGTTATCTAAACACAAAAGACAGCTTCTTTAATCATTATTCCGCACATCGGTAAATATCACTTATTTTCTTAATTAAAGCCGCAAAACGCTATTGATATTAATATTAACGATTTCGTTTTTGTCCTTTGCATCTATATTCATTATTTCATAGGAACAGTTTTGTTGTTGGATTAATACCGTTCTTAGATTCTGAACCGTAGGAGTAGCTGACGCGTGGCTGATCATTAAAGACCCAATCTCCTTAATAGTATCCCTGATACATATATTTCGAAGGCAATAAAAGAGAATGTATTTCCATTGATCTTCTTATTTTTATACAGCTCAGTGGTTAAAAAATCGTAAAGATATATACATATATATAGAATGTAAGGATACTTTAAGAGATATAATAAATTCATGAAGTTCTCTAAAAAGATCAATGGTATATAGCTAATCTCGTGGCAATCAATATTTCTAAAAATATAAATGAGTATAATTAGATTGGTGTGAAATCAAGATGGATTTAATCATAAAAAGAAGTTTATGATAATACAAAATTGATCGACAGCGTATCAAACGTACTAAAAAAAAAAAAAAATTGCTTCGCTACTCTGTAAAGGACAAAACACATGACTTATGGTATTTCTCCTGTAGCTTGCGTGCTTTAAGTATAGTATTAACAATAAAACACGATTGGATCGCGGCATTGATTTTGCATTTTATTAGCTATCGTTATACTTACGATCCTCTGAATTATATCGCAAACGAAATGATACACGACACGATATTTTACATGTCAAACGTGGATGCTATAAACTCGCCAAAGAATGTCGAGATATCTCAATCTATAAGCACCTAAAACGTTAATCTTCCACCACTTACTTTAAATTACGGTATTTAATCTGAAATTTGTGACTTTTCTGATTACAGAGGCACCATTTTGAAGGAATACGCGACTTACTGGTCCAATCTGGTAGCCACGACGAAGAATTGAAGATCTCTATTAATTTCTAAGTCCAAAAGTACTCTACTCTGGAACTAATAATCGTATTCGATTCTTCGAAAGATCTTGCTTTTGCGTTGAAAGCATAGTGATTCATAAATGAACAGAGGGAAGTCGTGACATCGGAACGCCCGAGAATATCGTAAAATACGAAGAAACGTGTATTTTGTACTGTCCTGTATATTGTATATTGATCTATTTTATTGTAAGAAAGGAAGAACGATTTTAAATATAAAATCACAAACATTCACGATTTTTTATATCCTAGCTATATTAATCTATTTTTTATAAGCAGAAACTAAGATATTAACTGTTAAATAATAAAAACATTTATATTGCTTATATATATATTGACCTATCTTGTAACAAGAAAAAACGTTAAATACAAAATCATAAAAATTTACACGATCTTATATATTAATCTATATTTCTTCTAAGAAGAAATAGTTTCTAATATAAAATCGTAAGAGTTTACATATTTATGTTTTTCTTCGTCTCGTAGAAGAAGTTGAACTTTCGTTGTTCATGAAATATTGATGATGTTGTTCCAGTCGGTTCTTTTTCTGTTAGTCCGTGGAAGCTACTTTCTATTTTCATTCGCAACCGGTCGCTAAGGTTCTCGATCTGTCAGACGCAGTTGCGTAATATTTGATTGACTGAGTGTACATCGTTCGTACGAGTGTACATATTTGTACAACGTACCGCGTTAAATTGTAAAGTCTTGAAAATATAAAATTGATCGACAAAAGATATAAAATTGACAGATGAAAGATATAAATTGTCGCGTTTTTCTCCCGATGATCATCATATAAACTATCGAGTGTAGAGAATTTAAAGTTTTACCATGTCAAAGTACTATATCTATTCAAATTACCTACATTAATGGCTAGAATATTCGATTATGGCTCATAATGCAATAAATACACAAAATATAATAAATCCATTAACACGATGGAAAATTCTTTTTACATGCGTTAATTTCATTTTTTACGTAGTCTTAAATTAAATTTATAGTCAAAATAATCATAAGTATAATAAATTTATCAATATAACGAGAGAAAACTTAATTTCCATTTTATGTAATTTTAGTAATTTTGCATTAAATTTATAATCGAATATGTCTGTTAACAGCCTTGTTCATTACTCGAACGAAGTCTTTGGACTTTCCACGATAATAAAACGCCGATTCTATGTCACTTTAATAAATGACGGTGTAATAAAAACGTCACGCACTTCTCTACGATCTCTCATTGTTAAGAATGTGGCACAAGGTTCATCGAAACTACAATCTTCCTCTAACGATCGAGTAAAATTGATTACCAGTAACGAGAAGGAAGACTATTAGAATTTCACGAAACATTACCTCGGCAACAGCTCGCTCGTCAGACAAAGAAATCTCCCAGCTTTTCACATCCACCGAGTATCTTCAACCTACCCTAACAAATGATCGCATCGTGCGAAGAATTTCAGCCTTCGGGAACATGATTCGTAACAGATTCACTTTTCCAAGACTTCAAACCAAACTTACGCAACGTTCGCTCCCAATGGATTCGCCTAACATCTATTTCGACATCCTATCTCTTTCAACATCCAGCAAACCAAGATTTACCTATTCACGAGGCTACGGTTAGAAGTTGAACTGAAACTTTAATTAACGTTAAACAAGAAAACGCTCCGTGTCTTCGAATAAGCAAGCAACTATATGCGTTTATAGTTTCAAAAATTGACATACATTTAAACAGATCTAGAGAAAAAACGTGTTGAGAATCGGATATAATATTTATTTTTTCTAGGTATAGGAGAGGAGAGATTTTGGAGAAGATTGCGATTAATGATTGTTTTATCGCGCGAAAAACGATGGTTCAGTTGGTAAAGTTCTGAAACTCATGAACCTCGATCGTCGAGCATGGAACAGATTTTGCGATCCTTTCTCGCAAAACTATCGCATCTAAATTCACCGATCGGCTTTTCTGACGTCGATTCCAATACGAAGCTACTTAGAATGGCGAAGTGTATCGGCGAGATCGGTTTGGAAGTTATCGAACCTCCCTTACGGGGACGACCCACTTTTACCGATCGACTAACTTACGTAACGTGTCTCGCGATACTTTTGCTCGCATTACGACGTGCTGAGTTCCATTAACGGCAATCCGGCGAAAGAAACGGCAAAACCCTCTTTGGGAACGTGTGGTAACCATCTCGTCGTCGCGTCGGCTCACGTGTCTCCGCGTGAAACCGGTAATCGTTGCTCCTTAAACAGCGGAACGAGAATTCCCTTCCGATAGATCGCACGAAAGAAGCAATCGCCTTCTACGTTCCTGATAGCTCAACGACTCGTGCGATTTTTATCTTCGAAAGAGTCTCGGAACTCTTCCAAAAGATGCTAGTTCATCGTATTAATTGCTTCGATCGATAATCCGTACGAGTTTCTAAGATTTTACAAAATTTATTAATTAATTTTACAAAATGTTGCGTTAGAAATGATTTTAGATTTTCGTACCTAGAATCCTTGGAAATATTAGGTTGTTCTAAAAGTTTCTTTCGGTTTATGAGATAATAATAGAATTTATTATATTACATTGTAAAATGCACAGCATTTTTTGTTTTAATGCGAGCGAAACGTATCCTATGTCAACTAGAGGATGTGACTGAAGATGAAGATGAACACATTTGACAGCCCATGTTTCATATTTGTATAAACATTGTATAAACAGATGAAGCAGCTGTGTGCAGATAACGAAAGATACTTTGGGGTCAACCTGATACCTCGTCAAACAATTTTAGATTTTTGTAGGTGATAAATTTTTATTCGGTATGAAGTGAAAATTGCATATAGTGGGAAATTTTTAATTTGTATATCTAATAAATTTGTACGTACTGTGACCGAAAACTCTGCGAAACTACATATCACAAGGTTGACCACGGAACAGATTTTACGACCACTTTTCGCAAACCTGCGGCATCTAAATTCACCAACGTCGATTCCAAGAAGCTATAGAATCTCTAAGAGTAGTAAAATAGATCTTATCCGACCGGAAAATAAAATTAAACATTGATATAACGCAATTGTAACAAATCAGCGAATTGTATTGTAAAATTTTAGATTCAACGTTCTTATACCTAAAGAAATCTATGAATTTTGTCGCTATTTCATACTATGCGTGTTAGAAACTAATTTAAGGACTACTTAATGGCCGTGTATTAGATTAAGATCAGAGTGTTAATTACCTGTATAGTACCCGAGTTTTCTCAATTTCTGCTTTTGACAGAAGTAGACCAGTTTACGCGTTTGATTGCCATAAAAATCGGGACGACGTCGCTCGATGTAATATACCCAAGGGCTTTATGGCATAACTCTTCGTGAATATATCGATAGAAACGTTCATCGACAACGACAGCCGACAAGTTTTAATCGCTTTATTCTAGAATTTTTTTCTTTCAGATTGAACGGTGCTCGATATGATAATACAAATTGATAGTTGTCGGGAAAATAAGAGAATAGCAAAGATAGAAAGTCAGGAAAAATCTAAACGTTCGAACGAATCTTTATATGGAAGAATCGGATAAACGAGTGTAAAAATATCGATTTTGAACGAATACGCGTATTGGAATAGTCCCTTGAAATACCGACGAGGATTCGAACAACGAAGAATACATGACACGAATGCGTGGGATCTGCACGTATGAAGAATTGAGATCCGCAGACAATAGAGCGTGGATCTGTTTCGCACGGTATTTCAGTAGTTAAACTTTAAACGTGAAGCGTAAGGTTGAACTGGTATTTTGTTTCAGGTGGCAGATAAAAATATGGAATTTTAGATTTTTTGCGGTATTATTGCACAAAGCTACTCTTATTGATGGCACGATGAAACATTTCCATGATAAATATTTGCATAAAAAAGAAGGTTAAGGTATATGTTTAATATCCCTACTATCCTCTGATATCTTATTTCTATAAAAAATCGAGGATTTACGATTATCCTATTTCTCCTCAAGTGACGAATCCGATAAAAATAAAGAGTTCGAGAGTTGGGTATTACGAAGAGATAAGAGGAAAAATGTTTTATTTGTATAAACATATGGTAAAAGATTTTGCAATGGCATTCGTCATACTCGTACTCCGTACCTCCAGTTATCATGCTGCGTGATCGAAGCGTTAACCTATTCGACGAATTCCACGAACTATCCAAAATTTGATACACTTCGCAACATTCGATAACAGCCATGTTTCAACGAAACCTACTAGCCCTCCGAAATTCTATGCCTTTACCTTTCAATTCTCTATAACGCCGGTTTATATAGCCTAAACGAATTTCCCATTTTCCCTGTCCTAATTTTCTACAATCATCGATGCGAAACAACCTGACCCGTTCACGATCCATATTTACGGTGTACGCTCGCGTATCTTGGTCCGCTGCTAATCCGTAGCCAGGTCGTTAAGATGACGACGCGTTTCCGCAGCGTATGTAACGAAACGCAACTCCCTTTCACCCTCTGTTACGCCTGCTCGTGAAGCAGCACGTCGACGATGTGTACCTCGCTTAGAATCATACATATTTACGTTGCGCCACAGAGGAACACATCGACCCTCGAGTCTCTCTGGCAGTTTCACGAGGAATGACTCAGGGGCTCTGCGCCCCTGCGACGATTCCACGGCTGCGGTCGTGGCTGCGACGAGGCGGGGGTGCGAGTAACGTGCTAGTTCTCGCATGCATTGCGCAGGACGTCGGCGCCCTAGCGTCGCGATCACCCTCCGACTCGATTCGGTCGTTGTTTGCTGCCTCCATATCGCTCTTGGCCGCGTGGCGAAGACGATCGTGTATCCCTTATTTCGTTTTATTCAACGACTCGTGAATTCTTCTCCATTTTCATGAAAATCTTG
This sequence comes from Bombus haemorrhoidalis, assembly GCA_014825975.1. Taxonomy (NCBI): domain Eukaryota; kingdom Metazoa; phylum Arthropoda; class Insecta; order Hymenoptera; family Apidae; genus Bombus; species Bombus haemorrhoidalis. The sequence goes on along the minus strand of CM026164.1, from coordinate 4,718,677 downwards.
GCGAGAACCAGGGGCATTACTCAAGCAATATAATCAAGAAAGTATCTGTTTTCGAATAGATGGATCGATCGTACAGTAAAATATATATCACGTATACATGAGAGAGGCAGAAAAGGAGGAAGAAGTCGGAGACTGAATAAAGAAGCAGTGTGCTATTCTGTTCCCATGAACCTGTCGTTCAAGCAGTGAGGGGAAGTTCTGGTGGTGGTGGTGGTGGTGGTTGCGGTAAAACGTGTCCACGAACCTTCCTCTCCTTCTTCGCTCCCTCCACGAGCCGGTACAACAAGACGTTGACGACCAGGGTGAATAAAAGAGCCGTCTATATACCGTCCTAAGTTCATTCTCGTTCAACATCTGGCAATTTTCGATTTTCCTAAATCTAGTTGCTTTCCTACTTTCCTCTGGCTGCCCGTGGGAAGGTGGAACGTGCGGAGATATGCGCGTGCTATCGATCACACGGGCCGATCGCGCGGATATGTGATACCGGAAGTAGGTACGGCAGGCTTGACCTGCGTGCAGGTGCTCCACGGTGCGTACCACGTATGCGTACATACATAGGAGTGAGCAACGACAGAGAAGAGAAGGGTGAGCGAGAAGAGGCCGCGTGTCAGGGCCAGTCGTGAAGATGCACGCCACCGACGCCGTCGCCGCGACGGCGTCCCTGCCGTCATCCACGTCCTGCGTGACCGCCTCGAGAAAGCCTGGCTATGCGGTCAACCTCGTCCTCGTCCTGTTCGTGTCCTGCTGGATCGTGCAGGATCGAATGGTCTTCGGCATGTCCGAACCACCCGAACTTACCACGATCGAGGGTGAGTCTTTCTCTCAATTTTAGAGTTTCCCTTTTTGTTTTCGAATTTGTTTTCGAGTGGATCGTGAATTTTTGATGGATTTCGGAAAAGTATAACGCGCAGGAGTGTATGTAGAAAGCACGTAATAGAAAAATATATTAAGTCACGTAAAATATTAGATCGTGATCGAGAACGAGCTTCTTTGAGTTCTGTTTTCCTTTTCTCAATTCTTGCGAGTTGACCGTAAATATTTATGCATTTACGGGGATGCTAAACATATGATAATTTATGGAAAACATACAATGCGGTAGACCATGATCGGGGAGGAATTTTCTGCAATTTTGCCGTCTGCTTTTAGATCTTTATCCGTAGATCGCAAATTGTTTTTCTATTTGCAGAGCAGATACGAAGTATCTTTTCCTTATTTGTGTTTCGTCTATTTTATAAGAACTAATAAATTAATTATAAATTTGCGTAGATATCCGTAATCTATTTATAAAGATTCACGTTTAGGTGATCTTAAATCTTGCACGAATTTTGTTTTGTGGTAGAGTTGAAAGGATGATAAGTTGCGAGGAATATTCGCGGGGAATATGTCAAACTTTGAGTCTGAGGCAGGTTTTGTTAAGTGTACGTATTTTAGTTGGCGCTTTTGAGATGGAGGCAGAAGATGAAGTACCGCAGTAAGGAATACTCTTAATGAATATTCGAGTGATCTTGGAAGGTTTTTCGAAACTTTCCTCAATTATAAGATCACAATGACGAATAGCTTCTCACTGCACGAAACTTTTAAATTAAAAGTATCTTTAATAAAAATTGACGTTTACTCGATTGTTTAACAAGAATCATGCAAATTGTGTGCATGTTGTCAAATACACCCTAAACTCCATGATCTTAATTAATTATTTAATTCTTTTAAACTGTAGTATGTAAACACACCACGCAAATATACACGCTAATCTCTATAATCTTAATGAATTAAGTAATTACACAAATTGATTCAAGCCTACTATAATAAAATTCTTATACATACAATAGGTATTTTTACATATATTCGTATTTTCTAATAAAATTTTATTTTGCCAGGTTTTACATCTCATTCTCGCACTTTTATAGTATTCTCGGATTTTTATAGTCCTACGAAAATACCAGTAAATAATAAGGAATTTAATATACTATATATATGTAGGTGCCTAATTAACTAAGTATGTCAATAGTATAATAAATATTAATATTTTTTTGCAACCATTGTATTTTAATACCACGATATTATATTCTAATAAATATTTAACAACTCTTCCATTTAACAACTTCTCTTGCTCTACTTGCTGCATAATAAAACAAAATAAAATGACAAAGGATTATTTGCATCCTTTTCTTCTCTGATAAGAATAAAGAGATATTCATCGAACGTTTCTATAAAAAACACTTGGCATTGATTATCTCGACTGTGTCACTGATTGCATTCCACTTCCATCCCTTTCACGTTTTTATTTCCGGTCGATATACGAGCAAATATTATTGCAGCATCGACGGGAGACTACGTGTCGATCGATGTCAAGATCTCTTTGTACTTTAAGTCCCTTTGCCGGATCAATGAAATACGTATGCACGGCGGATATACAATAAGCCTTTTGCACGATCGAACACGACTATTTATTTACAACTGACCCATATACATTTTACGAGCTTCCAAACTGTGCCAGCAATACACCCATTAATCCCTAATACACCCATATGAAATCCAAATGACTGTACTCACAACAATGCAAAAACCCGTAACGAATGTGTTGCAACGAAAAAAAAGTGCGACAAATGGCTGAGACAGCAATTGATTCGGTTCCACTTTAAAATTATTAAAGTACTGCGACAACGTTCAAAAAAGATGGCGAGGGAGATAATGAATGACAAATTAATGGAAAATATAGGAATATTCCTTGTTAATTATGCAGTGAGGGTTTTCGTAATAAAATTGTCAAATAGTGAAAAATAATCATTCAAATAATTACTTTTGGCAACGATTTTTAACAACGACACATCTTCCTTCCTTCTGCGCTCCTATTATTACAGAATTATCTTGACAGGTATCCTACAATATTCTAAATTCTCTTGGAAATATATAAAATACGATTTTCGCATCGAAACGATAAAATTCTTACAGAAATTGTAATTTTGTGCTCCGTCTTTATTTCTTTTAAATTCGAGGTTTAAATCGACGTGTCGTGTTTCTTAGATTCCTAACGTATCCTGCGACACAGGAAGCTTAATCCAAAGTGAAACATTCACAGATACAAATTATCCATCGAAAATACAAAATTCTCACGAAGATTGAAACTTCGTGCTTCGTTCTCCTATTTGTCTTAAATTCAAGCTCCAACTTGACCTGCCTTGCTTCTCTTAGGTTCCTAACGCGTGCTCAGACTCAGAACGTTAAAGTCAAACACACACAAGTAGAATTGATCCATTGGAAATACTTTGTTGTCCTACTTGTTTTCAATGCGAGCTTCAAATTGACATTTCTCGCATTCCACGCTCCGCGAGTCTGATGCGTTCTTAGACTCGGAAAGTTCAATCACCCGTTCAAGAGGTTCAGTATATTTCTTCCCCATCTGCCTGGTGCCCTCATTTGCGTTCTTATTTCCTGGACCAACGAGCTCGAGCTGTCTCTTTCCAATCGTTAAATCCAAGCGAATTGCACCCGGTAATATCATTCGCGTTCCTTGCATTCCTTCGGGATTCGTCGATCTCGCGTTAATCTTTTAATCTCCAACCAGTTCGAAGGATACTGCCGGCACATTTTGGACGGAAATTTATCGTGCTCATTTCCGGTCGTCGTTATCACTCTGACTTAGTAACCTATCCTTTGTATTTCTTGTTCGCATGTAAAATCAGCTAGCGTTCCTTCTTTTCCATTGTTTTCTACCATCTAATTTATCATCTCTTATTTTATTCTTCCTTTCAATGTTCCGATAATAATTGTATTACTGAAAAAAATTCTGTTCTTATTAGTAGTTGGTAGATCGTGGATGCTTATGCATTCGTGGATCGGAAAATTGAAATGAAAGATATAATAGAGAAAAATATAGAAAATATTCAAAGTTTAATATAAGTCTGTTTTCTTATTGTTAGTTGCATTCATAAGAATGTAAGTTTGCCTTGATATCCGCAATCTGTTAATAGCTGGCAAGAGAACGAGATCTTTCCTAAAATCTATACATTCTTCGATACTGAAAAGGATGAAATATGAGTTGTAGAGTGGAAACGTATCTCTTCCGACACATTTGTAAAGAAGATATCATCCGTTACGATTTAACCGTGATATTTAGAATTATCATGATAGTTGGATTAATTGTTAGTTCATCTGTGAAAGATCCTGCTTTCCCAAAAACGAATACATTTATCACTCGGTTATCATTTACTCAACAACTTGCCCAAATACAATGCTGCGTATATATAATGGTTTGAAACAGATGTCAGAAGTAACGAGTCGGTTAAATTTATTCCTCTCGGAAGAACAACTCCAAGAATTACGCGTTTCTCCCGGGAATTTATCAGTGTAAACTTTTTTCAACTTGACTGAATTTTTAATAATCCCAATAGGAAGAGTGACGAGAAGAAAACCTAATCCCAATAGGAAGAGTGACGAGAAGAGAACTTAATCCCAATAGGAAGAGTGAGGGGAGGAGAACTTGTGAAGAAGCAAAGATTTGCATAAGGTTATCGCGAGAAGGGATCACGACGAGAAAGGGTAACGAGAAAGATATCATATTTTCACAGAATGTCGAAGTCTCGAGGAAACGTAATCTCCATCCTTATCATTTGTCGCGTTTGTTGGATCTTTTTGATGTAGCAATTGCGATACTAAGAAGGTTAATATCGATCCTAGGACAATGGAACGCTTAAACAACGTTATACCTTATCTTTCTTTCTTACTGTCAATGAACGATTTTCATCGATCGAGGAATTTTAAACACTTTCAAGGAAAATCAAGACGTTGAACTAGATACAGTGACTCATTCGCTAGTGGTTCAGAGTATTTGAACATTTACCATATAAAATTTTTATGCGTTTATTATATCCGCAATGTAAAACATTTTGAAATTTCATTGTCAGATGAGACTAAATTGTTACGATTACATCAATGAAACTTGAAACTGTAGAATTTGCGAACGTATGTAAAAGTTAATAAACATATTTACTGTAAGTATACATGTGGCAAAAAATACACCATGAATAGCTATTTTAAATATATAACAAGTATTAAAATTGTCTCACCGAATGCGAAGTCTTATTAAAATATAACTGACCGTTCAAATAATTTTATGATTTCTGTGAAATATGCGTTTGCACTTAATATCTTGTACCTCGTATATTCATTTCCAGAGCTGTTTCAAATTTTATCATTATAATCGTGATGGTCGAGTCTCGTAACAATGCCAATGAAATTTCCACGTGTTTCGTATAACGCGCATGATATATTCGTAAAAGATTTCTACGACTCATGTAGAACGTAAACGTTCGAATATCATTTATGTGTAACGCGTATGTTCATTGGAGAACAGATTCGAGATTACCTTCCGTAAAATGTCTTTAAAACGTGTTTGATGGGAAATTTTAATAAAAGCATTTTTGACGGAAACGAGGGGAAATAGAATAAATCGCGCCTCGTTCGCTTTCCTCTGTATTGATTTCGAAGAAAAGCATTTCACGCAGGGAAACAGGCTTTCCTGATCATTATTCTGCAATGCGCAACGGAGCAAGATATAAATTCCATTTCTCTGTATTTTTTGCTACTTCTTCTTTATCCTTTTTTTTCTTTTTTATTATTTTTGCGAATGGTAAAAGATCAACAGATCAAGAGATCTCGATTTACGTGATAACGCCGTTTTTCTAAATGTATTTCCAATCGAAATATAGTTTCGTACATTCGAATCTATCGTGCCAGCGGCCACTATGGTATTACCGTACCACATGGTTTTGTACAGCGTGGTCGTGGGCACATTTGCAAATTACACAAGAATAAGCTCGCAGTCGATCGTTGCAGTAAAACGTTCGGTTTTACTCGTGTTGTCCGACGTTATCAAACCGTAACGAACGAGATACTTAATTAAATTCGTCTAATTTCGACGTAATTTACTGAAGATTGTTGCTTTCATTTCGGAAAATTGCCAAGGCCGATTCTGAGTATCATCACGAGTATCGTGAGTATCGAGATATCGCACGAATACAACAGCAAATGAAAAGTGCTGAGTAACAATAAATTTCTATTTGGTATTTCTACCCCTCGAAGAGAGCTTTGGAATTTGATTTCGAAGAGGAAGGAAGGATATCGTATTTTAAGCCAACCTTAGACTTTATGTACGAATAGACAAAAAGCGTCTGAATTTAGATGGAATATTCAAACTCGTCCCTTCTGTTCATCAGCTATACGATACAATAGCGGATGTATAAAATCGATACGCTATGAATTTAAGTAACTTTTATACTAAAAATTTTTCGTCATATTGGTAACACCTATTCTATCGTGTATGTATATTACGTTTATTTGCTATTTTTGAAAGATACACGTAAACCTATTTTGTAAAGCTATCGCGTCTTTTTATATTTCCAATAAACTTTCTTTCGTTACTGCTCTCGTGTATCTGTCGTTTATTCTGATTTTTACAAAATTTCTTCTTTTGTAAAAAGAAATCTAATATTTTAGAAGCTTGCAAAAAGTATTAAAAATTGTACAAAAGGTAATCACGAAGCTACTCGAGAAATAAAAAAATGTTATCAAAAGTAGTAATACGTAATATTACCCAATTACCGCTTAATTTTCCAAACACTCTGATATTAACACACGTACATATGACTCATGGTATCCTTCCTTATCTTCTCAGCCTTTATCTTTCATCTTTCTAACATGCAGTTCGAGGATATTCAATTGGTTTGAACGTTCGCTCGAAGCACGACCTCAAGATGGAACTCGATTATCGTGCAGGTGATTTCGCGACTAAGGTCACACGGGGAATGCTCTCTCTGCCGTATCATTCGGTATCATATTCTTGGTTTTAAGAGTGGCTTCGTGCCAAGCGAACGCTAAACAAACCCTAAGCAAGTTCGCATTGGTTGGTTTGGCTAAGGTATCGACGCGCGAGCATCAGGTTGTGAATAAATATTCGATATCAGCCTTTATGAAGCATTCCAAAGTGCGTGCGACGCGAACTATTTAAAAACTGGAATTTTATCAGCCGGAAAAATGTCTCATCAACGCTAAACACGTGGATCGATGTCCTACATACACGTAATCGAATACACGTAATGAAATATCTCGCTCCCTCCGGGAATGATAAGAGGAATGAAAAATAAAACGAAGTATTTATTTTTCGTACGATGATTAGGATAATTTTGAGAAAAAATATGTTCATTTGAGGTGGATGATTTGGGATCGATGATATCGTCCTGTATTTCCGGGTTAATGAAGCTGGTTCATGAAACTGTGTGAATATGGAGACCGAGATATCGTTGACGTACATTCGTTCCCAACGCTACGCGTTTTTTTATTATCTCTTTTCCTTCGTCGATTCTTTTAACGTTACTTTTTAATTAATTCTGTTTCTGTGAAAACAGAGGAATCCTGCAATGAGTTTTATAAAGCAATGGCATATTAAAAAGCGCGGTAAAATTTCATGTTCTCAGTCAGAATCTCGTTGTAAAAATAGGTCAAGAACATGGAATAAAAGTTCTTCGCGTAAAGTTTGAATGTTAAAGTAAAATTATTAAAAGTTACGTTATCCCTTTATTTCATCCCCTCTAATTAATATTCTTCCCCAAAAGGAAGAAGGGAGAAATATTTTTTAAAAGTCTCAGCATCCCGGTTAACACTTGCTAACTTAAGGAAAATTTATGACGAAAACAAATACTAAACAATCACACGCAGGATTATCAGTTTCCATTAACAGACCTCAAATGATACAATTCTCTAGCCTTTAATCCATCCTTTCTCGTACGATTCACGTTGACAAGAGTGCAATCGAATAATTAAACGAAACGGAGCGGTAATATGTGCCACGTAATTAAACATGGAGGCATTTAACGTAAGCCTCGCCCTCGCTAAATATATTCGACCGCTACAGTACGCTGCGCAAGCCAATTAAATAGATTTTCGATTATAATCGCGCGGGACATTTAGGCAGTGGCAAATGTTCCGTGCTAAGCTCGTACAGAGTACGACGCGACGCCACGATATCGTGCACTGTCTAGCACAAACACGTTCAAACATTCGCAAACGAATATATACATGGTGACCTAGTATTAGTCAAACTTTGTTAATATATTTTATGAGTATAATCAAGTAAAAGACGTTATGTAAACATAGGTGATTTAAAGCTTTATTAAAAAAGTTACAATCACAAACTTGTGATCTATGCAATCAACGTAATTATTAACTAAAGATGTTAACCACTCGATAGTCTACGAACCCTGATAGCAACCTCAACGTGTATTGTTCCATCTGCTCCGTATGTTTGAAAATATCAGTAGCCACTCTATTTCATATTAAAAAGCTATTCTTTAGTCATAAAACGATATTAAAGTCAATTAATACGTTTTAATCCTGTGATTTTCGTGTATTGACAAAGTCTGACCGTTAAATCTTGACATACCCCGTATACACGAACATATGCAAATAGAAATACACACGCACAAACTTATACAAACATCTTCAAACATGCACAAATTGTTGTACGCGATTACAAGGCAGTTTCGTGACATTCGTGCGTGCAGGGATTACCTTGGTAAGAATTCTCGGCCCCCCGTCGTCTAATCAATACTAAATGATATTATATCGCTAACTATCACGACGTTGGCACCCTTGAATTTTTGTGGCGTAGTTGGATAAGACTGCCGTTTGTCGTAGACAGTGCGTTCAATGGACAATTAGATGACTCATCATCGCACCTTTGTGTCAACGTAATTGCACAGGCCAGCCTCTCGTTGTCGATATCTCCTGTCGGAGAGAACGAGATCATGCAAGAAAATGATGATAAAACTACAATACCTCTGACGTTGACATGTCAGTGTCTGTCTCTGTGTGATGCCTGTACTCGCGCGTTTTTTCCCCTCTTTAATTAATGAGTCACTTAGAGGTTGCTTGGAAGAAGGCTTCTTTTGTTGATTAACCTTTGCTCCTCTCGCCTCCTCGTTGCTCATCCTTTCTCGGCAGGCTAGGAGCTTAAGTAATTGAAACACGGTTTGACTTGGTTTGATTTCGTTTGGCTTGGCTTGACTGCGTTTCAATGTGATAATCGAGTCTTCCAAAATGCAAATCGATCAACTTTACTTGTCGTATATTTCTTTATTCTGCTATCTAGATCGTCTTGCATTAATTGGGTTAACATTATTAGTAAAATTGTATATGTCGATAGTGTAAAACAATATCCTTGCACTATAGTAACAACTTTGGAAAATATATGGAATTTTATAAGTAAATTTTAAAAACTGCGAGTTATATGATCGTTCTACTTAAGGAACAATTATTATAAAATAGTATGAGAGATCTATAAATTATATTTTGCAATAAAATCCTATCTGCGGATACGTAGTTACTGTTTAACTTGTTTAAAAACAAATGTTTGACTTCCATAAGATTATGATAGACACCGCAAGAAAATGGTACAAAACTTTATAAATTCCAAGATAGATTTAAAAAACTGATGCGTGATGCTTGTAACATCATTATTTTTTTTTACCCTTCGTTGACGCTAATTTCATTGTCTCGATCTATCCATTTTCTCCTTCTGTTACTTCACATACTTTTAATATTTCCACTTGAAAAAATTTCAGTTTTGCTTATGTAAAAGTGATCTTTATAAGGAACAGTAATTTTTTAATGCGCATATAAAACACGAATGAATTTAAAACGCGAATCTCTGTGATCTAAAACGGACTAAACATTACGAAACTTGTCGAATTTCCGAAATGTACTTAAAAATTACTCTGTCACAGAAACTAACTAAATTCGGTGTAACTATATTCAGCTATAATAAACTTTTAATTAGACCAAGTTTATTCGATCCTTGTTTCTTCTCTCACGTTTCATTTCGATTTTGGGTAAATTCACGCAACGAACTGAGTAAGTCGTTGATTTATACGAGACTTGGGTTTACATGCGTTCTAAGAGCTTGTTACGTCGTCGTTCTATCGATCTTGGAATAGCAGCGTATTTCTGGTATCGGTATAACATGAGGTCTCTCTGTTTTTCCCTTTTTTGTTCTGTTTTGTTTTTTCTGTGATATTCACTATACCTATATAGATAAAAAAAATCGATATGCTCGCGTTCTTTTGAATCCTTTTTGTTACCTGTCAAGGAAAATGACGATATGCCTAGATTCTTGATTATTTTCCTGCTACTCTTTTTTTATCACACGTAGATAAAATACAGTGTTGCATATTGTACAAAGAAGCTTCTTTGTACTTAGGTGTTTTCTGTTTTTATCTAGTCTGCTTTCTTCTTTATTCTGCGGATGAATGCAATTCTTTTGTCTTTATGTTCTTTGTGCAATAAAGCCTCTTCCCATTTAGATTTTATTTTATTTATTCTATGTTTATTTTTATATCTCCTATCTCCTTTTTCTGTTTATAAACTGGACGTGGTAAAGGATCTTTGTCTCCAGTTTATATCACCTTGTTTTTAAGTTTTAGTTAAGTAGGAAATTAAGTAGTAAACGAAATACTTGTTCAAAATGATGTAACTGGTTCGCAAATTCGGCGCTACGACTCGGCTGTAAAATTGATCTCCCCGTAAAAGTGAAGGTATGTGGTAACGCGTGCGATTTTTACGAGTTTTGTTGGTCGTGAAACAACGTGGAAGTTGGTCTAGCCAGATGCATTCTACATTTTCATCGCGCAGTTCGTACTCCGGAGCTTCCTCGATTCACTTGTCAGTTTTTCTACAGATTTAAAACATCTGTTTTCAGAATACTTTTCGAAAAGATTAACTATCCATTGTTCCGATGTAAAATAATGTACTCAGTTTTTACGAAGTAAATATAATCTTATTTGTGCGTGAGAAGGTAGCGACGTAAAAACAATTGCCGGAAACTAACTGTGTTCTTTAAGAAGATAGACGAATGTAGATTAAATTACAAAACGAAGGTAAAAGATTCAAAAAGTTGGACGTTTTCCCAATAGAAAACAGATGCTGATCGAGAGAGTTTAAAAGAGCAATCCCACTATCTAAGAGAAAAAAGAGTTGACTTAATTTTGTTTTTTAAAATGTAATACGAATATCGATTCTGTGAAGAATCCTTTAAAGATCCTACTTTTCATTAAGTATACAAACAGACGCTTCAAAAACTGGCTTAATTAAATTGGCTTAAATTTCATTAAACTTAATTTGAACCAAATTCGCGTTATAAGTATGCGAATTAAACAGAAGGCGAGCCTTTTGTGCCATCGTATTAACAAATACACACTTCTCCCTTGAGGACCAAATCTTGCTCGCAGCATCCATCATCGAGATGCTCGAATATTTCAACTCATTCATGCTTGATGTAGGGTAGGATAACTCCTTTCGTTTCCATGAAATTTGGTTTCCAGCCCTCGATTACAAGTGATTTATTTTTGGGGCAAGCAACCTGCCGACATAGATGCCGTGGCACTTAATTATCACGGGGTATCTCTTCCCCGTGAATTACATGTGTTGCAGCCACTCTTTTTATACAGAGATACGGCGTAATTAGAACACGCCCTAAGGCTGCTCCGTTTTAAAATACAGCCGCTCGAGTTCATATACAGCCGACCAAGAGCGGGTTATAGGCTCTGCTTGTCGCATGGAAAACGAGCGCCAACCACGTCGCTGCGCTACAATTAAAAGTACTTTGTCCGGATGCGACTTCGGTTACCCCTTGTCACACGGTTTATTCGTCTTCACGCATATTGCGCTCTCCTCGCGTGATGCTTCTTACGACTTTCATAAAGACGTTCTTTCTATTCCGCTCTTTTACTCGCTCGCGGAAGAAAGAATCCTCGTTACTTGGCATTTTGGAAAGGATAATTTTACGTACTTTCTAGGGTAGCATGTGTATCACGTTACTAATATACCGAGCAATGTATGAAAATGTGAAAAGAAGTGTCTAAATCGACGAATAGCTTTTTCCTCTTAATAAGAGAACTGCGAATTTTTTTCCAATATTCGTCGTTCTTTCCTTTCTATTATAACGATTAGCGTACTCTATTCTATGAGCAATGTAGGGGAATGGAAAGAAGAAGGATGTTTTTAAAAATATTGTACAATGTATCAATGTAGAAGAAGGTTGTTTTTCAAAAAATTGAATTGTTCAACATCTCTTTCCTTTTACAATTTACTTTTCACAATTACAACATTTAGTCGTGGAAAATGTAGTCTCTTTCTATGTAGACCTAAGAACATTTTTCTCTCTGTGTAAGAAATACGCGTCTTTTCCCAGAATTCGCTATTGTCTTCTCTCTTCTACCAAATTCATATGATACTTATCTTGGAACGCTGGCTTTGTTTCGATTGAGAACGATAATTTCTAACGAAGAAACCCAGATTTCATCATACTTGTCACCAGCCAGCAGACTATAATTCATTACAATCGTTGCCATAATCGTAGCCAAATCGTAGCATCTACAATAACTCTCTTCATCTTTCACGCGCACTTCTAAATTTACAAAACGGTCCAACCGATCCACGCTCCATTTCGCTTCAGCCCGCTGGATGCAGTTTGTCGACGCGACGACACGACGACGCGACGTGACGACGAAAGCTTTGATCCTTTATGCATGATGCGCTTTCTTACCGCATTAACCTGTCCCAAAAAGTCCTACTATTTGAAAATTTCAACCCAATGCGTTTCTTTGCGCATTATGTTGTCGCCATAGGATACTACAGGACCTGTTTATCGATTTACCTGAAGTCTTCTTTCTGTAGAAGTTTTCTTTTAAATAACAGCGACTATCATACCTTCTAATATTTGAATTACTTTTTAATTTGGAAATAACATTTTGGCAACGAAAGTGTGATAGAAATTGCATTAGAAAATTTTCCCATATTTAAAAACACAGGCTTCTTTTTAAGCAAAAAGCTGTTGTATTAATAAATCTATTTTGCGAGGATTATAAAATCCGATACTGAAGCGATTTAAAACAAACTTGTTTTAAATGATTGGCATTCAACTTTTCTGAAGTATATTTGGAAATAATATTTTGGCAACGAAATTGCGGTAGAAATTGCATTGGAAAATTTCCCCATATTTAAAAACACAGGGTTTTTTAAAATAAAGAAACATGTTGCGTTGAGAGATTTATTTCGCGAGGATTATAAAATCTAGTACTGAGGCGATTTAAAACAAATTTGTTTTAAATGATTGGTATTCAGTTTTTCTCAAATACTATAATTTCTTGATGCATTCTAAATGAAGTATGAACAGAAAGTCAAATGAAAACTGGTAGGATTTTTTTAAAATTCTTTAAATTTAGTATCAAGGCGCACGCGATTAACGCGACAGTGTTTAAAAACGAAGCGATTAACCTCGATAATGATGATCAAGTTTCAACATAACCGAGCGAACAGTTTAAGTTATTTAACGAGCCTGGCTCGTTGCTTCGTCCCTGTTATTCTATCCTCCATTTTATCCAGCTAGGGTAAAACGCAGCTTTTTGTTTGCTATTTGTTAAAAGGTGAATGCTCGGAAAGTAGAGACGTAAAGACACTGCAGTCTGCACTGCGGATTCACGCGCACCTAACTTTCAGCTCAAAGTCGCGAGCCATGGGTACATTCCTTACACCATCTGTTAGTCTTGGACTAGTTATGAATTCGATGTGATAACAAACAACGACGGTTACAGAATAACACGAAGTTATCGACAATAACCATTCTTCAACAACGCTTTATAAAGGAACCTCGATCTCTTTTCTTTCTTAGTTGCTTTCAAACCGTGGTTTAATCTGTTGCCTTTTATCGTCGAATTTTCATAATATTTTAATCTTTAGTTTACGAGATGTATATATGAAACATTAATTCGTGTCCTATTGTATCGTATGTATGTGAATTATAAGCAAATTATAAATTGCAGATTATATTATTATATATTACTATATATAAGTATATGGTACAGAAGCAGAGTTAATCAATTAGTTAATTTGAGACAAGTAACGATTATTTTTCACTGTGAACAACTTGTAGACCGTACTATTAGTAATATTACTGATTTAATCGTTGCATAATTTCTTTCCTATACAATTATTTATGTCAAGTAATTTAATTTCAACTTTAACACTAATTACATTATAACGACCGTTTTATTGCGGACACTTGTAAATTACACTAACAACGTTAACAACTTAATTTGCAATTTATAGGAACCATTTATGCAAGAAATATCTCCAAGTTACAGCTGGCAATTTATAAGAATCCATTAATATCGTTAGTCGATATTTTATGGACCTAAAATCAAATATTCTTCTGACAAAAGATCTTACTCTTATCGATCATTAATAAGAGAAATCTATTTTTCTGATACACGATATAAGAAACACAACGTAGAATGTAAGATACCAAGCGTGGAGGAATTAAGTCAACATCATTTTCATCGAAACAAACAACTATTAAAATGCAAGCGGGTGCTCTCGATTCTCTCGAAGGACACCCAGCAGTGTAACCAATTTTCTCCTTAATTGTATCGGATAGTACGATCTATTTTCATCTTCGATCGCGTTACATCGACGAAAGTCAAATTTAACACGTTCACGAATACATTACGATCGAACTGCAGATTCTACCTGCGTCTTTTGTCGACACCGTGTAAAATCATTTGTAAAACGTACTTCCATATCGAAATTCTAGGACGTCCAAATTTGAAATGACGAAAATAGATATTATATTTCAAATATTACGTTACACGTACCCCAAAGAAATTTACGACAATAAAATCGTATAAGACGATATTTGACTTTCTAAGAAAAAAGAATCATTGTTCATTAAAGTATGATGCACTTATTCCACGTTATGCAACTTACTCTGTTGCGTAATGTATTACTTGATGTTACGTAAAAGATCACTTTGGGAGTACAAGTTCATTGATGAACACGAAAGTTGAGAACCACCACGCACGTACACTTTTGCTTGCTTTTAAAGTAATTTCCCTTCTGTTTTCTCGTATGTACCAGTAATAAGCGAATCGCTTCCTTTTATCCTTGAAATCTGAATCTTAATATCCCATAATCATAAAAATGACAAATAAATAGAAATCTTCAATTTAATTGCTTTTAACTTGGTTACTAAATCTAATTTGAATATATAGTTTGGAACGAATTTGAACAAAAAGTATTCCATGTTAGAATCATTAAATGGTCGAAAGATTGAAAGATTTACTTCTTGATGTTGACAAAATGGGGAAAGCGGATCTGTCTTTAACAAAATTCATCTTAACGTTGATCCAATTCTTTTGTCATGGGCGACCAATATTTGGTTTTCAGCTTCCTATTTCTAATTTTAGACATTCGATCTATAGAAAATTCAGAATATAGAATTAGAAGAATTTTGACAGAAAATTGGTGAAACGTGTCCTAGATTCACAGCTGCATGCAGTATGCTAAGGAAACGCGTTACACAGATTACTTCATGTTCGATGTTTCATCATGCTTTCTCACGTCTAGCTCGAAAATATCAAACTTCTTTCGAAAGTGGCTCGCATACTTTGTTATAGCCTTTCCCTGACTGGTACCTGCGTGATTTTGCAATCGATTTCATGTGCTCACAGTCTTCGTTACTTTTATATATTCATCATACATTATGCTAGATAACGTTATTATTTCTGAGAATTATTTATTATGTATCTTTCTATTTCGACGAACAAGATAAATCTCAATTTAAACGAGTAAGAAAAATTCTGCGAATGTTTCTGATTATAAAATTTTACTTATTTTTTATTCGTAGCAGCCAACTTACAATAAATACTGTAGAACTGTAAAGTTAAATTTAAAGTTTTTCAAGTTATATGAAATTCTTAATTCGTAATTTTCTAGACTAAAATATAGATCGAATAAAATTTCACTCAAAGAGAAATAGAATTAACGGTATAGGGGTTGCATGTTGAAACAAAATTGATTTCTGCGCTAAAATTAGTTTCCTATTAACATTGTTAAGTTTTAACAGAGAGCCATTAGCTGTCCTCGATTAATAAAATTAATAAAAAAAGGATCTTCAGCTAAAATCGTTAAAGGGCTTTTTTTACCACAAAGAACATTCATAAAACTTTGTTGCTACTAATAATATTAGCGACCTGACAAGATACTCGAACAATTTCCTTCAATTTTATAATTCACGAATTAAGTGATCAACGTCTTGAACATTAAGTAAATTCGAGTAAATTTTGAACATTAAGCGAACAGGGGAAAATTTAGAATTTTGTCACTTAACAGAATAATAGGAATACATTGTTTCGTCAAGCTTGCCCATATTTCTGGTTTCGGTAATAGAATAAAGCTTTAAAAAAAAAACTGAAATTAAATTGACAAAACTGGGAAACGTTAATGTACTACGCAATTGTCGAAATATTTTATTCCACGATTGAAAGAACTAGAATGGTCGAGCTTGCGCGTAGAATATTTCGGAAGTACGTGCAGGAAGCTCGGTGAAAGGAACTGACATTGAGTGTACAGCTTACAATTAAGCACTGAAAGCATCGTCTACTTTGCTTTCCAATGTGATGCCTCGAAAAATATTCCCAGCGGAGAGGCCATTTCGAAAATGTAAAACAATGTGAGAGAAGGAGAAAAGCGTGAAAGAGGTCGTATTTTATGCGACAGAGGTCGAAATGTTCGAGCACGCGGAAATTATTCACGAGACATCCTCACCGCGAGTCGTTCCCGAAATAATGATATTCATATTTTATAGAGTCGTCAATCCTGCCGGATGAGCTGGATGAAATATTCAAAATGGAGCCAACTAAGGATACGGTGCGTTTCGATACGGAATACGCGATTGATGATTTGAAAGTAAAAATATTTTCATATCGATGTTTCCGGATATTATTCGTTTGTTATACAAAATATGAACACATTATATATTTTATATAATGTACATTAACTATCAAGTCATTAATCGCACGAATATTTGATGCATTTTCGTGCTAATTTTCTTAAAAACAAGTCAATATTTAATAAAATTCTACTTATGATTTTTAATTCTTTTTCTTTGAAGAATCACATCCTGATTGATAGTAATACGCTTCTGACATTCTGCATAATCTTAAAAAATATAATACAAATATCTGAATTCTTCGGAAAATTCAAATTTAATAATTGCGTTACGTCAAACCATAAAATTCACAAATTTCTAATTGTTAAAATAGCTCTCAAATAACTTTTAATAGTTTTCATATCGCGTACACGATTCGTATAACCCTAAAGCATTAAGCTTTCTAGAGGAACGAGTAGGATCGTCCGTATTTGCAAAGAAAAATTTCTAATTGCAGGTTTATCGAAAATACCTGCGTTAAAGCCAACATTTAGATTTCTTATTTAATGTCAAATTAGCATGTCTTCCTTTGGACATGTTTTGAAAGACAGAAATTTATTTTAGAAATATTTCGTTTGTCCAGAACTGTCTCTGCTTCTGATGGCTGTTTTCATTGCAAACAGACACGACATACATAATTGCGGATTCTTAGTCCACAAATGTGGGTCAAGCGAGGCGATATATCAAAAAATTTGCTAGGAACAATTCTCTGTGCAGTCTGCTGAAGACAACGGGCTCGATTTAAATCAGCCGTCCATCCTTTTTTCTAGAAAAATGAGAAAGATGCTACAGAAATTTGTTAGAGCGTTAGGAAGAAATTTTTGGCAATTAATAAATAATGCAATCGATTATCTAATAATTATTCTTAGATTAAAGAATTTTAACTCAGTCTAATAAAACAGTTTGATAAAGTAACAAAGCATTCAAGAATGAAAATAATTGCTTTTTTGTCGTCTAAATTTCTTGCATTTCTATTAGTGAAAGTTTACAAGTCGTAAGTTATCAAAATTAATAAATATCTTTGCGTAATAACGACAAGTTTCGTAATAATACATACCAAATTCTACAGATAGACATTTTTTTACTGCCTAAGTCTTCAGGCAAATATAAAATACTACTTTTTCAATTCTTTACAGAAAATAAATATCAATAATTTGCGGTACGTATGATGAAATTTATAATGTGGAATAACTTATAGTCGTGATATTAATAACACTTAATTATTATGATACAGCAATAAATAACAGTGACTGAAATATGTGAGATGTTGTAAATGAAATACGTTTATTGCCAATAGGGTTCTACGCTTTTGGTCAGCCGTTTTTTCGATTATTATTAGAATCTGAATTAGTACTTCTATGAAAAAAGCTATCATGCTAATCTAAATTTCAGCGAACGAGGGTTGCAATGGTCGAGCAATGACCTGTTCAAACCTCTGTGAGATGAAACGTTCAAGTTTTTTACCGACTTCATCTAACTTATTCAAACTCGTTTGCTTAAACTACTAAAAAGAAACGTAACGATTTAATTACTGTAATTAATCGCATTGCTCATTGCGATTATCTTTCAACTCTATTAAACGAAGTTTCAGAAAAATTAAAGTTTGTCAGCAATAGTCAGTATTAGCATAAGTTTCCAATATAAATTTACTTCCAACTTTTTCAATATATACTTGAACCAATCAAAGTTTCAATATTACTTAAATAGAATTGAATAATTGTAATAGATCGAGAATTCAAAATTAATGGATACATTTCATATCTTACGGCAAAATTCAATAAACTCTTCGTTAAAACTTTTCATTTATTTACGTGGTATGTAAGAGTTTAATTTGCTTAAAAAGAGAGATCCGTAGACAACGTTGAAAGTTTAAGTTAAAGTTCGAATTACGGAAATCTAATCAGTCAATTTCCCCTATATCAAACAAAGAACAACATTTGCCTACAGAGACGATAATAACGTAACTGCTTGTAATTTATGCGCAGTGCCAGTTGTGCGTAATTCCCATATATCGTGTCACATTTTCACAAATTCATTGTTCAACACCAGCTGCGTCTGTCAATCTCAAATTTCTGGCAAATATTCTTTAGCATCTTAGATATCCTACAAATTCGAAGATAGTTTACGTCCGAGACTATGAAATCTATTCGTCGTATTTTCACCTGAGAAGATTCTACATACCTTTCTTCGTGTCGTAATATCATTTCGCTGGAGATTTCTGGGTTCTCTCTTGCCAATGATGAAATTGTTAGAAATTTGAAGAGATATTAGCTCACGAAATATGTTCTATCCATAAATACTATAAAATACAGTGGCTAATCTTCGATTATATTATGCCCCTTGAAAGTTCCTTTCTGTTGATAGTTTAGTTCTAATTTTTTAATACTACATTTCCATTAACAATTAAAATTTTTAAAGAACAGGCTCTAAAGTAATTCGACTATTTGACTGAAGAATATTTCTCTATAGGCTCTTCATTCAGAAAGCTCAATTATTTCTGTGAAAATTTGTTCTTATAAAATCCTCCATACAACGCTTCTACTGATCGATGCTTTAATTTTAACATCTCGATATGTTGCGGAAGCTGCTATACCAGGAAAAATGACGCTATTGGCTATTATCGAGCTATTAATCAATGTTTCAAGTTTGAAACAAAGTTAAGCTTTCGTTAGCTTTTAAAGAGAGAAAGTCTCGAATCACAGCGTGTACGTACGTACGACCGTGAGTTATGAGTTCAATATCGAATTTCAATTTTTGGTAGAAAAATGAATTGTGCCTTGATAGAACCACAGGACATCCACAGGGATGAATGTATAGTTGCCACAACACTTAAACCGTAACTATCTGTTGCGTAAAATTTGTCACTAGCTACGATACCTGGTAGAATATTTAAGCAGCCAGTAAATCTAGAAACTGATATCTTCGGTAATAGTGGGAATTTATCACAGCGGGAAAGAAGTTCCGCCACGTACAGCGGACGGGCGTGCGGTATCACCGATGAAATATCACGCATTTGTCATGTTTTCAACATAATTTGTCGCTTGGTGTGAAATTGATATATGTAATGGTTAAAAGCCGATGTAAATGAAATGAAAATAAATGGTTCAATAATTTCCCAATTTTTCCACCGAAAACGAAGAAGCGATATTTGTTGAAAATAAAACAATTTGATTATCGTAGAAAGAAAAGAATGAAATTTCTGGAAAACAGAATTCGTGTTTAGTAGAAGTGAAAAAACAAAAACCAATAGTTTCATTCGTCTTCTTTGATTTAACAAAAGAATATTCTTCAAAAAGTGTTATAAATATTCAGTTCATTGAAATTGACCATAATACAGATGTAAATTTGCGTGGAATAAAGATTTATGTTACGAAGTTTGCTCTTTAAAGGAAAAGATTTAGATTTATAAAGAGTATTTTATGAGAATATAAAGTAGCCTAAGTACTACAAAGTTCAATTAAATTAATTTGTAACGGCGAAAGCTTGAAATTTACTACTACAGGAATCCATTAGGAATAATCGAATATTGTATGCGTTGTAAAATTATCCTCAAGCTCGTTAAAGAGAATCTCTTGGCAAACTCTGTAAGCTCAACCCCATTACCACCTCGTGTTTCTCGCATCGTTTAAATGAAGTCATCTTCAGCTAGATAACATGATCGCTATCGGATGCAAGCTTGTAAATATCCACGAAATCGAAATAATAATAGTTAATCAATTTATTAAACGACAGCTAGAAAAATATGACGATTATTGTCAGTATATGAAGATTACTGTCAGTGGAAATTAAACATAGGAGATATATTATTATAAATGAAAAAAATATAGGTGAATTATTTAACTCATTGTTATACAAATCTTTTGACTCTAAGCGCTTACGTTATGGAAAATGTTAAGCAATAGCCACTGGTTAATTTACAAATTTTATAAATTTTTATGCCAAAGCTCGGTTCTTTGGATTCAATTGTATATAACATAGGGTTTCTCTAAATTTTAGAAGCCGCGATATCCCAAATCTCCTAGCAGGCAACTGTGCATGACAATGGAATACGAAACCTACAAAAATATCAAAGAAATAATCGAAAGATAATTCAACTAAATCCAAAAAATAACTTTATACGTACACATTCGACGATTCGCAAATAAAAATTATTGTAAAATTAATAGGATATTCAAAAAGAACTAGATTGTTTAATAATCGATATAGGAAAAATTTGGAAACACAATTCCCTACGTTTCTAAAATTTCTCATTCACGCACATTGCAACAATATAACGCACAACCGACGCAAAGTATTACTAAAAAATAAGAGATGGAAGGAATTGAAGAAAAACCGAAAGAAATTCTCGTTTTCCTCTAAGAGGCTACTCTGTATCCTCGCAACTACGTTTTTCACTTCCATTTTAGCAAATAGCCGCTCTTGAAACTTCTCTCTGGGCTATGAATTGCGACAGTTCCACATGCTTTCTTCTGTTCTCGAGTGTAGAAGCAAAGAAAGAAAGCTAAAAGAAAGAAGAAGAAATTGAAGAAGAAAAAAGAAAGCTATGTCGTGGTCGGTGTGGAGAGTGTGGAAGGGTTGGAAATTTTCTAGGTGAGAGCGCGCGTTACCAGAGGCAAAAGGGAGTTGGCTGCCTCCGGTGGTGGCGTGACGGGCATACGTCGATGACTATCATTCCTCACGCAACGTTGTAAATGCTGGCTGTACTTTTTGCCATTACTGTTATTATGCGACTTTTCACACAGTCAGTCGCCCCAGCAACTGGCCGTGTGCACCAGTTTCGCGTTGATCGGGGCTAAACCGACGGAGAGATCGATTTTTATGGAAGTCTGGTGCCTCTTGCACGATAATTTACCAACAAGTAACATTAGTAAACTGACAAATTGCAAGTACTTCTTTATTATTTCTCCTTTATAATTTCAGATACCTCGAGATCTTCTAAATTAATTTACCAAATGTTGCATACTTTATTGTCAAACTTTTTACCATTATGTCAGGATATTTTTTAATCCTGGCAGCTTGTAACTTGTGATTCTGTCAATTCTGTAGAAAGGCATTCGCTTGTCGACCGCAACGTCATGCGCTCGTAAAAAACCAAAAAAACGTTGCAGTTCGTTCAATTTAACGAGCCAAGGGATTAACGAGAGATCTTTATTTATATCCTCGGATAATTAACGTTCATGGTAGGCAATAACCAAGGGAGGATTAGATTTTTCAATCTGTTTTCATGCGCTGGAGAGGTCACGCGAATTTGGTATTTGTGATTTGCGGTACGCGATGGCTTGATCGAAGAGACGTTGCAGTTGTCTGTAGTCTAAATATCTGCAGTCTAATTGTAGCCGCTTCGATCATACTATTGCAAATTTAATCAAATTCCATCCATCTGAACAAAGGAATAAAAAACAAGAGAACGATCGAAAAAGAATAAAAAAACACGATATACGAAGAGTGATAAAATAAAGAGGAAATAATTTCGAAACACGCAATGTTTCCTCAAGGGATGTTTCATTTTTATATTTCAATATGATTCCAAACAGATAGTGCCGTAATAGGTGCGAACGGTTAGATACTAAGTGCTCGATGATCTTTTGTTCTTGGAATTTCCTTCTCCCTGGAGAGACGTAAATTATGCCTTTATCGGCAAGTATTTCAAAGGGAAATGAGGACGCATAAGATTCGCTGGCCGCCTATCGTTGCCTCTTGGGGAATTGTACTTGTTCTCGATTCTTGCGTTATAAAAATCCAAATTATGTCCATAAAAAAAAGCATCTATTTTATTCTCTCATTCACTCATTTCAGCAGCTATAAACGAGGAGAAAAGTCCAAATGTTTACTATACAAAAATATTTATTTTATTCATTCGTTTAAACAGCTATAAACGTCGCGATATAAACTGTTATAAGCTAAAGAAAATCCATAATATTTCTGTAAAAGATTTCTATTTTTTATTCGTTTATTTCAAAGGATATAAATGGTGAAATATAGACGATTACGACTCAAAAGGGATAAGAACAGAAAGAAAAAAAGAAGAATCGAACGTGTTGGTTAACAAAAGGACTGACCGTATATTAAATAAAATAAAAGGCAGCAATATTTCGAAGTAATATTTCAGCTCTCGATCCTTTGATATTTTTATATATGACATAACTATAAATGACAAAGATGGTAACACACGTGGTAACATACGTAATGGCAGTTCGAGCAACGAGCAATCGTTAAAATAGAATCGGCGACATGAAGTCTTAAAATGGTAAACGTAGTTGCGTGCATAAGACCAATAAAAGTACGTGTTCGAGCTTCAGATACCGATCGGCACGTATTACCTATGTGAAATAATCTATGCATAAGCATTTTTATATATTAGAAGTCTTAAACAATATCGTTGTTCGATTGGTACCCATTTAAGTATATATCGGTTCAGAAAAGTATTTGAGCGTTTATCATCTAAAAAATGTTCATGTCACTTTGGGATTTCATTACGACTGTAACGAGATACTGTAATGCTCGAATATTTCCGCGAGTCTGTGTGTATTCTCACCCCGTGGATGACCCGATTTCGCAATAATATTTTACGGTTCTCGAAACGGTGCCTGCGTTGAATTATCGAGCAATTCTTTTTCGAAATGATAGATAACCCGTTTTGACGTTCCCAATTCGAACGAACAAACTGGAATTATTCGCTGGTGTAACTTTTGCGATGCGATCGTTCAAATTATTCGAAAGACGTAAAAGGTGACTGCTGCGAGTTGCAACCGTTGATACGAGGTGCTAGCTTCTTCCTTTCACGGCTCTTCGTTGTTGATTTGAAAGGAGCGACGAGATAAAAGGTAAAGATGATAAAAACACGGGAAACCGGCCGAAGTTTCCCTCCGAATGGTTTTCACCGCGAGAAATGTTTTCTGCGAACCGTGTTATCTCTTGGATGGCGATGTCGCGTCGTGTTTCTTCCTGTTTATAATTTCTCATTCTACCCGCGAATCTAACGAACCTTCTTCTTCTTTTTGCGCAAAGACTGAAAAATGTGTTAAGATATTTTTACACGTGTAATTTAGGATTTTTATTAATTTTCCTACAGATTCTAACTTCGTGTAGGTATATAAAATTCATTATATATCTATTTCTTTTCATTTTCTTAATCTTTTTTCTAAATATGAAATATGTAAGAAATTATATCATTATATCTATGAAACACATTTTAGGAATTTTTGTTATTTTTGTATTTTCATTGTAGTATCTAAAGCTTGATCACGAGTACAATATCATTTAGCGCAAGATTTTGATTAAACTGTGATATTAATTTCACCAAAAATTCAATTCCATCAAAAGTTCAATAATCAAAAATAATTACATTCTTGCATCTACTAATTTTCTTTACCTCTTTTCTAATATAATTTTATTTTTAAATATTCCAAGAAGTTCGTAAAGAATTGGATTGAAGAGAACGAAATACAATAGTGATGGAATGACAGTGAAAAATAAAATAGCTATATATCTCTCCTTCCTATCGCATTGAATGCAGTTAGACCTTTACCCTTACCGCTTATATCCTTGCATGATTATTAAAGCCTCCTTATTTAAAGAAGCGAAAGAAATTTAACCCTGACTAAAAATAACGCTGTGCCTATATGTATTAAAGAAAAAACGAGAATTCCAAGTATAAAAAATTATATCCAAACCTTCCACTTAAACAGTCAAGGTGCAAACAACCAACCAATAATATTCTACCGAAGGTTGTCATCTGCTACGTTCTAATTATACATTTCCAAACTTGACATAGGTACATTTTAAGATTATTTATTGTTAAGATTACGCTTTCCTAAGATAACGAACACAAAATATTAATAATTTCCTAGCAATGAATTTTCTAAAAAGACGTTGAGAAACCAATTAAGATCAGCAAATGCTTCATTAAAAAATAATAGTATGTGCGAGTATACTTTATAGCTACTTGTTACCAGATTGCTGTTATACCAAGTACTTACAGTATTATGATGTAACACATCCAAATGAATTATATATTAACATAATGTTCCAATATTCAAATATTCAAACACCTATATATCTTTTTTCTCCATATTAAAACAGACTATTTCTTTCTGTCCTGCATATACCACGCACATAAGCTATAAAATATATATTTTTTATTGAATTTGAAAGAAAATATCGAACTTAAAAATGTAATACGCACTCTCATTATTCGCCACAGATCTATTAATCACAAACGCACATAATTTTTATCTTATAAGAATTTGATTCTAAATCATAATATCCATTGAATCTTTTAAACAACACCATAGAAAATTAACAAAAAAAAAAGACGTTGTAAAGCCAATTAGAATCAACGAGACTTCATTGTTCAAAAAATCACCTGATTAACAACCCTGTTGGGCCGTCCCTGGCGAAAGGTGGTTGCCAGTTTCAGACTGCAGCAGGCATGGGACGGCTCGCACGTGAGAGCGTTGGCAGTGTGCCACTGCAAAGTGACCCACTTTCAACGCGTAGATTGACCCAAGAGTCGCCATTTTTACTGACTGAGAGTCACCGAGCAGTTCTTGCAGCGCGGTCGCTGCTACCTTTTCTCGCTTGTTCTCTCTCTCTCTTTCTCTCTTTTTTTCAGGTCGTAGCAAGCAGGACAGATCGTTAACTGACCACGCAATTATACGCGAACAGCTAGTTCCTTTGAAGTTTGAACCTTAGAGTTTCACATAGTTGTTTCAAAGCGGAAATTGCAAGTCGCGGCTACGTCGAGTTCCTCCTCGATGGAGAATCATTTCGTCAAAGTGTACTTCCACGCTTGTTTTCTTTTTATCTACCGTTGACAGGTCATGACGATTGTTCGACCCGATATTTTACGATTCGAGTACGGAACGTGAATAAAAATTCAGAAAAATTTAAGTAAAAATTGTCCGTGATAGTTGAAGATCGCAGAGGAAAGATATTTTGAATCATGCTTCATCATAGGCCTTCGTACTTCCGATTGCGTTAGTTTACAAGTTATTAGAGCTTGAAATTTGCTAAATTATTTACGAGTTTACGCTATAATCGTGTATGGTATATGGTATGTAATAAACTTTGATTAGCAGTGAATGTTTGATATAAATGTTACAAGTTGCAAATCGAAGGATATTCGATTGAAGGTTTAACGATCGATGAAAGTTTCCTTCGTGAAAGGTGCAATTTGTATGCTATTGTTAAAACTTCAGAAACTGTAATTTCGAAGGTTGGAAGTTTCCCAATCATGAAAGTAATCATTTCTGTTAACTTTTGCTTAGATAAAAGACAATTTTTTAGAGAGTTCGAATTTCATATTTTGTCCCAGTTAAAAGGAGAATTCCATGTGGTCGTTAAATAGTCATGTGGAATATTAGAGTACTCGTTGTAATTATAATCTATGAATTAAAATTTAATTCTTTTTATTGAGGTATTTCAAAATCTTACCAAAGGCCCAGTGTATTTCCATTTCACTTTATAATTGATGATTAAGGGATTGAGGAGGCAAAAGTTTTGATTTTTATTCTTTTAATTAAGAAAATTGAAAATCGAAAAGTGGAAAAGGAAAGGATCAGAAAGTAATTAACCGAAAAATATCTACGAAACGCTAAAAAAAATAGGAGAGTATTAATAAATTTTTTATTTTCTTTGGTTAGAGGTTAGGGTATGAGATTGCATTGCGGAATAATACAGAGCTTAATAACAAAGTATCAAAAGACAATAGTCAGGAATAAAAGAACGAGGAAAACTTTGTGGTTGATCATCATCTTAAGCTTTAAACAGAATTTTAAATAGACTAGGCGAGCGAAATACCGGTCTGCCCTGAACCTGCCCCATTCTACTTCGCTCAGTGGAATGAATGAAAAGTACAGAGTCTCAGAGCCAAGGAAATCTCGAATAGTTACGGGTCACGTCTTCTTGTATTGATAACGAAGACGGTCGGCTACACGAAAAGTCGACATAACCCGAGGAATTATGCGGAGAATTTCCTGCTTTTATTTCCAAAGTGTCGGAATTCTATTCTAGACGTAATCCTTGTTGGAGCAAGTATTAGCTTAACGAACGTGAGGTCTAATGGAAGTTCAATACAAAAACGAATTGACATTAATTTCAATGGTTACTTTTAATTTTCCAATCCAACGTAATTTGTATTTTTCATTTTAATGCATTTTTCATGTATTAAATGCATACCACAGACGAAATAAAGTTCCATACGCAGTTAATGTGCATATATGCAAATATATTTATCGCTCTATGCTCGTAATAAACACACTATAAACATCGTAAAATGTACCCTGAGTACCGTCATAATACTTTATTCGTAAAATATTATTCTACGTTCAAATGTAATGGTCGCCTTCGAACTACAATCTCTTTCAACAACTGTACGCTATTATCAACGCCTTCTCCACTTTTATTGGCACTTTTACGAATCGAGGTTAGGTCACCCTCGGTATTTTCTTTTATTTCTCCAATCGCTTGAAAACGATGTGCCTTCCAATGCTTTTAACTACATTTAATTTCGAAAATCAGTATGATAAAAAAAGAAGGTTGTTCTATTTTTCACAAATAAAGATAGCCCTCTCAAGAGAAATATGTAAATGTCTCTTAAATGTAAAATCAATAGTAATTAGTCGTAAATGATGGCGTGACAATATGTTTTAAAACGTTTTTGTCTAAATATTTTGTTATCGAATTTCATAAATCGTTAAATAGCTCTTTAATTCTGTGAATATTACCTCAAAACCTCTTAATTTTACTAATATGATGTTAGAATCTCTACCTTACTATCTTATAACCCTATTTTTTCTAACCTTAAATTATTCTATTATACTTATTTACAACTTTGTTACTTCTATATTTATTTTATGATTTTAAGACCTACTTTTACTCATATAACATTGTAACCTTTAACTTATTACTGTATAATAATTAGTTTATTATAATAATTTTTTTAATTATATTCCCATCAATATAAATTTGTACGATGATTCAAAGTCTTAACCTGAACACTTCCCCTTCGACATAGATACCAATATACCGATCATCGCAAACATTTCGATTTAACAAACCTGTAGACTTCATTGGATAAACGTTGCTGACTGCTGCGAATGTATCTGTGATCCTATATATTTCTCTGTTCATATGCCAACTACTCTGGCAACCAGTATTCATTCCAGTTACAGTCATTTATTGCCAGATGAAAATATATTGTACATAGTCGAGGATTCTATGGGATCTCGATAATGAAGACAGATTTAAATAGCAGAACTACAATGTGGACAACGGACATTATGAACGCTAACGAGTATTAACCTCTTTGGTTTGCTACGTAATGTCACTTGACATTGCAGCCATAATATTTATTTAAAATGAGTGAAATCTAATAATAATTATGTAAAAATTTGCATAAAAGGTGACAAATTACTTCCCTATAACGAAGTACACAGTAAACAGTCAAGAAATGACAATAGACTGTATGCTGTATGTTTTTTGCGATTGTCAAATTTAATCGACCATGGGGATGCGTTCGACGACTATCAACTATAGTCGATCCCCGTATCCAAGAGGTTAATTACGAGACATAGTGGCATAGTATCACAGCAAAGGGGTTATCGTTTACCATTGAGGCCGGCGCCGTCGCGGCGTCCCGATGATATCACGAAAGCACTTTGCACGCACCTTTCTCGTTGTTTGAGATATCTATGGGACACTGATAGTGTCGTGATCGCTACGTTCGCCCGTTTCGTATGCAAGCTTTACGTGTTCCTGTTTCTACATGATCCCACAGGTCTATTTGTACACGTACTCGCACTATTTCCTATCTTTCACTCTATCGCGCGAATACACTTTAAAAAAAGACGCTCCCTGATCGATTGTTTCATACGAGTCTTTGTTAATCAGTTCAGAAAAATCGACTATGTTACCTCAAACGATCGTGGCGTGGGAAATGCCTCGTTTGAACAGAAATAGAAGCAAACGTGAATAGTAGAATAGTAAAATAGAAAATAAACAATTCTTTATTGCAATAGTGAATCGTTAGTTTTTATTTCATTTTGTGAATAGTTTATATTATTTGTACCTAGATAGTTAATCTTGGAAAAATAGAGAGAAATGGAAATAAAGGATTGGAGGAAAATAGTCAATTTGACTGGAATGTAGAGGTTAGTAAAAATTTTAGCAATTTTGTTATGGAAACGCAAGTTAAAAGGAAGAAAAGAATTTTTCTTAGTATCATGAAATTTAAGATTAATTTGAATAAAATTTGAAAGTTTCTATATGTAGATTCTATAGAAAATTCTAAATGTAAGAAAAATAACTTAAATCTATAAAGAAGAGAAATCTTGACATTACTAGGAGATTTAGCAAAATTTGATTTAGTTGAAAATTTACTAATTTCTTATAGAAATACAATTTAAATTCAGAAAGAAAAGGAGCTTTGTTAATATAACCTTAAAAATGAATGAAAGAAAACACCGAGTTGAAACAAATTTCTCAGTGAGCTTAAACGATATGTGCTCTTTAGAGTAGTAAGGATGTTCTTTCTAAACGCACATATCATAAATTTAGACAATTTTTCTTCGAGCTTATTAAATTTTCCGTCAGGTACGTTTGCATGCTTTTGCATCTTTCTATGTAGCAACCTTCTAAAGAAAGGGAACTCTATTGTCCCGGATCCTAAATCCCAAATGAAATCCTCTTTTCACGAGTTGATGTGTTCATGTGTTCTGGTCATATGGTATAAAAATCGTCTTTGAGTTTGCTCTTTAAAGAGCAAAGAGCTCTTTTTGCTCGATAAAAGAAACGTAACTCGGAAATATATTCATGCATTTATTTATATCGCAAAAGCTATCCTTCTCTTGAAATATCTCTCTGAAGAAATTTTTGAATTGAAGATTTGGCAAACTCGTCGAATCCCCGAAATCTTTCGCTACGAAAATATTATATGTAAATACTACAATAGAAGCAACAAATATATACGATATTTATAGGAATAATTTGGGTTACAAATTTTTATTGGGAAGTGGAATGGAATCTTTGAAAAAGTGTTCAAATAGATAATAAGTTATGCGGATGACATTATGATGGTCTTTCTATGTTAGTTATTTGAGATATCGTTGAGATTATGTATATCAAACATAATTCCACAGTTAATTCCCTTTATACTTATTGAATATTAAGAAATATGATTTATAAATACGTAGAAGAATGATTATAAAATAATCATTTATCTATTTCTACTAATTTCTACAATGGTTGCATTTAGAATTAACGTTGAGAATTAGAAAAATGAACTCTACTTTTTTATTCACTTCCTTAATAAAAAATGCATTTTGTCCTCCTTTTTTCTTTTCATCCTTTCCTTTCTATCATTACAGTACCAAAGCATAGTTCGTCTGTAGTATAAAAATTGTGCGATAATACACATCTGTGGCACGACATACAACTATTAGACTCTACCATATTTTAAGGAAGATGAAACCAAGCGAACCATCCATCTAAGTATTTCGCAAACAAACTTCAGAACACGAAATTGAACTCGCAAGACGCCCGCATATTTCCCTGACGATCTTAATTTTCTCCTCGACGAATAAACTCATAAACTCTTCTCATCAAACTAATTTGCTGGTTCCGAAGAAACGAGCGAATAGTCCTGTTACTTTTACGATTCATTTAAGCGTCGGGGGTAACAAAACCGAAGTTGCATCTTTCTAAATCGTCACCATGGTATATTTCAAGCTGCTCAACCAGGCGAGTTGAATACGATCGTATTCGAGAGAAGTGTCATTATGCGAGTACAATGCAGTAATCAAGCGTGGTCTCTTTGCCTTGGAAAAAAGGATAGTTTCCTTAACTTTGCCCACGGGCGTCACCGCCTTCGCGGCGTCAGGCGGCAGTCCTCGAATTCTTTAACGTCTCGACACGACGCTCTGTTGAACCTGCAAGAGCACACTTGGAAAAAGAGTTAATTGCACGGGTAGGAAACCGAGTAAGTCAATCGCCGCGTTTTCCACATTTTTCTACGTTTTTCGAATCTCAATTGAATGAATTTTAGAACACGAGAAAAGATTTTTAATGAAACGGAATATTTTATTTTGAAATATTGATAGAAGTAACCTGATAGCTTTGATATGGGAAGCGAAAATTACAATTTCGTATTAGTTAAAAATGTATATTTATTTAGCCAGTTAATCAAATTTAGTTGCTTTGCGTCGAGAGTGAAATACATTTGGATTGCATATTTGATTCGTTATTGACATGATGATACGTATATATATCGTTCGTTTTATGATTGTTATATCGTAGATTTTGATTTTATTAATATTTAATTACAGAATTTAATTACCAATAATTACAGAATTTCTATTTTATCTATCGAAAATAGTACATAAAGAACGAACATTGTTCAAAATACACGAATGAACCGCTTGTGCGTATTTGTTCATAATTAATACATTGTCACGCAGGTAGTTTCGGCGGAATTAACTTCACAGCCGTCTGCAAATATTAACGAATGGAATCGTAAAATGTAAATATACATGGCACCTGCGGCACAATCACGAAAACCAGAGCGAAACGCTTCGTCATGCGAATGGCTGATAGGGGGTTGGAAACACTACGGATGATATATTTGCTTAGAACGTAGGGGCTGAATTACGGTTCGGTTGCGGGATCTGTATCCGTCGTTGGGTTTGAAAGCGATTTATCGGTGGAAATTCAATACCTGATTGCATCGTCTTGGTTAAATTATTCATACGTAGGAATTTCTGTTTGAGCATAGCTTCATATTCTTTCGACTTCGACTTTTAAATTCCCTGCCTTATGAATTTCGATCATTCGACTACGAAAGTCCATACATTTTATAAAACGTGTATTTTATCAATTTTTCATTAATAAATTAAAAAATTTTCTCCAGTACATTTTGAAATATGTACATGCTCGTATATTATAACCATTGTACGATAAATTATACTTTATGGCAAAATAAAACGAAGTTTTCGGCACAGTTGAGAATAAATGGGCTGCGTTGAATGCATATTTCAATACATTTCTGCTTGTCAAATTTTATGCATCATTAAAACATTCAACAAAGTCCCGGATGGATCGGAATTAATAGAATAAATAAAAAATCCCGTAAGGTGCAAATTAATTTTTATTAGAAAATAAACTCAGGAAGCAATTAGTTAATTAGAAATCTGAGCGTTTTTAACATTAACCAATCATGTATTTATTTTCTTTTTTTTGTAGATTTAACCGGCAGAGGGGCGAAAAAATTCGGCGACCATTGCATGGAGGATCTCGAATGTGGTTTTGCCGGCTCTTACTGCGAACCAAAGAAGAACAAATGCACGTGCAGGGAAGAATTCGAGGCAACGAATCATATCGACAAATGTGGACACCGTAAGTTAGTATATTTTCAAGCGTGCCGGCATCCAGACATTTTGTAAGTGTCTATCTTCATTTAACAATAATGCAACAATTGAAATTATTGTAATTCTAAATTGAAATTATTGGATCGTATATGATATATTGTGTACAACGATTTAGAGTTGCTTTCTTCATTTTAGGATGTTTTAGCTCTGCTACGTTCTTTTAGCTATCTACGACACAATCGTATTTTTCTAATGTCAAGAAAACATCTAATGAAAATATAAAAAATTTCTTATTGATATACGTGATTTCTCGTTTCAATTTCATATTATATCTTTAATATTATATTGTAATATAATTGAACATCTTCTTAAAATATTACAAATCCTTCGTGCTTGTTAAAATAAGAGCAACATCGAAATATAAGAATTCGAGGAACCCAGCTGGGTAAATGCACATATGTATATCTCACCTTTTATGTAAAGAGATTATCAGTGGTATTTATCATATAAAATATAAAGCACACACACCATAAATTCAAAATAAACATCCTAGAATAAAGTAATCTAGCTTGAATCGAATATAAATGACGTAGCGATCATATATGAGCCAACAACGTCAGTAGAGGATTAAAAACAACAAAAATGGACAATAATGGCAATGGTAAGAATATCGATGATGAAGATGGCTTGCGAGATGTATAAACAGGAAAAGAAATCGTTCTAGTCGAGTCACGTTTCAGAGAACGGACCTTTCCCTTTTAGCAATGCCGAGTTTTGTGATTGAAATGAGATGAATGTCTTGGGGTGGTTGCTTATGGCTTCCTCTCGTGGAATTCAAACGAGGCACCACGCATTTATTGGTCTGGGGCGTTAGAAGCATGACGAGAAATTGAAAGCAGCAATAGTGAATTCAGTGGCCCAGATTACGTTGCTTTGACTGGTCGTTTTTAATTGAATTTCTTTACAAACGTTATGCTTACAGCTATCGTTTTAATTGTAGCTCATATATGTTGAAATAAAATATTAACGAGATATCGTAATTATGTGTGAATATTAACGTACGAATTTTAATTAATTGGTAGATATTAATGAACGAATTCTAAATTGCAATGCACTATTAACTCTGTGGAGACTGTGGTTTCGAAAATTTCATCAATTCTATTCATATGTGAAATCTGAAACATACGAAAACTTTAGATAAAATTTACAATTATTGAACAAAATATAATTTCCCAAATTTAAAAGATCGAATTTATGTTATATTATACAATCTCTATTATCGGAAATATTATCAGATATCAAATATTATACCCCAATCAATTTTACAATTGGTTTTCTCCCGAAACTGAAACGAATGCCCGTGACACTTAGAAGATTTATTTATTATCAGTCTTAACCCTTAACTGAAGTTCGACTGGAACAAAACAGGAGTTCGCCAGTGCCCTGAAAAAGGAGGCACAGATTTTGACCAGGATTAAAGCACGATGGCTGTTAAGCCATTCTCCTAATTGCGAGGTCTGTGGTCAATATATTGAGGACAATGCGGTGTATGATCAGTCGATCAAACTCGCCACATTAACCCCTGGATGTACACTATCATCCACAAATACGCAAAGGCAAATAATTCCTTCTTACATCCATGTGCGTTGGCTATTGATTTCTGAACGCGTTTCAATCTAATCACACTTGAGTATTCAAATTGGATAATGGTAGTTTTATAAAATGAAACTGAAGTGACCTGCACGATGATGGACAGCGGCTTAGAAATAACAGTAGGGCATCAGGTCATCGCACGAATGACTGACACATTGATAGTGTCTTACAGATAATAGTTGTCTATTAGTTACGTAGATACGATAGTCGAGGTCGAAATACATAATATAGAAAGTTTATAGCGTATCTCTGAGCTAAAGTCGAAGAAGGCAACGTCCATAAAATGGATCAACTTTATTCTCGTTAATTTACAAGCCTTTATATCGTTCAGTTTGTATCTATAGACGGAAGGAATGGAAGGAAACTAGGATAAAGTGATTTGGTTTCAAGTTTCAAGGGGGTGGATTGACGTCTGACTGGGAATTTAATGCCACGTTCGAATCAAACGTGAGGCAGTCGAAGAACGATTATTTTAACAAACTTCCTTCTTCTATTGTAAAAATTGGAATAATGATAAAAAAAAAAAAGCGGCGTTCTTTGTAATATTCGTGGAAATATATAATCTGAAAAGTTATACATATTTTCTTTCCATATACAGTCACAAAAGTATTTGAACATTTATGTCTATGTGTATTGTATGTGTTATATAAAACATTGAAAAATCTTATTAACACTGTAATGAGTTGCGACTGCCATTATTATGCTGGTAAAATAACAAATCTGAAAAAATGTACATAAAAATTACAAAATACCTACTCAATCCTTCAAACGTTAGCGTTTCCTAAATTCTTCACTAGACTGTAGTTATGAATTAATATAATTTTATTAACTAATTAATATATAATATAATAATTAATTTTATTAGCTAATTATGATCATTTCATCCTAATAAATAGCAATTAATCTTCTTCTAATAAATGAACGATATACATAATAAGCTGAAATTGAAAGAGTACCATTCCGCAGAAAAACGTTATGTACTTTAAGAGTAATATTTCGTAAAATGTTCGTATTTGCTTCGTCTCCTCGACGAGGAATGAGCCTGTCGTTAATGGTTTCTGTTTTCAGCGGTGAACGTGAACGAGTCGTGCTTCTTCCACGAGCAATGCGAAGCGAGAGTGATACAAACGGAGTGCAGAGACGGACGTTGCATTTGCATCTTCGAGAAGATCCCGGTTACCCAATCTGATGGCTCGATTGTGTGCGTCGGTAAGAGCAGAAACACAGAGAGAAACAGCAAGGAGGAGGGACGCGAGTTTCCGCGTACTTTTTAATGAGATTCCACACGCGCACGCTTACGATGACAATCATTCGTCCCGAGTTAATGGAATACCGACCTAAAATCCTGTAAAGTTCATTAATTCGTCACCTGGTCTCGTGCGAACAATTAACAGAGCGTGAATAGCGCGAAAATAGCGAAGTCGTAGCTTCCGTACCTTTAACATTTTTATTTTCCCTCTTGACACGTTGTAAATTAAATTGGACACGTCAGGGCTTAATTGAAAAGTAGTGCAGAAGTGAATCGTGATCGTTGTATGCATACAAGGCCATAATATTATTCGTTGCTTAAACATGGTGAAGCACACCTGAGCTCTCTAGCACAATAATTTACTAATTAATGATATTAGTAAATTGACAAACCTTTCTCTTCTTAAGTTATTCTGTCGAAATGTATACCACATAAAAGACAAAAATTGCGGCGAGAGTATTACTTAAATAATAGTATCAATTTATCATGTGCGCTATTAGCAATGAATGTGTTAAAAGCCTCGTTCCGACCAATTCACTTTTCTTAGTAATCTGAGATTAGAAGGCGAGAACACGAGACTACATTTTATATCTTTTACAAAGATTTATAGTGAGATGAACATCTAAGAGAAAATAAATTGTAGTAGATTGCGGGTAACTAAAAGTTTTTATCAGTAACTGTCGAAAAAAAGATGTACAACTGTGTAAAGAATATCTAGCTTTAGCTAATGAAAAGATATATACGTCCCAATCAATTATACCAACTTTTATATAAACCGCGGAAGAAAGAGTTCAGAAATTATTCGACCTCGTCGTATCTCTTTATTTTTCTCTTTCATCGAGGCTGCTCAAGTCTCATTGAAATAAACGATGAATTGCGCTTTTTGAAAATGAAA
Source organism: Bombus haemorrhoidalis (assembly GCA_014825975.1). Classification (NCBI taxonomy): domain Eukaryota; kingdom Metazoa; phylum Arthropoda; class Insecta; order Hymenoptera; family Apidae; genus Bombus; species Bombus haemorrhoidalis. The sequence goes on along the minus strand of CM026164.1, from coordinate 4,682,705 downwards.
GATATGAAATAGAACTTAACTGCGGATGAAAAGATATGAAAAGGAAGGATTGTTAGGGGAAGGTTATTAAACGAGTGAAATATGTTTTTTACAGCCGAGCAGAAAGAGGAACCCAATCTCCAATATATCGATCCGACGATGATCGGTGTTCTCGTTGGTATGGCCCTCATGTTCATCATCATCTGCGTCGTCCTTAGGCTTTTCAGCAAGTAAGCCATCTATTTGCATATCTTGCACGGTGACTCTCATCTTTACCAATTCACGTAACGAGACTTTATGACCTACTTCAACCTAACAGTCATGCTTAAAAATGGACCCTCCGTATTTAGTACAAATTTGAATGCCTTTTTTCATTTCATATCCTTTACACCATGCGCAAAATTTATACCTTGATGTGTATATTTTAAATTAATACATACGTCTTCAATTAACACATACGCTATACATAGATCTGCAATTAATATACAGCAAAAATTTAATTAACCAGTTAGCTATTGCGATCTCTTTAAAAAGTGTGTACCTAAAATATGTAGCAAAAAGTAAGCGATGACCAGTACACTTGTCAAACACAGAACTGTTATAATTAAGTTGTAATGAAATGATTGTTCTATTTTTTAATTTTATTACTGACAAGGCTAAAAACAGCAAACTGGTTAAATTACGATGGTATTAGTTTATACTTTGTTTCAATATTTTTACAATTCGATTCTGTAGATAGAATATTATTAATCTCTCATTGTCATATTTAATTTAATATAGTCATTGATTATAAATGCTGTCAAAAATGGATTATTAAATGAAGAAATATTTTTGTATTGAAAGGATTGCCAACTAAGAAAAATAGAAGAAATGTTTCCTGAAAATTTCAATATTCCAGATAACACTTGCTAGTACAGCAAATTGTAACGAATCTATCAATCTTCACTTCTGCCAATTACATCTTGTGCCATTTCAATTTTTCAATTTTTGCGTTATATCTGTTCCAGAGCTCGCTGGCGCGAGAACCGTACCATCTTCAATACACCGAACGCCCGTCTGATGAACGTGTCGTTACTGAGGGAGAACAAGCTCCTGCACGCGCAGGAGAGACGCGGTTCAAGGGCGAGCGTACGGGCACCCTCGAGGCAACCCTCGCTGGCCTCCTTACACGCCCACTCGCCAAACGCCTCGCAAGGTGCGAAACACTCTCAGCACTCACAGCACAGAGTGAGCCGTACGGGTTTTTATTCATTCACTTACTAAGCAAGCAACTTGTTATACAGTGTCCCGTTGAAACGAAGCAAGCGACTCTTTTACGCGCCAGTTTATATCGGGTGTTCGATGGAAATCGAGGCGCCTCGACGTTTTTGTGGCCTGATCCCAAATTTTAGAAAAGATAAGATATAAAGGAATACCTACACAACGGAAAACGAGTCGTCTTTACAATTTTGTTCTTCTTGCTCTACATTATTACATTTTATTTTTAGTTTTATTTCTTCCCATTCAGTTCCACGACGATAGTTTTAGAGATTTATGGATTATTGCAGGTTAAAAGACTCGGGTAAACGTTCTCCACTTTCGCAATTGTCGAACGATCGTGTCTCACAGTTAGACACGGTCTAGCCTGCGACTATATAGTTGGCGGTGCTTCATGCTTTCGCAGAGGTACCGCGTGTGTTGCGTGAAATATTCAAGGTAAACATCTGTTCGAGAAATACACGTGTAGAACCAGTTGTTTAGCGAGCATCTCGTACGTAATTCATGAACGGACTTTCTGTTTTTAAAAAATGCAGCGACCACGTCAGGTGTGTGTAGAGTATAGAAACGATCATTGTTTTCCTGTTTCAATATTCACGATTGTGTAAAGAATATTTTCGCGACTTTTCCTTTCTTTCTCCTTTCTCTCTTTATTATATTTCTTCTTAATCGAATGGTACGCGTTGCACGGTCTGTTCTTTTTTGCTTTTTTTTTCCAATGCGTTCAGCCAGGAATAGAAAGAACGGTAATCGTTTTCTTGGTCCCGATAGTCCTTGCAGGTTGTTGTTTCGAAGTTAAATTAACTTTTGTAATTCTACGAACTAATGAGAGGGTTGGAATGTTCCTCGAGCTAATCAGCTAGCACCAAAAATAGCCATCTTCCAGTATATCGATTTCCGTAGAACATCCCATATATGTATAATATAGATACGAATATTATAAAGTAGGTGACTACCTATTCTTGCCTACTTCTACTCTTTACTTTAGAATCCTTCTACTAAGCTCAGAATCCTTCAGAAATTTTCGCATGTACAATTGCCTGCCAAGAGGGTAGATATTTGTTGGTTATTTTGAAATTCAAGGATGCATCGAGATCGATACGTTACAATTCTGGATGCATCGTTTTCAACAATTACATGGAACTCTTCCTGAAATCTTCCATCGTCTATGTGACACGATAAAAACGCAAAAATCATAATCTTTCCTGTATTCACTGTTTTTATATTAGCTTGTTTCAATATGCTATTCGATTTCGTGAAATCATGGGACAATTGTTAAGTGAATTGCATCAAAACTCGTAAGTGAAACTCGAAAGTGAACGATAATGAATAAAACAAAAGAATAGATTTAAATAAAAACCTATTGATAACCCTTTGGCCGATTATTCGAGCCTCAATTGATTAATCCTTAATTGCTATATTTTTTATTCGTCGGTCTCAGCCTAATTGTATTTTTTCACGCCAAAGGATATCTCAAGAACATTGGAAATCCCTTTCGTTCGCTAAAATGAGAACAAGATTGTAATTCTGAGATCGCAATGCGGTTAAAAAGATACTAAGAATTGATGTTTGATATACGTTTTTGAATCAAAATGCGTAAGGTCAAGGGGTTAAACAGTTTGAGAAGTCGTCGTAGATCATTAGAAACGATATAACGAGACTGATCTTAAAAGCGCCGTGACAGAACGATGCATCTTAACTCGCCATAATTATGTTCCTCTTTTTTAATGGATTTGACTCTCTTTGCAGTCGACCATCTATAGCAGTAGTCTGTTTAATGATCCCGTCTGTGACCATTGTTCTTGATTATCATGTACCGTGGACCTATGAGGTGCTCTATTGTAAAAAACTTTTCAAATTGACGCGTCCTTCAAAGAGGGTAAGTTTCGTATTCTTACGAATTCTTTTATTACACTTTTTCTTATAATTCTTACGATGTTATCACATGTTAGCATATGTATGTATATATATACACATTATATATGTGTGTGTGTATATTTTGTATATAGCCCTATATTATGGTTACTTACCCTCTTTCGGATACGTCAGAACTTCGAGCCTAGAAGTGTGTGAGTTGTTCTACAAATACAAATAGATCCGAGTCTCCTCTATCTAGCGTTCTCGAGGATCACGACTATAGTTGCTTGCTACAGTAAAAGAACGTTGCTTGCGTATGATGATGATTCTGTCGTAGAGATCGCGATTTCAAAGCCACGATTACGTTTATAGTCTAACTAGTTATTTAAATTATTGAAACACAATAAAGTTCGATAAATTTGTAGATGAAATTGGGAGGGAATAAGAAAACATTCGGACCACTTTATTTCTATTTCTTCGAACAAATTTATATCGAAAATAATTACTTTAAAAATAAAAATATTATTGCGTTATATTATAAGTAATTATTTTTGCAATTAAAACATAGTATACAGCACGTATAATCGATTGATGATTTTTCTGTGAGGAAAGAAATTTTTTATTTCCTCCGTGTAGTACAAACGGACTAGTTAATAGTGTGATACACGAGTTACGACAACGAAAATCGATAAAATAGTATACGCGTGCATTTCCATTATCGCAAGGAGTTCTGAAGTAGTTTTACAAGAGACCGGATCGCATTTGAGAAATGCATCTCGGTTACACGGTAAGATAGATTATCCATTGATTTCACCGTTAATGGTTAATGAAAGCCTCGATGTTATCGGCCGTTTTGTTTTACGAACAAACGAAGATTTGCTCATACTGCTATTTTCCTCCCTGAAGATTCATTCACGGTGAAATCGATCGAGTCGAGTTTCACTTCAAACACCTTTACAATTCGAGTTCTCGAGCACTTGTAGAGTTAGACAATTTGCATGCAAGCTCACACAGTGGCGATTGGAAGCGTAAATATTCATTGAAAGAAAAGAATAAACGTTAGAAACGAAGTTACAGTTATTCGTAAAAAACCTAAAGTTTGATATTTTAACATTTTATGCAGCATTTAATACCGATTATTTAATTCTATTAATGAACATTGAAAAAAGGATGTGTTGCGATCAACTTTTACCCGAAATAGCATTTGAGGGTGAATAAACTACGATGTGATAATAATAAATGAATAAAATAAGACTTAAGAAAACAGATACACAGATATGTAACATTATAGAATTAGTCTATGAAATGTAAATAATTTATAAAGTTAAACAAAATTATAAATGAAATTCTTCTTCTAAAATGGCAAAGTAGCATTATACAACTTCGATTTTCGTTTTAGTTTTCCACATTCAGGAAGGAACCTGTCGAATAGAATTTCTCTGCGAAATATTCCACGTGAAATTTACGACCGCCACTGTAATTTTTTCACGATCGCAATGAAAGATCCGCTCCGATCGAACCGTATACTCCCCTCGGCGCGGTTCTTCATGCTTTCAATTTTATTTCAGCTTTTCGTGTCATGTCAGAGGCATGCGGTCGCGACAAAGCGCGCGATACTTTAGCAAGAAAATCTCTGTCACCAGGTTCACGAACAGGATCACGACGTGGAAGTCGCAGCAGCAGTGGAAACGCGTCGGCCGTCTCGACGAAATCGAATAAATCCCCACCGAATCAACCGAACAACATGACGGAAACCGTATTGGAAAACGTCACCGTAGAAATTCTCGATGCCAAGACGTAGATCCGCTGGAGAAAGGAAGCACAGCCCTCACGATCATCGTTGCCACGCCATTTTCCTTCCAACGACGATCGCGAGGTCGCCCGTAATGAAAAGATCGTCTTCGAAGCGACTTAAGCAATCTCTTTTTCAAAACGTACAAAACTGTTATCCTATTCATGTTTCTAAAATCTATTTTCTATTTCCTCTTTTTTATTCGACACGAAAAGATTCGGTCGTTTGTGTCTTACGTCTGCTGCTTTGGTACAAAATTGTAGAATTGTTTATTAACGTGCGTTTGCATACTAGACATTCGTTGTTATTATCGATCATGAAACAAAGTTCAAAGATAATATCAAAGTTATGTATAATTTGAGAAATTCAGAGAATGTGGGAAACGATATTGTGATTTTTACTAATTGCGAGATAATCATTGTTTAATTTCGGTTTGAGAATGATCGAGTTTATATTTGCGATTTTGATAAAGCTAGACAAACGTAACTTATGGTACCGTTAAAAAGAGTTCAACGTTCGAAACATTTTGCATAAAGAAACGCGGATAATCGCGTCGAATTCGCCGTAGAATCTTATCGAGGATTTTATCGAGACGCGTTTGAAGTATCGCGAGCAAATTCTCGCAAATAAATTCTCATAGGTCGTTTAAATTTTGTTGCATTTAAGAAAGAAGGCAGGAAATTTAGGGAAGAAGCATAATTCTTTTCTACGAGTAAAGATGGAAGCTTAGCCTCGCGATTCGTGATTCTATTTGTGAGACGAAGCTTCCTCGTTTTCGGTCTATTCGTTTGCTATTGGTTCGCGTTACAGACGGGTCAACGAAATCTGAAGGCGGAACATAGCAAAGACGATGGAAATTTCGTTTTTCCACGTCACTCGTCCAGGAAATACGAAGCTTTGCGTCGATTTGCGATGTTTTTCGATATTTGGACCAAACGAAAACGTACGTTTCGCCATTAAAATGGTCACTTATGCTAAAAAGATTCATCGCTTTCAAGCTAAACACTCTCTAGCCGATAGAAACGAATTCGTATTTTATAAACGATACTGTCGAATCGACGCGTTGGTCGATCTTTCTAACAAAGTTGTAAACGCTAACTATCGTTTTAGACGAACGCTAAAAAGAAACGGCGATCCATTGACGATCGCGGAACAACAATCAGCCAAAGTCGATCCAGATCGGCTCGTCCGTGAGAGATAATCTTCGCATCCATCGCGTTCTGTCTTTTATCTCTACTATCCTATTGTATTGTGTATTTTTAATATTACATCAGCGTACAAAGTACTCGATTTTTTCAACCTGAAATGTAACCTTATGGCATATGCACACACACACACACACACACACACACACACACACACACACACACATTGAATCTACGTTTTACGATCCACAGCGGATAGTTACTCGAGTAATCGAAATCTTAACTAGAGTTAAAAGATGGAACTCCGGTGTCGTAGTAGCTGCGCTTTATCGTATGTAGGTATTTCAAATCGTCAGCTGGTCTGATACAAAATCGATACGTGTTATTATTGTACGAAGGAATCGAGGAGGTGTCTGCTGCGGGAAACGCGAGATTATTATCGATGACAGGAGGATCGCCTATGGAAGATTTCCTGGCAGATCCTTTCTGTGAATTATGTATTCCCAATACAAGATATCGACTGACGAAGTACCGATCGTTCATGCCAGAAGAAAGATAGCAATCTTTCCTGGTTTTTCTTTTCGAGAAGCCAACACGAATGGGACCAGACGAAAAGTGTTTGAACCGACATCGTGGGGGTAACGCTACGCATACTTTCTTATATACATAGCGTAGCGAACCAATTAAGCCGCGTGATATTTAAGCACACCATCGAGCAGAAATCTATCTGTTCCTTGATAAACACGTTTAAAGTAAGGATTAACAAGAAATCGTGCGCGATCATGTTCGTTACGCGTAACAAGAAACGAAGATAACGGTACTTACATGTACGTATTATATACATGGGGGTTACACGTAAGCTCGGCACGGTCGTTTCTCATCGCCGTGAGATTCGTAGGCGTTACACCCGTTCACCCACGATCGATTGTTCGTCCGACTTATCCTTATCCCTTATCGCTTCTTATCGAGCTCTCCATAAGATTTACTTTCACATGCTTCTGAACTTTGCGAACGTGTCTTACTCGATCCATTCTATAGCCGCCTGCCTCGTGAGACAAGCTCTATTCGTTGCTCGAGAAAGAATATTCGTCAAAAATGATAGTAAAAGAACGGTTCACGTGTTAAAAAATTTAAAAGGATTAACTTTTTTCGCGTCAACTGTTAGTAAGTTTACTATAAGAACAAAGAGATTGAAAAAGAATAGAATGGACGAAATCACCTCGAGAGGCTTCACCTTAGATAGAACACGACCAAACACAAATTGTACACGTTTATACGACTGTATTAGTTTATTATTAATTGCACCAAACCTCATTATCGATTCAGTATCGACTCAGTATCATTCGATGATACTTTATACACATACAGACACGCTATATCGATATATCTACGCACATACACACATTGAAATCATCTTTTTTTCTTCCCGAGTAAGTAATGAGAATCATCGATAGTCCGGTACGATTGTATCTCAACAATTTAGTGCCTGCGCTCTCGCGTACATAGTACATATTTACATATAAAAAAACAGATGAGATTAATTAAATAAATGAATAAATATATATAAATCTATATATATATATACCAATATAAAAGAAGAAGAAAATTATATATACATATATAATACTAGGCTTGGCACTATTTGCACTATTTGTAGATTAATTTTTTGAATGCCTAGCGACTGTATCCACTCTGTGATCTATGTGCAACGTATAGCTAACAGATTCTTCTTGCTATCGTCATTGTTATATTATTGTTAATTATTATGATTATCATTATTCTTAACATTTACAGAAGATAATTCATAGATATTATATAATATCGTGTAAGCTCGACTCGCTTAGTTATTATCGATCCCGCACCTAAAATGTACTCTTGTCTTCTGCACACATAACGATCAATTTGTATAGCACCCTCGCCGTAAAGTATCAACTAAATTTAGGGATGTCATTTTAACGATTAACGCTATCTTAAATCGATCATTTAACTATCATCAATAATGATAACCGAGATTGCGCGATTTAAGCGATAATTGAATTAACGAGCGTATGTGATATTCGTGGAGGATTTAGAATGGAATATAAAAGTTTAAAAACAAAATTTAAAAAAAAATGATAAAAGTATGAGAAAAAAATATGTAAAAAAAAGCAGACAAAATAAGAAAGAATGCAGCTGCGTTTTGTGAACAAGAGAGACGAGCAAATGTTTATTAGATAAGGATTTAAGAGGATAACGAGGAGGGATCGATCTGATCCGCAAACGAAATTCGGGGAAGGTTTCAGTTTTCGGACAGAACGTACCCTCCAGTGTTCCATATCTAATTAAGTAACCGAAACTCGATATATCGCGTTCTTTGTATCTCGACGAAATGTCCATTGAAACAATCTTCGATTTATAATACAGCTCTGTGGAAAGTAATCGTTCGCTTGTAAGAATATCTCTAGTATAATAATTAACGCGATTTAGAGCAGTATCGATTAAGATGCTTTTCTCGAGTCGTTAGTTTCCCTCCGCTTTTATGATAATGAAAACAAAACAAAGGAAAATTAACGAAGAGACAAGCAGTGTGCCTCGTCTTTATCACACAAAGACACTCGCTCACTTTTGTAAAATCTCTTGTATCGTAAAACGATGAAATATTCCGCTCTTCATCGCGCTCTCCGATCCAGAGAAACGTTTCCTACATAGGAAGAGTAAACAATTTTGCTCTGTTTCTCGTATAATCGTCGATAACGATCCAAGATATGGAAACTTACGACTAATTAACGTCTCATCCTTCTTTTCTCGTTAAATTCTCTTCTTCCTTCGTATTCTCCTTCCGAATACCTAACGATCAATCAAATCGTTGATTCGTCTCGATTCATTTATCACAGCCGATCATTTCGATCTATTCCAACAAGAAATCTTCGTTCCTTTGAGAAACGTACCTTTCAATATTATATAGATTCGTGAAACGACTATATAGGAACTTCGAATCAGGGATATCAAACTTAAGGATACAGAGGAAGAGAAACAGGAATCGTTCGGAAAATTATCCAGTACGATCGATCATGGGACAGTAAGCCCGTACTTCTTGTAAAGAAAGTCGCTTAAGAATCCTCTTGTGATCCTGGATCGATTTTTAATAATAGAATCATCCTAGAGATCAAGGCAAGCTGTTGTTCCCTGAACTGTCACAGTTTATAGATACACGAAAGAACGATACTGTAATCCAAATATGGGGAAGTGTTTGGATTACTTCTCGTTCACGTGGGACTACGTTGTTCCGACAAAATCGGTTTTTCATGCCCAAACGAACTCTCTGTGACGATACCAACTACATAAGTACTTGTATATGTACTCATCACTATTCAAGTAAATCATCTTATAAAGTTCAACCAATGACCACTTTTAATAACTTTGTGGGTAACTCGATCGACGACGCTATTTTCTTCCGCGTTCGTCGCGTTCAATAGAAACTAACGGAACACTTCGATAAACCGGAAGACGCAACAAGAAAGACAAGAAACCGACAATTCTTACTGACAACGATGGAATATCCCTAAATCAAAAAATTAGACAATACCTTTGTCGATGCTGAATCCGAATCAAATTGATCAGAGATGAAAAGATCGAAATGAAAGATCGTCGGTCCGCGAGGAACTATCTTCGTCAGTGCTTTGTCGAAATACAATATACATGCATATATAATAAATATATAAAACGTCCTTAGGAAACGATCTTTCAGCCGAGACTTTCGTGATTTTGTAAAAATTTCTTGTTACACAGCCTTGCCTGCGTAACCCTTTCGTATCCAACACAATTTATCCGATTGTATTATAAACGATCGTTCAATGAATATCGTTAAGGTCCAGTATTCATTTCTTCTGAACATTAGTAATATTATTGTAACGAATTAATGTAATCACCGGCACCGCCTGCTTTTAAGGGACTACGTAGCGTGTACGCACGTTTGAGCTTCTGTAGAATTACATATATTAAGGATAAGCTTAGAAGTTTCGTCTGATCGCATTTTGTGCTTAAATTCAATGATCCGTCTTTTAATGTTCGATTACTATGATCGTTGGACGGTTCGCGATGAAGAAATGTTGTGATTCGATTTAGAATAAATAACGTAAAAAAAAAAAAGAAAAAGAAAGAATTATTATATACTCGTCTCGAGATATTTATATACATATGGTATACAGATACACAAATACAATATAGTCGTAAAATGTAGGTCTCGCTTCTCGATTACAAAAAGAAAAAAAGAAGTAAAATCATGTAAAAATAAAAATTAAGCTCTACACGATTACATGCTACGTTGTAAAACACTAAAAGTATTTAAAATGCAGGATTTCTAGATAGCAAAGTGGAATCTTACAGAGACGTAACATTTCAGAAGTTGTAACGTAATATCGTTCGACGCAGATGTTAGATGAAACTCACGCGAGAAACTTTTAATTAGCGATTAGATACATATTGTAGAATTTCCTAGCTACTGCGCGTGGATGGGTGCGGGTAAAAAACGAGTATGCGAGTCTCTCATTTTTCGATTTTCAATATTTTATAATGTCTGGTATGTAACGAAAGTGGATATTGTTAAATTTTTGGCAATATACTACTCACACTATTTTACTAGCGGCTTAGCCTACCTTGTAACCTTTATATTATACATTTCATATTATAGCTTGTAATGGATAAATTAATAATCTATAACAATTGTATTTGAAACTTAATTATATTCTGACTCTTTGAATTCGTTTTAATAAAATCTTAATACACTGTACAAATTGTAGACTCATTTTTTTCCTTAAACAGGAGTGACAAACATTTTTCTATTCTTTTCTATCTCTTTTTTTTTATACAAACAATGTCCAGAATTTTATATGAAAATTTAATTAATACAACTTTCTGGATATTACTTTTCATACCACCAAAAGTACTTTTGAAATTACTCGAATAAATATTTACAAAGTCATAAATACTGTACATTAATTAGAAATTTCATTTATAAGAATTTTTGGCCCTCCAATCAAGGAATTCATCGAAATCGACTTCGTCTTCACTGGATACATCTTCATCTGTATTTTTTTGTTTTCTGTCAGTAGCCTGCACCTGTTCCTTACGTTTTACGAGATCCATTACCCTAGTAAAATAATACTTCGTTTATTCATTATGATCTGTATCGAGTCTATTAAATTCACCGTGACTTAAATTACCTAGACCAATGTCTTATTTGTTCCTCTATTTCATCTAATTGTCTTTCTGTTGTTGCTTCTTCTTGGTCATCTGCAATAATTTGTGCAGACTGTGCCGCTTCCTCTTTAATTTCTTTCTGGAACTTCTCCCATTCCTCTTCTATAGGATTTTTATATTCTACGTTACGCACCTAAAAATCCCCACATAAACTACTCGACCTAATATTATATTATTACAGAAAATTCCTATGATACGATGATCTTACTTTAGCATCTAAAACTGGATCATCAAAAAATCCTTCTGGAAGGGGTGGTTGATTTGTATCTTTGCTTCTCTCTTTTTCTTTTTCTTCCTCTACTTCTACATTTTTCAAATCTTTTTCATGTACAGATCCTTTATCATTCTCAGATTGTTGTGTTATTATAGGAGTACTTGATGGTATAGTGCAATTAACTTGTTTAGGATTATCAAAGAAATCTGATGGTAAACTTGACAGAACTTGTGCTGGCTGTGTAGAATTTTTTAATATACCCTTTATTTTCTTATTTGTTGATGATTCTTGTAAAGGAGATGTAGGCCTCTTAAATGTTTGAACTTTCGTAGTATTTGTTTCTAGTTTTGTTTTCTTTGCTAATATGATATTTTCCTTATGAGTCTTTGAGTTTAAATGTACTGGCCAAACTGCCTCGCTGCGTACAATGGTTTTGCATAAAATACACATAAGTTGTCCTGCATCTGTATATGTGTTTACCATGGTTAAGGATTCTTCAAAAATATTTTAGTCTCTAAAATGTTATTTTTTGGAATGATAATTTTGTGCAAAATATACTTAACTTTTATTACTCTTAAATATATAGAATATTAACGAAATATCGTTTAAAAAAAAAATTAAAACAATATAATGCAAAACGAACTATATAGAAAAAACTTTATATTAAAATATATAAAACCGCAATAAAAAGGATATTTTGCCAGCGGTGATTCAATTTTTTTAACAGCCCCTATTTTCTTTTTGTGTTCACTCATAGCTTTACGTAAGTCATCTTGTGTTAATTTCCTTTTGAGTGACATTTTCAGAAATAAATTACACTCTTAAGTAACAAACACAACTCACAATGTTTAGGTTATGTTTTGTACGCTTCTTAGATATCTGTAGCTCCTCTATTGTCAAGTTTTTAAATTAACTAACATTAATTGATGCAATCAAAATAATTTCTAAAGTACATCTAGTAGAGAGAATTATTTTTATATATTTATAACCTTTTCTCGTTGTAGAATAGTATTATTAAATAAAAGAGTATATTTTATAACTATTGTATGTTTTATAATTTTTATAATTCTTAAAAAATTATTTATTCGGAAAAATTTATTTATAAATTTTATTTATTAAAAGCATTAAGCTTTCTCTCTGTCGCTATAATATCCAATATTAATATCAATAATTCTTTTAAATTTAATTATAAGGCACGAGGTGAAAAATTGTGGCATAACGCAACAGATTAAACATGGAGAATATTTCTGTATCATGTGTCAATCACGATCCATTGACTGTAGTCGGATCTTGCAAATTATGTTCCAGAGAATTGACTAATGCAGAATTGTTATCAATAGTAATCAAATGTGCCAATTTTGCAGCAATAAAACACAAGGATCAGAGAAGAAAGGATGAAAACGAAACTCCATATATAAATCACCCGATAGGTTTGTAAATTTTTAAAAACAAGTTTGTTTTATAAAATAAATATCAAACAAAACAAGTATATAATCGTAATTTTAAATTATAACATACTGTGAAAATATTTTTTAGGAGTAGCAAATATTTTGGTACAAGAAGGCAATATTCATGATCCTATCGTAATTATAGCAGCTCTTTTACATGATACCGTAGAAGATACTGATACTACATTTGAAGAGATAGAAATTCAATTTGGTACAGAGGTTCGTAACATTGTTAAGGAACTAACTGATGATAAAAGCTTACCAAAAGTAGAACGTAAAAGATTACAAATAGAGAATGCCCCTAAATGCAGTCACAAAGCTAAATTGATAAAGTTAGCAGATAAATTGTATAATTTAAGAGATCTTCAAAAAGCTATACCAGTTGGTTGGTCAGAACATAGAGTAAAAGAATACTTTAAGGTAATAAAAGATTCATTTAAGGTAAATATTAATCAATTCTGTAAGAAATATTAATTACAGTGGGCCAAAGCTGTGGTTGATGGATGTCGTAAAACTAATTTTAATCTAGAAAGAGAGCTAGATCTAATATTTGCAAAGAAGATATCCCAAGATAGAGAAAGTTGTACATGTAAAAGGTCATTGATATCATAATGTCAATGTTTTATTAAATTGAACATTGCAAAATGTAGAAAAAGGTAAAAATATATTTGAAGCATTAAACATTACATAATATTACGTGATATTTAGAAAAATAATAAAATATTTTTCTATTAGATATATATTTACTGACATACAAATTTTATAAGATATACAAAAGGTTGACACATCTTGATATTCTATATGTCTTATACATACATATAAGTTATTCTTAACCAAATAATGTTGCCAGTAAATATATTTTAATTTCCTAATTTTTATTATATTTTTCATAGAACCACATCATATATTTTGTCAAAGCTTCTACTTCCTCCACAGTAACAGCGTTATACATAGATGCTCGAATTCCACCTACTAATCTGTAATTAAATATTATTAGGCTTAATTTAAAAGATAATAAAACAGCAATATGTGTGTGTGTGTGTGTGTGTGTGTATGTAAAACATAGTTCATGTAATTTTTAACTTATATATATTATACATATAAGTTTTATTTTCTACTTGTACTGACCTGTGACCTTTCAATTGAAGCATTCCGCGTGCACTCGCACCGGATAGAAACTCTTTTTCTAATTGTTCATCGTTTTTGCCTATCCTAAATGGCACATTCATTCTACTCCTTACGTCGGATTTAACTGGACATGAATAGAAACCATTTGATTTGTTGATCACGTCGTATATCTTTTGACTCTTTGCAATTGCCAGTTTCTCCATCCCCTCAACACCACCGTGTTCTTTGATCCATTTGAAAACTAGCCCAACTACGTATATTCTAAAAATCAATATAAATTGGCAATAAAAATTTAATATATTTTCTTATTTATATACAAATTATTCATTATTGTAGAAATACTTACTGAAATACCGGTGGTGTATTGTGTATAGAGTTATCAGCTGCCATAACAGTGAAATCGAACATTATTGGACAGAACTTCGAAGCATGACCGAGAACATCATCTCTCACTATCACGAGAGTCACACCAGCCGGACCGATGTTTTTCTGTGCGCCAGCAAATATTGCAGCAAACTGAAAGATATATTATAATAATCAGTTAATCGGTATTATGATAATTGATCTACTCATTGTTATACTCAATATTTATCAGGATAAATATTACGTACTTTCGAAACGTCGAAAGATCTTGTAAGTATATTCGATGACATATCAACGACCAATGGTACTCCATTCGTTTCAGGGATATAATTAAACTCGATTCCTAAAATAATGAGATACTTTCTGATTATTCCCGTTGAGAATATTGTCTTGATTTTTTGTATTATTATTTAGTTACCGTGAATTGTTTCATTTGCACAATAGTAAACATAAGACGCATTGGGATCCAGGTTCCAAGTAGATGGGTCAGGAACTTCCGTGTGTTTTGTAGTTTGTGGCAAGACCAAATTCACTTTGCCATACTTGGTCGCTTCTTTCGCCGCTTTGGCCGACCACGTGCCTCGAAAATTGAATTTACGTTAAAATACAAGAAACTATCTACTTTTATTATTATTATATCTATTGTTGGTATTGGTAGATTGGGTATTTTATAGCGCAGAACAATGTTTAAAAATGTACCAGTTACTAAGTAGTCTGCGGTATCAGTTGTCATCATATTTAAAGGAACAGCGGCAAATATACCTGTTCCACCCCCTTGCATAAACAGAATTTTATAATTATCGGGTACGTGTCTGTAAAATTTAAACCATTCGTTATTTCGTTTAGAAACATGTATCAACGCTAGAAGTTACTCATAGATGCTCTCTAATATTACTCGAGACTGATTAACGAAAGCCATTGTTCAGAAGAAAATTATATTTCTTATATTTTCATAATAACTTACAGTATTTCTCGCAACGTTGCTTGTGCATTTTCAATAACGCTTTTGAACTCAGCTGATCTGTGACTCAATTCCAAAATACTGATTTGAGTATTACCATAGGCAAGTAATTCTTGTTGTACTTGTTTTAATACCTGTAAAAGAAACATACCGTTACACAATGTAATTTATTCCTGATGAAGAGAGGTAAGAATATAAACGAAATAATTAATCTTGAGAGGAAAAAATATCTTATGTCGACATGTAAAAATAATCGGGAAAAAAAGCATTTCAAAAACAGTTCGACAAGAAATATTAAGTGAATGATATTGAAGATTATAATATTTATGTAAACGTCAATTAATACACGCGAGCCTATAGAAATAAAAGAAAAAAGAGAAATATCTTCACCTTTTATAAATTATATTTCTATTTATATAACTCATGTATTCCTATTATCTATGAACTAATATTTACATAATGTCTTTATTTTAAAAAATGGAGAAAAAGTAAAATTAGAAGATTAAAAATAATAGGCTCGATTAAAATATGTAATAATTTCAGTGTTACCTGTTCCGGAAGTTTGCCTGGTCCGGCACCAAAATTGATCACTTTGTTCTCCGAAATATTAGTCTGATTACTCATTGTGAGATCTACTGTCTTACTCGAAGGCTGAACTGGATTTGATACAGAAAGTAGTTTCAACTCTCTATGCCTCGTTATCTCGTAAACACTCTGGCAAACTTATCGTACTAAATTATTGCTATTTATATTGAGTCACTTTCTACAACACTTTACGATGTTATACACGAAAAATTATCGATTTCTAAACACTCTGGACAATCATAGATCGTTATCGGAGCCTTTTCTTTTTCGTTGCATCACTTCCTTATACTTTCTCTTTACACTTTTCTGTTTTCTTTGTAACCACTTTAAGCGACTGACTGTTGTGAATTCTTAAAATTTATTCAGATAAAGATAAAATCAATGAACCGTGTCGATACTGACTTATTGTATGCACACATTTGATATGTTGCTTTATTTTGCTTTGTGTTGCGTGAGGATTTGTTCAACAAATCTTTATCAGCAAGGAATGTGGATTTAGGCCTTAATGATTTGTTGTTTTATAATGATATGATTACTAAAATTCGCTTTGTCAAACGAAGCTGCGGAAATGTATTAAAACTAATGTTAAAGGATTGATCACTATTTTGCAATAATTGTATCTTGAAGAGATAGTAATGATTTAAACAACTTTTGTCCTTCCTTGAATCTGCATATGTATCTTTCTTACCAAATAAAAATATTATATTAGTACCTGTTACAAAATAGAGTAGAACTAATATAACAATTATATTTCCATAAATGAAACAATATTATAATATATTTTGTGCGCTTTAAAGATTATATTCTTCTGATAAATCTGCTAATGCCCCCAGCAATGTTTTATCTACCGATTACGAAACTGACCTATATGACTAACACGTGATTAGATTCAGATTTTGTGGTTATTAATGCAAAATATTAATTCAACCACTTAACGGAATTTCTTTTATTTCAATTTTATTACAAATATTTCTCACAATATATAATTCATAATATATATAAAAATGAAATAGATAATCCCAACAGTTTTAATTTTGATCATAGATCATAAATTATAAAGTTCCTTGGATAAACATATATATATATATATATATATTATACTTAATTTCATGCACTATTTCGCATCATTTTAATTATTTAATAAAATATTTAAAATAATTCAATTACAAAATGGTCTTTGTTGTAATAATTAATTGCAATATATTATTACAACGTAGTTAGCCGGCTACATATTTCTACGTCATATTATCTACGTTGTATACTTTTCTGTAATATTTAGTCGGAACACAATATCATCATATTTTTGCAGGTAGACTTAAAGCAATACACGATATACGAAGTAGACATATAAAAAAATTTTATATTATGTCAATCAAAATTCAATCGCTAAATTATACTTGATTTATACAAGTTGCTAGAACATGGAATCGTTTAAAACGTTTATGGATATTTTTGAAAGAGCTGTTAAAGAAAGAAACAGCACAAATTTAACGGAAATTTTGAAAGACAGTAAAAAATACTTTCAAAATATAGCGAAAGATGATAGTGGTATGTGATAAATCTTATTATATATCATAAAGCATAGATTTTATTTTTTAATACTACAGTAAAATATTATATCTATTTTGTAGAAGAAATATATATAACTGTATTTTAAATACTAACATTTAATATTTGCAATTTTTTTCTCTAGAATTGATGCTATCTATATTATTTGATAAAAGGAAAGGTTTACTTTCTTTTCTTAATAATGAACTTGGGAAGTACAAACCTGAGAAAGGTTTTGATACGGCAGTTAAAGAAGCATTTCATCTTCTTGAATTTATCATAGAACAGTTCTGTGATATATTTATACCATATATAGTTGGAACAAAGGTATAATATGAATGTTATTTCATGGATATTTACAAAGCACATTAAATTACACTTTGTTTGTTTGTAGAATGTATGCCAACAGGCACTTAAAACACGTTGTTCAGCGCTTATTCAAAATGCTGCTTGCAGTACATTTAATAAGTTGATAGCAAGTTTTGAGGAATATGAAATTGAATTAAATAAAACTGTAAAAGAATTTGTATCCTTATTTCGTTTTGTTAACATTAAAGGTAGAATTAGAATATATAAACAAATTTATTTTACATGAAAATAATTTAAAATTATAAAAACAATAATTTTAACTTTTTACAGAAAGAAGCTTATTATTTTCTGTACTTGGAACAATAGCAAAACATTGTCCAGAAGTTTCAGAGGTACAAGAATATCATATAATTTTCCAGCAGTTAAGGAATGATTTCATCAAGCAGGTAGATTTTATTGTTTAATATCTTTGAAGAAAAAATTTTCATTCTTGCATTAAAAATTTTAGTATAATCCACAAACTATGTCCCATTCACTTGATATATTTCAAGTATATTTGGATGCTCTTTCAAATATATTGACAAGGCTTACAGAAAAGATAGAAGAAAAGTACTATAAGGAACTATACACATGGGTCAAAGAATTAAGCAATCCACAAAAATACTCAGTTAAAAAAGTTGCAATGAGATCTGCAATTAATTTGTTGTCCAGACATATAGATTTGTTTGGTGATCTTGTTTATTGCGATTACAAATACTGGTATGATTTATTGACAAATGTAGCCCAAGATAAAAATATAAAATGCAGTCAATGTGGACAATATGCTTTAAGAAAATTTTACAGAATAATTGGACACATCTTAAAACACAAATCATCTGAGGGTGATAAAGCAATATTCCTGGTAACTATCTATTTTGTAGAATAGTTTATATAGAATTTGACAACATCTATTAATTTTTATTAATATTTATTATGTTCTAGTATTTTAAAAATCTTTTTGAAGAACAATTAAGGAGCAGTCATCATGTAAATTCAAATATGCTATGTTATATTATATATGGATTTAGTCAAATAGCTGCACCATGTAAGATATATCTTACTAATAATGATGTGAAAAATATGTTTTCTTTGATAGCTAATTGTGCTATGCCACTCTGTTCAAGGTATCAATTATATATTTGCTTCTTTCAAATATTTCGTAATAAAAATTTATTAATGCCTTTAATTTTGCAGGGATGATATAGAAAAAATACACTTGGAAAGTATTTGCAATTATCAAGAAGCTCTTTCAGAAATAATATTACATACATCCGATCTTTCAATTGATCAAATTAATATAATCACAAAGCTTAGTATTCTTTTAATTAAGAGATTTCCTGAATTCCCTGTATCTAACCAGAATTTTGCTGTATCTTTATTGATAAATACGATCGTTAATATTATGACAATTAATAGAAATCTGTTAGATGAATTTTTATATAATTTAAGTAAGTATATATTTGATATTCATAAATGAAATTTAATATTTTAGTATTTTTTACATAATGTGTTTAAATATTTAGTTTATAATGGAGTAGTGTGGACCTGTTCGCATACTTTATTCGTTGATGCTGAATTACAACGAGGATTGACTAATCTGCCAGAACGACCATTGTGCTATAAAGATTATTTGCCTTTGTGGCTACAACTTTTAGATCAAAACAAATATAGCAAAGATTTTAGATATAGCGGAGAAACTGTACAATATGTAATTGATTCAATTATGCATGTGGGGACCGCATTAATCGACAAATTAAATCTGAGCACAAAAACGAAAGAAGATAATATATTTTCAGATGCAGCCTTTTCTCAAATTGCTGAAAATGAAGCAGATTTTCGAACGTTCGTTAATATCGTAGATTTATATGTCGATATAATTAACAGCTTAGACACCTCTTTATTCATAAATACAATACACAAATTCTTATTAAAAGTTATTAGTAAATCTCACAAAAATCATTTAGTGTCGGGTTTTTATAAATTAGTACACGCAATATCTAAACATATTTGTGACTTAAGCAGCGATGAGATTGAAACAGAAACATTAGAAATGTTAAATAAGTATATAATGAACGTATTGAATTTAATTCCTACATTTTCCAATGAATTGTTAACTACATGCGTGTACTTAATTCTAGATGTACCAATGTTATATGTAGAAAAGATACTGAACAGTACAATTCCAACATTTAAAATTGCCTTTACAGTTGGTATAAGTGACTTTGAATTAGCTTGTAAAGCTTTAAACACATTAGAAAAATGGACAAATCATTTTGATAATCGAATCACAGCTATGTTTTTACAAGAAATAGTACCATTTTTGGAACCATATTTACACAGTGGTGAAAGTTCTGTAGAATTTCTACAAGATATCATAAAAACCGAGCGAAAAGTTATTAAACGAATAATATTAAGAGACGATGAGAACACCTTAGAAAGATTTCAGATGAGAGTTTTGTTGTTTATCGCTTCGCTTGATACAAATATAATAATGGATTTCATATATAAAAAATCTATGAACACAGGAGCTACTTGGGACAAGAAAGATTTACTCAAATACTCATTGATCTTTTCTGATACACAAGTGGATATCCATTTTGATAAAATTTTGCCCAGAATAATATTATTGGCTCAAAATTCTGGGGATAGACGGACGAAGGTAATTGCCTGTGAAGTACTTCATTCGATAGCAATGTACGTTCTTGGCAAAACATCACAATACTTAGTATCTAATCCAGATCGATACGTTTCCCTCTATACAATGTTATGTCCAGCCTTATTAAATTTGGGCTGCGATTACGAAGAAGCAGCGAGACAAATTTTTTATCCTTTAATGCTACAGCTAACTCACTGGTTAAGCTCAAAATTTATGCTCGAATCTCTACCTACTACATATTTTCTCGATTTGCTGTTCGAAGGTCTATGTGATGAAGCCAATTCGTCTCTTAGAGAATTTTCTGGGATATGCTTGGCCGAATTTATTAAATGGTCCATAAGACAGTCTGATAATGCTGCAATAAGTCAGTCGAATATTTATAAAGTCATAAATAAAATGACGAATTTTGTTCTGCATCCTTCTACTTCTAAACGAATAGCAGGTGCAACGGCTTTTAATCATATTTATAGCATTCTACGTGAAGATGAGAAAATTGTATCTATATATTGGTTGGAAATTTTATACAGTTTCATTAAAAGCTTGAATGGTTGTAGTGACCCATCAATTATTAATGCTCTTAATCATGTTGAGAGAGTTCTAATAGTAAAGAAAAATCTGTTAAATGCAGAACATCATAATCGTAGGAAACCTTATGAATTTGAAGGTTCAACTTTAATCGATGCTGTAAAGTGGTTGCTCACACAATGTGGTTGTTTAGATCAACATTGTCGGATAAAATGTATGGAACTGGTTGTAAAACTTTCTGAACATGTAGCAGATTGTGACTCAGCTAAAACAATAATAAATAATTATATCGATACATACGGAATTAAAACGTTTAATCGTATAATTTTAAGTGAATTGCCAAAAATAGAAAATCTACCTGTTAATGGCATACTACCTTTTTTAAGGAGTTTGGATTGTTACATTTGGCTAATAAAAGGCGATTTATTGAATATACAATGTTTATTTGATAATTCAAATTCGCAAAAAGATGAAATTTTCAATTGTGCTAGGAATTTTATTCATGTGATAAATAGAATTAAAATAGAGAATAAGGAAGATAATTTAATAATATTATCGAAAGAGATTGAAGATCTACAAACATTGCAATGTAAAACAATATTGAATATATTCGATTTTATACAAGTTTTACTGAATTTTGATGTAAGTAAATTATTTTCTAAAAAATTTTATATTAAGATTTAAATTTTTCATTTTTCAATTTCAGGGCAATTTCATTCCAGATTTCTTCTTCAATAAAGATTTTTTTGAGTTAATTGCAAAATGTATTATGTGTCCACAAGTAATAGGGTTTGATTTAAAAAATCTTGAAATTACAGAAGAACTTTTCGTAACTATGGGAAACTTGTTACAGTCTATAATGCGTAAAAATAATATTTCTTTGTTACATCTACTTAAATGTGAACTATTGATATACGTGCAAAAACATATATACAATTTTGTTGTATTAGATAACGTTATTTATGGTAAAAAGAATTTTACTGAACTTAAACAATATGTTCGGGGTTTAAGCTTTTTGGATCGTCATAACATCCTTAATCAATTAGATAAGGTATATAATACATATACGTAATATTGCTTTTTCAGTACGTCATATTATTTATAATTATTAATATTGTTTTATAGATGAAAGAGTTGATTAATCGACAGAATATAGTTACATGTATTTTCAAGGCGTTAGTAAGAGAATCATTAGGAGAACTCATTTATGTAATTATAAAACCATCAGGAAAAGATTATCTAGAAATTTTAATGGAATTTTCACTTATTCATTACGAGGTATATTATCCAAATATACAAATAGAAAGTGTCATATATTGAAAATCTTTTATCATATTGAAAATATTTTATAAAATTATATTTGTAGTTTTCAATGACAAGGATGTTAATTGAATTCATTGAAAATGATACAATACTTGGATCAGGTGATAAAAAAATTAAACATGGCGTATATTTTTTCACTACATTTAAATGCGAGATATTTAGATACGTATTAAAGGATATAGAAAAATCTATTGAAATATTTAATGATTTATTGCAACGAGATCCGTCTACTTTTCTAACGATAATGGAGCAATTATTTCTGTTTGTACAACGTTATAAAAAGGAGTTCCATGATTGTATAGAAGTATTAGTGGATACAGTTATTAAAAAATTCACAATATTTGAAAGTGTAATAAATAATTTAGAAGATAGGAGACAAAAATTAATAAATATTCTTGGTATTGCAGTCCATTTAAAGCACAAACCAATAGAAGTATCATCTTTAAGTAAAGATTTTTATATGTGGATTCTTAATCAGCTAATGGACAATTTAGATATAGAATATAAGATATATATCCTTCATAATTTTCTGGTTTGTCTAACTGATATGACTGATACAAAACCAGAAGTACTTGTTATTTTACGTAATTTGAAGAATAATAGACTCGATGTGTGTCCAAATGATTTTTCTCAGAAGAATGTGAAAGCTTTAAAAATTACTAATTGTTTCCACAAATTGGTAATGTTATTACCAGTCACTAAATCGGTGATAGTATTTGAAACCATTATTTTATTTGCAACTGGCATTGCTAAATATCTGTGTAATGAAACAACTAATGAATATGTACAAAAGTACTTTGATTCTATTACCACTGATTACGCTGTGAAATCTTTGCAAGCAGCATACAAATTATTTATGAACTTAACAAATGAAAGATTTGATGTGTTACATAGATTTCTTTTACCATCGTTTGAATTTTGCAAAACTACTGAAATAAATCAATTCTTTGAAACAAATATTAAAGAAATATATACAGTTATTTGCCAAAGCTTGGTTGGAGGTACTTCAGACATAAAACAACTTATGGTATCAAAAATAGGATGTTATGATCTTGTTGCAATTATGTTTGCAAAATTACAAATCTGGGACACAGATAATACTGGCAGTGTGATTACTCGAAATGCTATAGATAATGTGGTTACTGGAAAAGAACTTTTACACAGTTTATACAGCAATGTGTTAAATGTACGTATGTTAAGGACACATGAGCCAGAGCTTAAAGAGACAACAAGATTATTGCATTGTTCTGCATATAATTGTTCCATAGCCATTGTATCTAATATAAAAAAGGATGAAGACGCTTATGCAAGTATTTTTATTGAGAACAGGAAAAAGGAGCAATTGATTTGGGAGAATATTGTAGATTGCCAGAAGCAATATAATTTTCAACAGACAGTTGCTGAAAATCCAAAGTATCGTAAAAGATTAGTTAATATAAGAAAGAGAATAAAACAAAGACAAGCATCTAGTCATTACTCATATATATATAGTTATGATTTATCTTCCTGTAGTTTAACTGAAGATATAAATGCTTACGATTTTAATGAAACCATAGTACGAAATAAACATGATAGTACTGATAAAAAGGAAAGCATGAGTTTAACATTTGAAAATGATGAACTAAATAATCATGAATGTATGGCTTCCATTTGTGGAGTTCTGAGTCATATGATAGAAGAAAAAATATCTGTACCACCTACTGATGACACTATCACAGTGCCAAAGTGGTTAAAATGTTTTCTTAGTTCTATTATAACAACAAATTATAATAATGTCAGATTGTTTATGTTAAAAGTTATCTTGAATATGCAGACTGTATTTCAGCCTTATGCAAAATTTTTCCTTCAGCCAATAATGCATGCAACATATTCATATTTAAAGAGAAACCAATTAAATTATATTATTGTTGATGTTATAGAAATGTTAATTGATTGGCAAACTTCTCTTCAAAAATTAAACAAATCTACATTTGATCAGAATACAAATGCAATTCAACAGCTATGGGAGACATTGATCCAAAAGGTAATAGTAACGAAAACCGACAAAATTTCTAAATCTATTTATAATTACAACATGAACATGGTAAAAACTGTACTCGAAGTATGGCATCCTTATTTGAAACTACCTAAAAATTTAAGCGATAAGATGAGTACTGCACCCGAAGCTACAGTATATTTAATATTAATCTGTTTCATTAATGGCATGGGACCAGACATTATTCAAAGAAATGATATCTTAGAATTTCTGGAAAGATCTTTAAAAAAATGGCAGGATGATGAAGAAACAATTTTACAATGTTGTGAATGCTATGGTTTAATCTTGAAATCTCTGAACGATGATAATACATTAGCAAACAAAAGGTGCACTATAATTGATACAATTCGAAGTATATTGAGACAAATGCAAACGAAATGCGAGAACAGACAGATGAAATGCATTCGTGCATTATGTAAAAACTACCCGATTGCGGCAATGGATTATTTTGATTTTGTTAAAAGAAGTATATTTAGAGTAGATTTTCAAGGCAAGTCAAATGGTTTAGAAATATTTTTATTATGCATACCAAATTTTACTACAGATCAAATAGTGAAGGAGTTAGCTTACATGAAGCTTCATGATTTATTAACAAATAAAATTTTACCCTGTGAGAAAATAACATTAAAAATTATCCATTCTTTAGTTCATGTTCTACCTCCTCCAAATATATTGTCATTTATAATATTAGTACCACCTTATACAAAGCATAAAATTTCTGAATACAGAGAAATCGCTTATGGCATATTTATAAATATTTATAAGAAATACGCAGGAGACAGTTCTGGAAATAATGAGATAAAGGAGTTAATGCAAATCAGCAAAGAAATATTACTTAATGGTATATTGGATCCTACTGAAACATTACAAGAAATGATACTAAACTTTTGGACGCAAGATGCAAAATTAACAAATACTTGTAAAGAAAGGTTGCTTGAAGCAGTAGATATATATACTACCAATGCTGGTCAAAATTTCTTACCATTCATATTTTTACTTATTACAGATCTTATAAAGAAATCAAATAATTATACACAAAAGATATTTGAACCTTTGCATGATTGCAGTTATAGAGACTACAAAATAGCTCTCTTATGGAGAACAAAGAATTTTGGATCAAAGGCTCCCCTTTTTGCTCCATCCTTAGCTAGTCAAATGAATCAAACATTCACTCAAATGAACACTACATTATCATATATGTCCTTTGATTCTACATACACGACATCGCATAATTCACAATTAATGCTTCAAGCAACTCAGGAGCTTGATTTCGAGCCGACTTACGTTAACGATACATCTATTGCAATGTCTATTAATCTAGGAAAAGATAATACATCTGAAGTACCAAAAGTACCGCAACCTGCCTACAATAAAAAGTCGAAACGATTTTTAAGCAGTGCAAGTGATATTTCTGCAGCTATAAGGCAGAAAGAGATTAAAAGAAATATACAGCACGCGGAAATGATAAAAGAAGAAGGCGTGCGGCAAAGAAGCAGTGTAAAATTGTATAGAAAGTATAGAATTGGTGATTTTCCAGATATTGAAATATCACATGCTACATTGATCGAACCATTGCAACAGTTAGCAAAGAATGATCAGTTGATTTGTAAAGATTTAATAGTCAGTATTGTTTGCTCATTAATTGAAAACTACAGACAGAGTAGTTTTACAGAAAAACTTGTAGACAGTATGGAACATATTATGGAAAATGAACAAAATAGTAATTCCACTATAACTGCGATTTTAGAAATATTATTGAATGCTTCTATAACAGGTTGTTCACCAGAAATCATTACGAAGGCCTCGAGATCGAATAGTTTAAACTTCCTTGGATCACTCGTTTTAGAGGAAAACTTGATTCATGAGACAAATATTTATAGGCCACCTAAAAAAAAAATACGACGGGAACATGTGGATGACTCATCCTCTAAATGGTTGCTTTTAACGAATCTTTATAAATCTATGAATGATGTTGATACAGTTCTTGGCATTTTTCAAAATCATATTACAAATAAAGATATGCAAGTATGTATATGAATATATTTATCTTATAGTAAATAATGATAATGAAATTGATTATGATATCCTTTTTTAAATCAGTTCTCTCAAAATTTTAGATCGCATCATTTGCCCAAGTATCTAACAAATGGGAAAGAGCAAAGCTAGCATATGAGGAGGCTTATGAAACGGAATCAGAATTAGTGAAGGAGCATTGCTTTCAAGGTTTGTTTGAATGTCTAAGTAATTTATGCAGTTGGCATGAAATTGACAGACACATAAAGGGCAAGCTTGATAGAAATTTAGACAACATTTGGAATAATCCATGGAAAGATTGGATGTTTCCCTGGGTGTTTGCTGTTCATGTCCGTAAACTGATAAATGAAGACAATACTGAGGAATTCCAAAATGACTTCAAAATTATGGAATCTTGGCTGAATGACACGACAAAGACAAAACATATGAAACGATTCTTTGGGGAAGAATGTTCGATATTTTTTTTACATAATCAACTAGAAGTTGCCCGTGAATTTTTATTGAACTCTTCTGATGAGATAAGGGAACAATGGATCAGACTTCATCCGCTTTCCACACAATTAAGAATTTGCATGCTACAGAAGTTGCGAATCATCAACGATGTAAATAAATTTATAAAAATTTTGAAATCGGCCGAATCATCGCGCGATTTAAACGAGATATTAAAGTTCTGGGATAACAGTATGCCTTCATCACTAGACGCTATACTCCCATGGGATAAATTAACGTCTTATAGGACTTATTTTATTGATAAATTACTTGATGACAAATTGAAGGAATGGAATGAGAGTTTAATACAGAACGATTCAGACAGTAATCCCGATGAAAACGAAAATTCGATTACGTATAGACTGCGCACTATTACTTTTGATATGAGATTGAAGATGGTCGAGGCATCGATAAATCAGAAGAACAAATATATAGCAAAAAATTATTTACGACAAGTGGAACAAAGTGTTGAAGCTCCGTCAATCTTTTTCAATGAATTTTTATTATTTTGTGGAAAGCTGAAATACCTGATGGGAGATATTGAAACGGACATGAAAAAAAAGCTATCACACTACTCTTCTTCTTGGAAACATTGTCACGATCTTTTACGACAAAACTCTATTGTTGATACTATGAATGTTAATAGTCGGAAGCAAATCAGTATGATAGCATCGAAGATCGTAAAGTTTAGTGAAGAAAACGAAACGTTTGCAGAATTGTTAAGAGGGAATACTATAATTTTGAAAGAAATAAACGCCGAGAATAATGAGTTATCTGGCATTAGAAATACACTGGAAACTTATAGCTTTAATAATTTGAAAACGTGCTGTGATATGACGACTAAGAATATTAAGGAATGTTATTTCAGTCTTGCGAAATATTGCTATGACAGATTATCACATGATACACATGATATTCAGTTAAGTAAAGAATTTATTCATTCTATATTGAAAGCAATGAGTTATGGATCTCTTGAGGCAGCCCACTATTTTCCCTGTTTGTTAAAACCTGAATATTTCAACGATCAAGAAACAAAGGATATTTTTATGAAAGAGATTGAAAGTATTCAAATTTGGCTGTTTCTCTCTTGGCAAGCTCAACTATTTTCCCATTTAGGAACGTCAATTGCTCCTTTAATTATACCTGTTCTTAAACGGATTGTTAAGACTTATCCTAATGCAGTTATTTACACATTTCGTTTGACAATGGAGACAAACCCTGCTCTCTTAAATGAAACTAGTACTTATGAAATTCGACAAATTCTTTACAATAGACCGGAAATCGATCGATTTTTGACAGCGCTGCATTATGTAGTCAAACCAGAATTATATTTACGACACTATTTAATTGAATTTAGAAAAAATTTATCTCTGGGAACAGCTACAGCTATAGATATATTTCTAAAGAAAGTATATCCAAATCTACGAGAGAACAAACATGATCCAAAACCAGGGAACATCTTCAATAAGATTGCATCCTATAAAAATATGATAAAGGAGTTAGAAAATAAAAAAACTGAAGAAATTAAATTATGGGTGGACAGGATAATCAAAAGAATTAAAATATCACTCATTAAGCAAGATAAAAGTAATAATAAAAATAGATTGCAAGATTACAGTCCATGGTTATGCAACTTTCCTGAAAGAGATGTAGAGATACCTGGTCAGTATACTGGCAATACAAAACCTATGCCTCAGTATCATGCAAAAATTTTAAAGTTTGACTCAACTATAAGAGTTATGTGGTCAATGCGCAAACCTATTCGGATTACTATGATTGGTAATGATGCAAAGGATTATCATTTTCTGACAAAATTTGGAGAAGATCTACGACAAGATCAAAGATTACAGCAGTTGTTTACCATTATGAACAAGACATTACAAATTGATGCAGCTTGTAGACAAAGACAATTATCTATTGATACCTATCAGGTGAGTATTTTTCTAAATAATTCATAGAATATTAAAGAATAGTAAGAAGTCAATATTAAAAAGGGAATTAACTTTTTAAATGTAGGTGATTCCCTTGTCTAAAACAGTGGGTCTTATACAGTGGGTAGATAACACAAGATCTTTGCAAGACTTAATAAATTTCACACTGTCAAAGCAAGAGATAGAACAATACGATTCTATAAGTAAACTCTATCAAGAATGGATTCAAAACGTTGCTCCTTCTAAACAGCTACATGAAAAATACAAGGAAGCAACAGTAAAGTACAATGCCTCAGAAGTGACCAGTAAAATGAACGAATTTATTGGTAAAACTAAATGGAACAGTTTACGCAAAACATTGACTGTATTATGTCCATCCATAGAAAGTTTTATTACAATGCGTCGAAATTTTATTACTTCGTATGCTACTATGTGTATTGCACATTGGATCTTAGGCATTGGTGATCGACATTTGGAAAACACCCTTATCGTTATCGATTCAGGGCGTTGTTTAGGTATCGACTTTGGGCTAGCCTTTGATGCTGGCATTGACCAAAGAATACCAGAATTAATGCCTTTTCGCTTAACATCCCAAATCCTAGGCTTATTGAAGCCTTTCACCGAAAAGGATCTTTTGAAAACGATAATGATACATACATTACAAGCAATGAGAAACGAACAAGGACCTATTCTGTCTTGCATGGACGTTTTCGTTCATGAACCTTTAAATTGGACTGAACACGTTAACAAAGCATTAAGTGAAAGTGAAGAAGATGTTACAGGTAGTTTTTAATTATGTATAAGATGAACTATTTTAATTCTTAAATAGAGAATAGTACGTGACTACTTTTATTTTATGCAAATTATAGATATTAAATGGGTACCAATAAAAAAGATCGAAGCTGTTACAAAGAAGTTGAATGGGATTAAACCATCTTTGATCACACTAGATCAACTAAAAGAGCAACATTATGATAAATATTTCGATAGATATTACGCTATAGTTACCGGGGATGATGACATCAAACGAACACGAGTAAAACTGAATGGTTTTTTAACTCCTGAGGAGCAGGTAATCCTTTAAAAAATTTTATTGTTGTGATCATTTAGCAATAAGGTTCTCTAAATTTTTAGATCGAATGTTTGCTGGATCAAGCAACCGATTTAAATATTCTGGGTCGTACGTACGCAGGATGGAAACCGTGGCTTTAAAAGAAGTAATTAAATTTATATTTTTATAGTATATATTTATGATATAATTTCAATTATAATGTAGTTTTTTTTATGAAAATAGTACTTTTTAAACTATTGCTTAAATAAGAAACTAATGAAAATATGTCAATTTCTTTAAAATGTTTCTGTTTGTAAGAATCAGAATTTTGTAATATTTTTAAATATATTTTATACACTTTCCTGCATTTTATAATCTATTATGCGAGTAGTTACATTCTTACTTCTCTAAATTAATAATAAATTTTAATTTTTAATGATTGATCGTTTATTAGAAAACTACGATATTTAATACAGTATTATATTGTCTTCACATAATTTTTAACTTTTTGTCGAAAACGTAATTGCATTACGCATCAGTATTATTAATTTTTATGTTCGCAATTTTTAAATAAATTGCACTGTAATAGAAGTTATAAATTGTAAACATCTAAAATTTCTCCATGAAATTATTAAAATTGCAGATCAGATAAACTGCTAAATCAGGTAAAAATATAGAATTTACAATTTACTTTCTTCATTTAACGACTATTCTATAATACTAACTCTTGCATACAATAAATTATATTCACATTAAATTATCTCCGCTCTAATGAGCTGAATCGTCAGTTATAATTCGAAATAATATAATTGCATTCCATTATACAAAATTGAGATCCTTAACAATTTTTGTTTGTTTAAAC
This sequence comes from Bombus haemorrhoidalis, assembly GCA_014825975.1. NCBI lineage: Eukaryota > Metazoa > Arthropoda > Insecta > Hymenoptera > Apidae > Bombus > Bombus haemorrhoidalis. Next base: position 4,651,936 of record CM026164.1, on the reverse strand, counting down.
TTGTTTAGTGAATTTTTATAGAAATTAATTTTTTATATTTCACAAAGCGTTTACAATATTTGCGGTATAATATATTACAATAAGTCATCTGGAAATTATTTAACATTGTTGCAGCTGATCTTGCAGTTGCGCATATCGTCCTTGCAGTACGCGTTCTCGTTCAGTTTGTCTATTAACATCTTCCATAAGTGCATTTACTCGTCTCGGCACGGCTGCTTCTTCCTGTGTTTGTAAAAATTTAAACGTTGAAAGCTCTAAATGTGCTTGTTCTATTTGTTCCCATAAATCATGTAATTGTTTTGTTAATACTTGTGCCCTAGTCTGTGATAAAAAAAGTTACTGTATTAATTAATTATATGTACGTATTTTAAAATATGTATCTTTCGTAATGAAAATAAGATCACCAACCTGGTATCCACCAGTAAGGACTTTTAATTTTTTTTCCATTCTTGCTGCCCGTTTGGCTTCACCAGTCATATGCATGCGATTCTCTTCTAACTTTCTTTCGCATGCTTCTACTCTATCTTTTTTTGAAGCTAACGTTGCTCGTGTGTATCGTTTTTGTGTTTCCAGATATAATATCTGATAAAATAAAGAAGCAAATAAATTTATCAAGTCAAAAATATTTTAAGCATGGAAAATATGATGTTAATACCTCCGACAAACATTCTTCCCATACAGTTGTATAAGAATCCGAACTTAGATCTCCATGCGCCATACCTTCTTTTACTACACCCATTTCATCAGTTAAAAGCTTCTTTGCCTACATGAAATGTTTATTAAAATTAAACAGCATTATAATTTCACAATAAAGTAAAAAAATATCTTACAGCAGCAAGTTCTTCTTTTTCAAAATTAACGTACGGATGTTGCTCAAGGTAAGCTTGAGCTTGAATTATTGAATTTGAGGAACCTTTACGATTTTGTTGTGCCGGATTTTGTAATGCGTCATACTGTAGCATAGTAATCATTTCTCTCTTAATCAGTTCTTCTGCCTAGAATCATATTCATTAATATTTATTATATGATCGTTATATACAGGGCGTTAAGAAAAACCACTCAATATTTATGTGATATATATACACTATATTAAATTAAAAGTCTTAGTAAACATAAAAAAAATGTTTATGGAAACATCATGGAGTTTATCGAAAATTTACTGTTTAAAACGATTGGTAGACAATGTTACTTCGCAAACACCATATCTTACATTCTTTACAACAGAGAAAAAAAGTAAAAATTATTTATTAAAAAAAAATTATTTAGATTAAAATGGAAATAAAAAAAAGCAGTCGCAGCGCGCGTAATAATCCATGCTTGGTAATAGAAGACAGTCGTCCGATTGCGGAATAATCTTCACTTGGATGTAAATGGATTAATATTGAATAGTTTTTTTTGAATACCATGTATATAATTATTATGTACATTATACATATATTTGACGATTATATGAACATACCCTTTGCAAATCTGTTAATGGAGTATCCATAAATGGCCTCAAAATATTCATATTTACATCAACTGGTCGTGGTAAATCTCGTTGTATAACTTGCGACCTCCTAGATAATTCCTTTTTTCCTGTAAAACAGAATACAATATTAATATAGAAATAATCTTTCTAGTAAAAAGTATACATTTATACTTCAGCGATAATGTATCATATACTTTGTTCTATTAATTCTTGTTGTTGCCTAGCATCTATATCAGCTTGGTCTTCTACAATTTCCGTTGTGGTTGAAGTAATATCTTCGTTTTTTGTTTCACCTTCAGGAACTACTATTTCATAATCATTACGCGGTGTTGGAAGCGCACTCAATCCAGCACGCAACTGTTCCTTTACTTGCTTTTGAATTAACGGAGTCTCTGACCCATCCATATTTTCATTTGGATTAATGCTGAGCTTGTCACGAACCGGTGTAGCTGCTAAAACACCGTTTTGCGTTCGTGTAGATGCTGGTGTGTTAAATGAATTAGCTGGAGTTCCATCACTACGCTGGGATCGGAATGGCGTAGCCAAAATTGTGTTGGGAGTTGCTACAGCGTTCGTGGAAGGTACAACACCAGTAAAATCAGAATTATTTAATGGAGTATTCAATCCACCTGTGTGCAAATAAAGCAATGAAATTAATATCTTAGATATATTTTTTTTTTCCACATACAATTACACCAACCTTTTAATGGAGTATCAACATGAGTAAGAGCCATAACATTTTGAGCTTCTTGAAGTATTCTATCTGCAGCAGCTGGAGTACGTGGAGTTACAGCTGCATTAGTTGGTAAAGAATAATCAGCCAATAAACTATCTGATAGTGTGATACCACTTTCTGTTGCAACTTCACGAGCAACCTATTACAGATAACATAAAATATAAATTCTTATATATTTTACACAAAATAATAAAATATATTAACTAGATACCTCTGATGCTCTACCAAGCTTAACTACTTGCTGTAATTCTTGGTCAGATATCTGTGGTTCTGGTAAAACAAGTTTACTCCTCTTTTTTATTGGCTCTTCATTATTTAACATTCCCATTGGAATATCGTTTTCTTTACGTTGTTTCAACTTTTGTTTGTCTTTTCTACGTTCCATTTCTTCCTTTTCTTGTCTCAATTCGCCATCTAAATGTTGCTGTCTCATTTTTGAGAAATCAATGGCAAGTGGATCTACATGCTCATTAGACGTATCATAAAACCCGGGTGCTGGTCGTTTCTCAAACGGAATCTCAGAATTGTAATTAACGCCGCGTTTGCGCTTATTCTTTTGTGATACAGTAATACCAGCAGCTCTCAACTCTCTACGTTTTTGTAGAGCAGCAAGCCTGCGAGCTTCCTCTAACTGTTTCTCTCTGGCCTTACGTTTTGCCTTTTTACCCTGTGTGTTTGCAAGTCTGGCACGTGCCTCAGACAACATTTCCAATTCTGAAAATTACTAATTTTATTGTTCTTACATATAACAGAAAATAATAGCCTGTAAAATAGAAAGCTTACCATCTTCATCCATGTCCTTAGGATCAGGCCTAGCTGGTTTTGTTTCGGGGTTTGGATCAATTTCTCCCGGTTTTAGTTTACGAGGATCATCTGCAGCATCATCTCCCTCTTCCTTTTTTTGAGCTTGATCCCTAGCATGGTATAATAGCAAAAAATGTAAAACTCATTTTCAGAAACATGTTAAATTTATAAAATATATTTAACTCACAGCAAATATTCGTAACGTTCTAAGCATTGTGCAGCTGTACGTCCTATAATTGGCGCAATTGTTCTCCATTGGGTAGGCATTAATTTTGCAAGATGAAGAAGCTTTTCGTCTTCTTCTCTGCTCCATTCTGTCTTTTTTATGCTTGGGTCTAACCATTCAAACCAACGCGCTTTGCATTGCTTAGCAGACTTTCTATGTAAAAGTGATGCTATTCGACTCCATTGATTTTTGCCATATTTCATTACAGCAGCTTTTAAAATCTCATCCTAAAAATACAAAATATTTACAGAAAAAATCATATCTGATATAATCAAAATGTAAATACAGGTTAGAAATCAATCCTCACCTCCGTATTCCGCCAAACTCCACCTTTTATCATAATACGCGGCATTTTTTATATATTTTTTAATACCATCCAAAAAGCAATAAAAATTGAAAAATTTTCACTGATTATTCCTATTTATTTGATAATTAATAACAACCTCATTAGAACTATAAATTCTGCGACACTAACATCAAAGAGGAAATTGCGATGTCAGAGACACCAGTGGAAAGCGGCGACAAAAATATTAATACAATTTTTTTAAAAGCAGATACAGAATAGAATCCGACACATATATATATATATATATATATATATATATATATATATATGTCCAATAAAAATGCTCTTATAATTTTGAAGAATAGTATATGCTTATAGAAAAAATAAAAGATCTATAAATTACAGATAAAATATTACAATATATAGAACCAGACAGAACTAAAAGCTTATTGAACTATGTTTTATTGTTTAATAATTAATTAAGACAATTATCTCAAATGTTTCGTAACATCTGATCTTCTGATGAAAGTATAGAGAATTATGTAAAAGACAATAACAAGCTAAACAATTCGTTATGTACTTAAATATGTATCTAAAACTGATTCCAGATTTCAAATTGGTTTTTAATTGTGAATATAGTTTTAAATATAGAGGTAATTTACAGCGCACAGCATAGCGTTAAATGCATACGATAAGCGGATTGTAAATTATTTATTGTTATAATAAATGTGTGAACAGGAACTATACGTAAACTTCAAAGAGAGATTTTGAATATACATATATATTCAACATATTCAATACACGCATGAATTATACATACAATAAATAAAAAAATATTTGTTCAGTAAATTATATCTGCACAATTTGAATCATAAATATCCTGCAGTAACTCATTAATGTACATGTAGGAAACAAATACTTAAATTTATTGCCAACGTAAAATATTTTTCATATACAGTACTTTTGTACATGTTATTTTTTATAAATTATATTAAACATTAAGAACATACATATATACATATTATAACTTAATTACTGAAATAATGATTAAGTTAAATCTTTTCTGCTTTTTTAGATTTCCTTTTGGTATCTCACGTTTAGGAATAAAATTATAATATTTATAGTCATATATTTCTCATATATACAAGGTCTTACATTAACTAGTGAAATATTGATATTTACAACTTACATGGTGAATCTAAGAATTTAATTTATGTTTTATATATTAGCAACGTGCATAGTTTTTATAAAATCAATATCTTCTTTTACTAAATATGTACCATTGCTTTAATTATTTGAATTATTACTTACTTGTTTTTATAATTATGTTTTTGATACATATGTTAAATAAATAGTATTTAATTATATCTTTTATGTTATATTACATTTACATTATTTTTGTTTTTACTCCATTATGTTTCGTGTGAATAATTTCATACAAATCAATTATACAAAACAAATATAAGTGAATATATATATACATATATACATCCATTCAGTTACTAAGGCAGTGAATTGATTATTGTATCATTTATATTATATTCAAGCTGCAAATAAGTAAATAATAAAGATCTTAGGCATGAATAATGTAATATATACATATATGTATATATATATATTTATATGCACACAACATGTGTATATAAACCTAATATATATTATTAATTATTATACAATATTTATTTACAGTTTTCAATGATAAGTTACTCTTTAATTAAGAAATAAAATCAAATTTAATTAAATGAAATTGATTTAAATATTTACAATATGATAACAACATTTTCTTCACATTAATCGATAATTCTTCTTGTCATTACAAATTTAGAATATTTATGTTATTTTAATGCATAAGTACAATATACCATTCACATTAGCTTCACTGATGATATGTGAAAAATAATACTTAATATAGCAAATTGCTTTTGAATTTCAAGGCTTCCAACTGAGAAAACTATCCTGTATATATATTTGTTTAAATATGCTATGTGCAATAGATTGTGGAGCTTTACGATTACGTTGAGCTTCTAAAATGTATGAAACTTTTTCTCTTGCTTCACTGCGAGAAATATCACCTCTGAGACCCAATAATCTGACTAAATGATCTTCAGTCATATCTGGATATTTTTCAACCAAAGAATGTAAATCAAGAGAAAGAATTTCCGAATCTTCACAACGCAATACCTCCGCCAGTCGCTTGATTATTTCAAAAGGAGAATTAAAGTTCCCTACTTTTGGAGCTATTCTATCAAAGAAATTTTTTAATTTATCTGCTTCTGTCATTATTTTTGATGTACATGTTAAGCATTCATCATATGTTTTTAAAGATATCTTTCTTTGTAGCATTGCAGAAATGTAACGTTTTGCAATGAGATTTTGTGCCTCTGTAATAACATATTCAAAATTTTTTGGGCATAGGTGATTATAATCTTGAAAATAATCTTCTAAAGTCACACAAATGGTTTCTACTGGGATAGGAGATGATAACCATTTAGGAGTAATTAAATCTTGAAATTGTAATTCTAAATCTAAGAAAGATTCTTCTAGTAATATTGCTGCTGCTTCATTTCGTAATTGTTGATAATTTGATAACAAATTTTCGAATTTCACAGTAGCATCTCCACTAGCATTAGAAACCCAATACAGCTGTTTCATTTGCTGTGCTAATTCTGTAAACTGTAAACAATTATTAACAACTGTAATCATATGATGCGTAAAGTAAGGTACTTGGCTTCTATCCTCAAAATGTTTGTTTTTAAATTCCAGTATTGCTTGTTTGTACATAAATCCATATTTAATTACTTGTTCAATGCACAAGACTATAGCCTGTGCTGTTAATTCAATGCTAATTGTTTTTGTAACTTGGAGATTTTGATCAATCATTTGAAATATAATCACAGGTGCCGCTGTGTGATAGTATGTTTCTTGAGTGCTTCCTTCTGGTAATACACCACTCCACCAGTCTACTTTTTCAGTTTCCAAAGTCTTTTTCATCCAGTCCTCATAATTTTGACACATATTCTTCAAATATTTCTCTTGCAGATCATTTATAATTTCAGGACTCAATAAAGGCCCTATATCACTTGTATCAATATTTAATTCAGGATGTTGCATTAATTCTGGGCCAGTATAAGTATTCATAATCCATGATAATAAAGATACATATTCATTTCCTTCCAAGCCATTGGCAATTATGTCCTTCAAATGTTGTGATAAACTTGTATGATACATTTTAACAAAAGTTCTTACAATATTATACCAAGGTGGAAAACAAGGTTCACAAAGAGTTTTAGCAACTCTCAAATCTTCCAAAATTAGGAGTCTTGTAAGCTCTAAATACCTAACTAGCCACATTTTGTTATCTACTCTTTCCTCAACATGCGTTCCTTCAATTCTATTGGCTACAGATTTTTCTAAAACTTTCATTGCCATATCTTTCCACTTTTTAGGTCTTCCTGGTGGCATAAATCCACTTTGTTTATGTCTTTGGATAGCAAAATGATCTGCTTTCTCTTCTCTTTCTATAATTCTCAATGCTGTGACTATAACAGTAGGTTCTTTTCTCACTGTGTTTAATGTACGACTTAATACTAATCTAATTTGTTTCTCCATTAGCTGAGAAAGCATTTCAACATCTTCTAAATAAGCTTTTAACATAACTGTATCAGCTGGGGACTGATTTGGAAGTTTGTGAAGTTCGTACAACAAATCATCTCTTGAATTTTCAAGATCCATAATAATCTGATGAGCATACAGTAGATTCCCCTGATTTATCCACTGTTTAGTCATTTCAACGCTTTCTGGTAAAGTAAACGTATGTTTCAAATTTTCTTTGGCAGTAACATACTGAGAATGACGCATATTCTCTTCTTGAACAGCTTGCAATTTTGCACTGAGTTCTGGAACTTTACTGAACAATTCGCCAATATCATTTAGATCTTGTTTTATAGAAGCGCTGCTCTCTAAAGAACTCTGAAGCTGTTCAAAACCTACACGGACTCCATCTAATTGACTTTGCATTGCAGTTTTGAGCATAGTTTCCACAGAAGCTTTCTTCCGGGCTATTCTACGTTTGTACATATCAATTTTTTCCAATTGACCTGGTCGTTGCAATAGATTACACCCATATTTTGTTGCCTTTGCCTCTGCTTCTTCCTCCAATTTTTGCAAGTCTTCCATTTTCAAAGCCATTTTGTTAATGTTTTATTTTACAAACTATTATTTTACTTTACACCTTTCGATAATTATACAAAATTAGGAATAACGACTTTTACTTAAATAGGTTCATTTAAAGGAAAGCATGCAGATTATTTTGACATTTATAAAACCTTGGTTAGGCATGTACCTTAAGATGCGTTTATATTGAATAGCTATCTTGTCAATTTTAATATAATGTGTTTTCAACATTGTAGTGCTTTGTAAATGCGCACTGTCGTATTTTCATGTGTTTATGTTCAATGAGAGACAAGAATTTGAAGAATTCAAAAAAGTTTGCCGTTGTCATACTATCAAAATAAGACATCATAGAACTTATAGAATTTTAAGTCTAATTCAAAACTACAAATGCATTTTTTAAAAAGATTATCAGGAATAATCAACCTACATTACAAATGCTGTCCAATAAGATGTTTAACCTCCAAATCGTGCGTAAATGCAAAAGATGAAGTAGAACAAAAGGGTAAAAGAATAACTTTTATTTGTGATATTATATAATATTTTAGTTTTTACGAACTATAGAACAAATATATGTTCTTAGCGTATAATCATGTTTGTACATTATTTCAGAAAAAAATATTTTGGTAGATCATTTTGAAGAAATTTGTATAATTGGTATAAATCGACCAGAAAGGAAGAATGCTTTAAATGTTGCTGCCGCACAAGAACTATCGGATGAATTAGATAAATTTGAAAATGATGAAAATTTTTTAATTGGTATCCTTCATGGTATGGGAGGGAATTTCTGTAGTGGTTATGATCTTAAAGAAATTGCACAATACAATGGAAAAAATGAGGAAGTTTTACCTCACTTTGGGCCATTGGTAAGTTAAGTAACTGAAATGTAAAGTAGATTATGTAAGTACTAAGATATTAACTTTTCTTATATGAAATTTTTATAGGCTAATAGAATTGAGTTATGTAAAAAACCCTTAATTGCTGCTATAAGTGGATATGCTTTAGGAATAGGTTTTGAACTTGCCTTAATGTGTGATCTCAGAGTAATGGAAAAAAATGCAGTATTAGGATTTACAAATAGACGGTTTGGCATACCTATATTATGTGGTGGTACTGTCCGATTACCCGCTTTAATTGGTTATTCAAAAGCAATAGAACTGATATTAACTGGTCGTTACATCCAAGCAGAAGAAGCACATTCATGTGGTTTGATTAATCGTTATACAACTACTGGCAATGGTGCAGTTTATTTTGCAATAGTAAATAACATGTATAGATACATCAAAAGACAGTGAAATTATATAATTACAAATTTTTTACGTATAGTGTTAGGCTCTTCACTAAATTTGGCAAAATCATTTGTGAAGTTCCCGCAAAGGACATTGCTTGCAGATCGTGCTTCTGCACAGTTTGCTGCATTTTCTGCTAAACAATTAGAAGAAGCTATACAATTTGAGAAAGATAATGCATCTCATTTACTATTTGAAGAAGGAGTTACAGGAGCAAAAAGGTTTGTTACAGAAGGATTAGGAAAACATGGAAAATTTTACAATATCACAAAAATAGAAAGGAAGTTTAAGGAATTTGATAAAGATCTTTTATAAAGATCATATAAAAGTACTTATTCCTAAAGACTATATATATAGGAATAAATAATACAAAATCTCATTAAACTGTTATGTCTAAATTTCCTACTATGATTAAATTCCTTTATTATGAATACAATCATGCCATTTTGTGTGTAATACTGCCTTTCTTTAAGGAAGATTTAGCAGATAAATTTTTCTTAAGCAAGGCATGAGATTTTAATAGTATATCAGTGCATCTTCTTGCTGCTTTTCCAGTGAGGAGTGGTGTTATATTAATCATTTGACCATTTATATCTCCTGTGTAAATAATATTCATTGAAAATAATATCTTATATAATATTTAAAACTTACGTTCAAATGTAACTATTAGATATGTTAAATCCACTTCAAAAACATCAAAGCCAGATATGTATGGTTTAAAAAGGGAAACCTTCCTTAATTGGCAGTTAATTTCATCACATAAATCAAATTCAGCTAAAAATGTGCTTTAATATATTTATTAAAAAAGTAAATAGAAGAAACAGTTAGAATATAACCTACTCACTTGTATCATCCAATCCTACTATATCTCGAATATAATTCAATATTAACTTAAGTGGACAATTAATATTTATTAAAATTTCTTTATTTGCTTCCTCCAATTGTGTATTTTCCTCATTATTAGTAACAGGTACTACGAAATAAATATACACGATATAGTATTCATTTAACGAATATTATTTAATGAAAATATTATTACTATAATATTTGATTCGTATAATCGACGTCATGTTACGATTGTCAATATTTTCAACTTCGCATTTGGTAAATTTCAGAATATTAAGGTACAAATAATGGAAAAGGAAATTAACAAATTGGCTTGATCAAATTCGTTTTACGCATTCTCTTCGCGAAGAATATCGCGTAATACAAGGTTAAAATAATCGAAAGTCATTCGATATTTCATTGACATACAATTTTTGTATTGAATTTTCAAATTTGATAATAAATCATACGATCAATTTATTTATAATATACAGTAGCTCGAAATTTGGAACAAATCCGAAAATTACATTGAAGATATTCGGAGCAAGTATACATTTTACGATCACTTATGTATCTAAACGGTCAATTATTCATTATATTAATAAGTTTCAATATTTAGTGGAACCATTTTTAATCTTTATTATTTGTTTAAGATGCGGTGAACTATATCTTTTTTATTAAATATACGTTTGCTTAAAATGTTTGCTATTACAACATAATCACAAAATCGGCAAAGGAATCGACATAGAGATCATTGGATTCAATTCGTTCATAATATTTTTCGTCGTCTATACTGAAGCTGGTGCATCGACGTAACAATATGTGTATTGAACTGCCGTCAATGATGGGTCGCAGATTTCCTCCGGGCGGTTGTCGACGCGTTCATTCGGGTGGAATTTCAAATAATCGTGGAATTTCATATTCAAGTTGAACAACGACCGTCCATAGGTTTAATTGGCGAAAGTAATGCGAGCCGGCCAACCACCATCGAGCCGGTTAAAGCTGTGACGAAACGAGTGCAGGTGGCGGTGCATTGTTGCGCAATCGTTCATATCCCTCCTCCTCCTCCTCCTTCTTGTAACCAGGAGTCAGGACGAGAGTCCCCTTGGTAACCAGAAGGCCTTCCCCACCAAGTGCCTTCCTCCTTGCACGACCTGGTGAATGTTGCGCGTACTTAAATCTACGCGATCATCTTCGATGTTGTTCTTTCTTTCGTTTCTTCCTTCTATTTCGTCTTCTCCTAGAACTTGCTTTTCTTCTCCAACTTTTTCTATCGACTGGTTACGTTTTCGTTTCGTTAAATAAGCGTCAAGATATGCGATTTCGAGATTTAACTGAAGAAAGTAATTAATATTTGAAGAATGGCAGTAATTTTATTAATGATTAATAATTATGATATTAATAATATTAGTAATTAATATTTGATCAATTGTCCTGTATGTATGTATGTACATATTATTAAGCAATTTATTATAATTGTTATGTTTTCACAAGAAATAGAAAGCATACAGTCCAGATAAAGACTTCAAGTATCAATTACAAAAGAAGTAATTGGAGAAATGTCACCTCGATGAGATCTGCACATACATACGTATAAGAAAGAAAAGTACATAATTGCAAGTTGAAATTATACCGAAGAATTTGAGGTATAAGCTTTAATTTATTTGAGTAATTTAAAATACTCTTTATATAGTTCTTTATCTTGTAACATGATGGATTGTAAGATTCAGGAATTATTATTGGATTGAGTATTATTTGATGGAAGTTATTACTTGATGGGTAAGAAGAAAAAGATAATAAATCTCGCGAGAATACTTTATCGAGAAAATAAAATTTTAATAATTCGTATTTTATTATATTTTTTATTTTCTACTTTATTTAGTTTCATTTTAATAAATTTAAGTTTTATGAGAATTGAGTGTAAACTTAATGTTGTCTAAAATTTTTCTCGATTTTAACAGAATAAATGTTGAGTAGTATTTGTGAAAAAAGGATGGAATAAGCGTTCTCAATGTACATTCGCAAATGATAATAATAAGCAGACGAGACAAGGAAGAAGTGTGTAAAAGATAAAAGGGCGGTTCCCAGGATCTTCTTTCTGATTAGACTTGTCGTGTACGTGGCATTTGAGAGGATGATGCCAGAGCCTTTCACGAATCACCAGTCGATTCTACGGTGTGTTATTGTTGCTGGCAAACTCGTGAAACAAAAGTTGCCTTCGTTGGGAGAGGCGAATCGATGCGTTCATGTTCTTTACGAGGAAGCGAGGTGTGAAAGTCGTACATATTTCGAACGTTCCTAATAGTTTCTATCTTTTATTACTTATTTCACATTTGCTCATTTATATGATTATATAAATATATTATTATTAGATTGTAACATAAATTTGCCCTGATTCTATATTTATTATATAAATGGAGAAAACTGGACGATTGTAAGTTACAACCTTATATATTTTAGAAATTTTAGATTCTTTCATAGATATTTAAACACTTACAGAAACTTCTCACAAATATATTATATGCTTTATACAAAACATTTTGAAATTTCATTAACGTTGTAATGAGATTCCACTATTGCGATTATATTGCTGAAATTTGAAACAAATTTGAAAACGTACATAGAAGCTATACGATATTTAGTGTAAGTATATATTTCACAAACATAATAAAAGTATTTACGCAATTCTTTGTTATGTTAATAAGCTTTTATGCACAGTGAGCTCATTTCTAACACCTATTGCATTATATTTTCAATAAACACATACATTTCCAGATTGGTTTCAAATTTGAGAAATATGAACATGATTAGATTACAGATTTTTACGCATTTATGGGAGATTAAAAAATGTAAAAATGCACAGAAAGTGCATAATGTGCAAAAATATATAAAACATTCAAAGTATCATTCTACTATAGTTCTATTTCTTTTTAATTATATTCATAAAAATATGAATTCGCGTAAATATCTGCGATCTGATCATCACAATCGTGTCACGTTACAGTGTCAATAGAATTTCAGAAAGTTTTCTATAGGGCATATAATATATTCATAAAAGCTTTCTGTTCGAATACTTTCGTCAGCCACTGTACTTATCCCTAGCCTTTTTGCAGCTCAATAAAATAACGAAGCTTAAACAACCTGTCCAAAGCTGCCTTCCACCAAGCTTGCCACGGGAAAACGGAGTTGAACCGTGCAATTTTCATGTGCATACGCTGAAAAAAAGGCGCTCACGGTTCGCGGCGGTCACTTCAGCTCCTTTGTACGCTTGGTACCTGTCCATTCTCTAGCCGGCGCTGATCGTATCTGCATGCCACTTAACCATTACGTTTTACGAGGTGGATGGACATAAAGTGACTCCCCGTTCCTCGTCCAGCAACAGGTTACATCGTTGTCCCGCTTTACCGGACGACGAATATTTTTCTTCCTCGCGCGTGCAAATAGGATCGTCCGTTCTGCCGGTATCTGTGAAATTTACCACGGCTGTTTCAGCGTCTGGACACATCCTGTTGGATCGACAGGCCGCTTCTATGACCGGCTAGCGAATTTATGCCGCGTTTCACAGTCGACGAATCGATAACCGGAGGAGAGTTAGTTGGAGGAAGGTAGAAACGATCGCTGCTGTTGCTACAGGGCCTGTTGGAAGGTGTTTTAACGCGAAGAATATCGCACCCTTGATTTCAAGGTGATACCACTGAGAAATATTTGATTTGTTTTTAAAGATGTGAATGATTGTATTTCTCATATAATGACTGTGCAAATTTATATTTTTATAAACACAATTAGAAAGGCAATGTAGATAGAGATTTGCTTTGGTCTTGAATTATTATAATTTTGGATACTTTTATGTACTAAGTTTAAATCGACTGATGAATTTGTTTGAATCAATGCGGGTATCGGTTTGAATCAATCATTTTGCAAGATTCATCGAACTCTTTGAACGATGCACGGATAGGAAAGGTGAAGTTTTTTGATTTCTTCGAAATTTTTAAATGAACGGTGTTTCCTAATTTTACGTATATTTTTATTTGGAACGAGAATAATATTTTAACTTATTGGTAGTGCTGTTTGTATTTTTTTTATCGGTAATGTCTATCGAAGAACTTCCGAAAAATGTTTTCCATCAACGACGCATTCAATATCGTCTAAGTGCAGAATGATCGGTGAATTAATTCCCGATTATTAACTCCAGTTGATTAACTAATTATTGGTTACGACCGCGTGCAGCGAAATAACACGCGGTATTCGCATACAAATTATTATTCATTAGTGGATGTTATACATGTTGTATCGCTGTTATAACGAGAGTTGCGTTAGTTGCGTTTCGTTCCGGTAGTTTTACTTGTATCTTTGATTGCTGTCGGAATGCAGTCGTTTTCCGGAAAGGCGACTATTTGCTTTTATGAAGTTTTAAATGCACATGATACGCTGCGAACGAATCGATCGGAATGTCATGGCTATTCATGGTGATCGTATCGCGTTATTTTCCCGGATGAAGACTTTTCTTTGCATTTTAATGTCTGCCTTTATCGATTTTTATTCACGTTCGATAAATGTTACGTCTTGAAAAATATTACAATACAATAATAACGTATGAAGGCTATAAAGCGAGAACACGATAACTGAAACATCTCATTTTTTATAGAAAAGTATCGAATTTCAAAATTCAATACTCTGTCGACGAATCTCATGTTACAGGTATCGTCCTTTTATTTGGTTTTTCAAGCTGAACACGTGTTTTCTGATACTCTTCAAAATTTCCAAAATATCGTTCTTCATAATATTAAGATACTGCTTGACCTCCGCAAAATTTCTTTTACTTATCAGCTATTTCTAAGAGACTTGCATCTTTGGACCTAGTAATTTGCATACTTTTCAATTTTTATAAAATAATATTATAATATTAATATAAAGCAATATAAGACTTGTATCGAAGAAATTACAGTAAAAGATATGTAATAAAAGAAAAAAAAATTCAAGACAGAAAGCAAGATCTTATTTACATATTTGGCGAAGAATCATTTAAAATCCTCCACAATACATTGTTTTATATTTATAAAATTATTATGAAACACCACAAATTAATCACTTTGACGACCACTCTGTTATTCCTAATTTTTAAAATAGAAAATCAATGAAAACGTATCTACTATATGCCATATTTTAATAACGTTATAAATGATAACTGATATGCAATGGTCGAAAAAAACATAGTCAATATAAACAACAGTATTATATTCATATATACGACAAATCGTAACGTATTGTCTCGTTAAATATTCAATTACTGCAAGATGTCTGCTAGAAGTTGAGGGAATCGCGATCGAGATAAAGTAAACTACAACGTGTTGGTTCAAGTTAGATTGAGTTTCAGGGAATCGGGATTAGCCGGAACAAGAAGGAGCTGAATTGAAGCAAGTTGGAACGGTTTAGAGCAAGTTGAAGCAAATTTTTGGTTCGTTTTTCGTCAGGCTTGGGCATGTTGAAACGAGTTACGTTATTCTAATTGACTTTATCGTCGATCAGAGGAATTTTAGGATAAGTTGGAGTAGATTAAAATCTATTTTGGTTATAGATTTAGACTACATAGATTCAAGCGAATCAGAATTATTTAAGCTGGTTTACTTAGTATTGTTTAAGGGACTTTAATGTGAATTAAATGAAGTTTGGTTCCATATCAACGAACTCGAGTGCTTTAAAAAAGTTTTGACGACAATTGTGCTAAACCTTACGCAATTTGACACTCTGAATGGCTCGTACACTGTCCGTTCGAGAGCTACGAGTGTCGATCGATGCCCATTTCCCTGTCAAACTCGATTGAGTTTTGTTCGCAATCCAGATCTCGAGTTTTCAGTATTTATCCGAACGAGAAGTTTTGATTCCAAACTTTGGAAAACTGGCCCTCGTTGAAGAGTATTCTCGTTGCCTCGACTCTGCCTCATAATTTTCTTTTTATTGAAAAATATAAGAATCCAATGATATTGGTAAAATACAAATCTATATGGAGACTTGAATATTTATTATTAAATTGAATGGCAAGTTTTCTTGCTAGATTTTGCTCGTATATTCACTACCTTCTCTGTATAACGCATTATAATATATTCATAAAAGATTTCTACGAATGTTTCGATACTCTATTATACGTATTTTATAAAATATTTTGAAATTTCATTGGGACTACAATGAGATACGACTGATAATATCGATCAAAGAAACCAATCTGAAAATGTATGAATAGCCAAAAAAGTTGCAATATATTTGCTGTAAACATGCATCTAGTAAAAACTGAGTATACAGCATAGATAGTGATTTTAGATATATAATAAGTGTTAAAGATAATTTTACTGAATGTGCAGCGTTATTATTAATAGATTGCCGAGCAAATTTGTTATATCTATTTGTTGTAATTCTTTCGGTTTAGAATGACTTTCGACCTACGCCATATTTACTCCTTATTTATTTATTTGTTCGATATTTGCCTTTTGACTTTGAACAGCTTCCACCTATCAGCCCCATAATCTCTACACAATACAACAATACCATTTTATCTTTCACGCTACGACACTTATCCTATGTCTAGTTCTTACCGTAGCTAATTTAACCTATCTTATCCGACTTTATCTTTTCCTACCTTTTTCTTTGGTATGTTTCCTCCTTTTGCCCTTCCCTCTCTCGCGTTTCTACAGTCTTCAGACAAACACTCCATCGTCTCTTCCTTCTCCTCGCATATAGGATATGCGAGGTTATATAGGATAACCGCTCCTCTCTTTCCCTCCAGTGTTGTTCGCCCCTGCTCTCATTTCCACATCTGAATCTTGTTATGATGCATCTTTCCTTTCTCTTCCTCCTCTCTCTCTCTCTCTCTCTGTCTGTCTGTCTGTCTGTCTGTCTGTCTGTCTCTCTCTCGCTTCCTCAGGTAACGCGGCAAGCCCTCCGTCCTTATCTTCTTGTATGTGGGGTTGTACCTTGACCTCTCTATCTTTTTCTCTTTTTCCCTCTCCCTCTTCCTCTCATCCTCTCCTTCACCCTGATCTCCTCCTTCTCCCTGTTCCCCTCCACTGCCTCTTCTTAGTCTCCACATCGCCTCCTATTTTCCTTCTTCCCACCTGTTCTTTAGCTCTGTTTCTCTCTTGCTGTCCAGTTTCCGAAAACATTGCTTCACTGACTTCTTATCCGATCTCCTTGCCTTCTCCTCATACCCGATCGCCCTCTTCAGTGCCCTGTTCACGATCTCCTCGCTTTTGGTCTACTCTAACAGGATGTAGTTCGGCATTCCTCTACATCATATTTGCTTATCATTGACTTATCTACTAGACCGCGGGTTTGTACGCGTTTATAGAAAATTTGAAAGCGCAAGATCGCGCAGAATATAGATATTATGAAAAGATATATGAATAACCAGAGCATAATCTCGTTTACGTCATCGTCGTCTGACGTAGCACATTTAGATAAGCAACAACTGTCTTCGCTATCTATAATTACGCGTGATTCCACGAATATCTTCGAGTGAATTTTTGTCAGAATTAAAAGAATTAAGAGCGCATAAATTAGCGGACGCGACTACGAGCGTGCCAATTTTCCCGTTAGACTTCCATGCCAGGCCATGATCGTAATCTGATTTATGATATCTTCGCCAATCTTATACTTCTCTTACGATATCAGCAATTCACTCAACGAATATCAAGTATCAGATTATGTCGCCGTATGTCTATTACCTTTTCCATTAATATCTCACTGATAATGTAATGTCTTTATAATAGCTTTTTTACTTTAATAATAGTTAGTAGATAAAACAATTTTCTAGCAAGGTTCTATTTTTTTTAATGATATTCCCAAACATACGAATTTGCATAAAAATCAGTTGCCTGTTTGTTAATACAACGAACAACCGAATGTTTTAATATCTCTACGACTTCTACGAAATACACGTTTGCGCAAAATATTTCCTACCTTCTTGACGCATTCTCAGATTCGTTTCGAACATTTATCGATATAACCATGGCAGCTGACTCTCATTTCAGTGTTAACGAAATTTCAAAGTCTTCTATGCATATATATATTCATATATAATATATTCATAAAAGGTTCCAATACTTTTGTGAGCTGCTGTAAATGCATATGCGTGGAAATTTATCCGGTCGTCGATCTCGCGTAGCTCGCGGTGAAAACGTTGGGAGAATCTCGCGTTAACGTTTGCAAACTCTTCCGTGACTCGTTCTCGTCCACGAAAACGCGCATAAACCATTGCATAATCTCGCGTGATTACGCGCGAAGCGCTGCTCGTGATGACACGTCGTGCACGTCGTTAAACGAAAAATATCGATCCCAAAATTACGTGTTCAAGTTTGTCAAGTTCAGGTTTTGATCTGAACGAGAATATTCAAAAATTCACGTGTTCTCGGAAACCGCGTGACTATCAAATCGGGGCCAATTGAATTTACCGATTCTCGAAATTACACGCGCAATTTCTGGAAAATTTCACTGTACACGAATGCAATTGAGCCGAGTGTTCGGTAAATTGAATTTCTCCATCTAATCTTCTGGTAAGAGAACGAAAATTCGCTAGTTGCTTTCGCGTGTTCTTATTCACGAATTTTCGATATTTTTAATCCAGTATTCTTCCTATTTTGTTAAATATTTTAAATTCTTCTTATCGAAATAAGATACTCTCTGCATGCCGTAATCTGGAAATTAATCAAAGAATTTGAAACGTTTAGATATTTTTACTTCTTCGAAGATATAAACCTATCATTGTATTATCTACGATCGATCTAATCTTCTTATTTATGAATTTTCTAGTATATTTAGTATTTTTGGCTTTCTCCTAGATATATCTCAAATTCTTATTATTGAAATGAAATATGCGTAGGTGTCGTCATTTAGAAACTAATCATTTCTAGTGTTTCGGTATTTCTCTCTCTGGTATTGGAATTGGTATGGAATTTCGTATCTAGTAAAGTGTCGTACGTTTTTTATGAATAAAGAACGTTTGTATAATCGTATCGGACGAAGAGCCGTCGAATTATCGTCGGAAAAATAATTTATAATTTACAAATAAGAATTAAGGATCGTGATTGCAGCTAGTTATGTAATAATGCATGAATTACACACGCACGAAACGAAGCATGGAAAATATTCGGTCCTCTCGCTCGAAAGTTTCAAGATCGTATATCGTCCGCAATTATAGAATACGTATAGATACGTATAAACTACACGAGTCATACGTGACTCTTAAAAGGATGATAATTACATTCGAGAAGAAACGAATAGAATTGTCAGGAAATTCGTACTGAATGGATCTTTTCATCAAAATTTACTTCTAACCGAAGCATATCAATTATCTTTTACATATCACAAACGGAACAAACAAATTTCGAAGGAGCATTGTGACTGCGAGAATGATATGCAGCGGCTAATAATACGCAAACAAACGACAGACAACACTTGATAAGTTTTTCAAAATGAATCTCATATTGTTTGCAAAAAGCAATTGTTTACACGAAATGTAGCATGAATGTGTAATGTGGTATTAAGCGTCTGCGATAGATATAAATCGTACAAGTGTCGTGATCGTTTGTAATAGATCGAATTCAATAATGAAAATTTTCGATCCTTCGCATAGCGCTATCAGTCGATTATTCTTATAGAAAAAAGAATTGTAAGTTTCAAACTGATTATGATAGGCGAATTTCACCGTAATACGAAACTGTAAAGCATTAAATTCATCCAAATTTCGGTATATAATTCAAGGATTCTCAAACAATTATTTCTCTTACTATTCGTATAGAAAGTATGAAATATACTTTTTTTTATTACAGAAATTCCATAGTTTCAAATGAACCAAACTTTTTTTGAAAATTGAAACCATTGGCTGCCAAACGTACGAGAAAGTAATAGAAAATACAGTAAACCGCAACGTGTCCAAATCCTTTCGAGAATAACGCTTTCAATTTCCCGCGCTCGTAAAGCTCGCGAATCTCGACAAGAGGAAAGGATCCCCATCCTTTCGTCCTTACGTCGTGCCAAGAAGAAACATTCTTCGAAAATGCATTTCCTGAGTACAGACTGTAGACTGGAGCCGTTAAGAGCTGCGCATCCAGCCGCTTGGTAATACACATAAACAGTACGCGCGGCTTGCATTCTATTCCGGAAAAGCAAGGTCCTTGAACTCGATTCCTCGGCTGCATCTCGCGAGCTACCTGACCACGGAGTCGTCCTTTATCCGTTTCTACGGCCGTATGCAAAGCGCGTCTCTAACGCAGACGCACGCGCGACTAATATAAACAGGGAGTGGCCGAGCACCACGGACAGGAACAGATTTTCCGCGGAAACTTCGGCAACGGGATGTTCCATTTGCATGATATTGAATTTCGCGAGTCGATCGTCTAGGCTTGCGAGAGTTTCGCTTCAAGCAAAACCCGATTGAGCTAGTTCTTTTCTCTTTTTTTTTCTTCTCTTCTTCTTTTTTTCGTAGATTAATACGCAATGGCATGTGAAGTTTTCATGTGACCGCGGTTTCTTGCCTATCTTCGAAGAAATCAATTTATCATATTCTCTATTATGTGACAATTAGGTTGTAAGATCGATTGGATAAAAAGTAGAACGTAAAATGTAAAGGAAGATGTAATCGGGTGTCATTCGAAGCTAAATAATGATTATAAATAATTATAAATATTGTATTTTATAGCTTGGCGAGTTTTTTATAGTCTTAGTAAATTCTCGAAAGGATTTGGACAGAGTTAGACTTAGCTAAATCGTACGAGTGTTCTGAATTATTTGGTGCACTCTGAGATCTAGAGACCTTTTCTTAATTATCGTTTCACGAGATTACAAAGATCTTTTCTTAGAAATCGTACAAATGTTATCTCGAACGTGCACAGTACAACTTTGAGAAAGCCTGTTTTTTCACTGTTTCTACCGTTTTCTAAGGAACAACATGGGAAACTCAAGCGATAGTTAAACGAGTATGTAACGCTTCATCGAAATGTTTAATCTCACGAATGAAACTAAATCGTATCTGGTGAATTAAAATCGATCCCGGTGTTATTGTGCTTTATAAAGTTGTGTAAACGATATAACAAAAATGATAAAACAACGTAGAGGCTTCTCGTCGCTAAATTTGGCGTATTAAATCGATGTTACATTTTGGTCTGAATGTACGAACTGTTCCTGCGCAGCGAAATCCTCATTATCTGAATTAATCGTGGTATGCGAAGCTTGATCGAACGTTTCGCATAGTAATGTTAATGCATACTTCATATAATTACATTCCAGTACGAGCCCGTTGCATCGTGATATAAATTATCTTGTAAAATAAACGGGAATGTGGGTGGTGAAGTACTAATTAGATCTAATAAGGGGCAATAACGATCAACGCAAAGATTCATGTCGTAGAACTGATAAAATACCCGATAAATTTAAACGAACCATTATGCAGTAGATTTGTAAAAAAATATCGGCTTGTGAAAATTCCATTCTTTGTACGTAATATCATAACAAGTTTCTTCTTCTACGACGATGTACTATTGTAATATCTTATTTATAATAGGAGCGTTATTTACATGTCTTAGCAGGTTTCTATGGTGACAGAAAAAAAAAGTGTAATAATCCAGGAATTTTTATAAAAGTCATTTTTGGGAAATTTAAGAGCGCAAAAATCCAGAGTATGCATATAACAAGCAAAAATATATAACATGTATAAAATAGAATATATTATCTCCGTAATATTTGGCGAATGAGACAAATTTCTATTTGGAACTACATTTTTTTTAGTTACGTTGATAAAAGTATAAAAATATATAGACGTTCGCGGTATACTCATAGCGTATGTATTGTTCTTGTTATTAATCACGAAAGGGTTGACTATACTAATTACTTTACGGTTTCATCAATACGTGTTAAGCTACAAACGTCATTCGGCTACAGTGGAACAGTAGCACGAAATTAATTCACGTCTCTGAGAATGCATTCTGACACACCATCTTGATGTTCTACACTAAGTTGTTGCAAATGTTACGCTCAACGTCTTTGCCATTAATCATAATAATCGTTTCGTCCTCGGAAATTCATTTTTTCGTAGAAAAATCTTTTCACTTTCATTGAAATATTTCATCGTCTCTTTTTACCGCTTTGTTTAACATTTTTTTTTTTTAATTTAGCTTAAGTTTCGAGCGTCTGGTTAGGAATTTTCGATTTTATGGTTGCCACATCGCGGAAGACGTACTCTCCTAATAAATCGAAATCGAGCAGCAACACGAAGGATTCCAACGATGGCGAACCGAGGTATTCAGGTCGCAGCAAGGCCGAACCGCGTGTACAGTCGCAAAGTAAAAGTGCAGTGAAATAAAATGTAGGCTGTTACGTGACTCGAGGCGTCTCGCTCTAGGTCTGGACATTTCGGAGACTTTGGACGACCGTTTCTAACAGCTGTTCGATTGATTCCTGGTTTATCGAACGACATATACGGTTTTCCTCTTTCCATACGAAACACCTTCCACGACAATAGCACGTTCATCGTTTTTGAAAAGAAATGCACGATGACAATGGAAAATTGAATTGTACATTTTAATGTCCACGAAATATTATAAAATGATTGTAGTTGGGAGAGCGAATGAATTTTAGGAATGTCGTATCCTCCGCTTGTCCTCCGACAGAAATACTCGAAATTTTGAGATATGAAAAAAGATCTAAATAGTAAAGAAGATAATCTCGATGTTCGCAAATATATGGAAATTTTCACGATCGTTAATAGAACGTTCATGCAAACTGACATTTTTATGAACATAACTAAAGCGATGAAACTAGAATCCAGAGAAAATTATTACGAAGGTGAAAGATGAGCAGTTTTTAAATTCGTTACTTCCTCGATCGATCGACGTTGTATGTACGTATTGTCTTTTTATGTATTTTCTCTAGAGCTAAAACATATGCTGCGCCAGTCTCTTGCGAGAATAATCGAAAAATTATCGAATCCAAAGTCCTGTTGTTTAATCAGAACGTGGCATTGAAGTACAAAGACAGATAAAAATATAATTATCGTATTTCGCTCCTGTGATTTTCATATTTATGCGACCTGTTCATTTTTGCATTTTTATATTTCCCATAAATGTATAAGTATCCACGGTCTATACAATTATCAATAAAATTATTTATGATGAACCTGTTTCAGAATACGAAGAGTAGACAGCATTTTATTCTATGCATTCACGAAGCTTCGCCGCTGTTTTATGGAAAGGAGGCTAAACAAAATTTATGACCGAGTTGCCGGGCACGTTGCGCTCGTTTTAGCCGATTATTATAAAATGAAACGGCTGAAGCAATAATATCGTTCGCTATCGCTTGTACCACGATTCTCACCTACGCATTCATGACGAACGTGAAAAAAGGTGAGCACGTGGGTGTATTGGGTTCCAAAGGCTAACGATAACGACGACGAAAAAATACCGGTATCGTGGGTACACCCTGTGAAATACAAGCGTGGTTTTCTATCGACAGAAGAACTCGCGATACCACTGAGCTTATCATATTTTTTAAATTCAATATTTGGTTTGATTTTACTTCGTATTATCGAAATAAAATATTTCTACACATTGCCATCGAGAAATCCATCAAGGAATATCAAACATTTAGATATTTCCATTTTGAATATTTAATAGCTATTGAATAGTTAAATTCAAGATCGAATTACGATTGATTTAGCCTCCTCATTTACTTTTCCCTTTCGATAAATATTTAAACCTTTTTTATTATCAAAATAAAATACTTCTGGAAATTTTCATTAAGAAATTCATCAAAGAATATTGAACATTCAGATATCTCTATTTCTCTGAAGAGATAAATGCGTGATCGAATTACGCTGATAGTTTTATTTACAAATTTTCTAATATTTAATATACGTATTATGCATACGTATAATGAAACGAATGAAAGAGGATCGATCCACGATAGTTCTCGTTCTCGTTGGCCGGGAACGACGTGCACGCTCGATACAGGATTTACAAGTTTCCTAAAAGGAAGACACACACGGCGCGGTTCAACGTACCGATTATCACGATTCTCTTCTTTCCGCTGCGAGTGGAGGAAATTATTCAAGCGTCGGTAGTCGTCCCTATCGGTTTATCTCCGATTGACCAGCCGATCTTTCAAGCTCACATTAATCTTTCTCGCTAAACCCACGGCGGAAGATGAACCTCCTGTTGATTTATTGCGGAACGGTATCGCTGAAATATTTGAGAAACTACATACGAGGATACTCTTCCGGTGTCACCATCGCAATTCTATTTCACGGAAATCCTGAAGTATAAAGATGCGAGTTTCTATTAACGTTAGACCTATTGATTTATACGTAGGTATAGTAGAATATTATGTTTTATGAATATATTATCTACATATGAGAATTTTGTTGTGAAAAATTTTGTGACGAAAAATTATGTTAGAGTTGTGTAAAGTTTATAATGCAAAATATTTGCTGTGTGGAGATCTTTGTATTGCAATGTTTAATGTCTTATTTTATAAATTGAGAATGATATCAATTGATATCGATCAATTGATATCGGCAGCGTAATCCTTAACCAGTTAGCTGTTACGATGTAAAATGTGTTGTAAAAAGTAAGCGTGACGAGTATACTCGTCAAACACAGAGTACGTGTGGTTGTTATAACATAGAATTAAGTTGTAATGAAATGACTTTTATCTTTTAATTTTCTTACTGACAGACAGGCCTTGTCGTGACACAAAATATTGCCATTTCTTCGTGACGAGTATATTCGTCAGAAACAGCTAACTGATTAATTATTATTATACGGTCTTGGAATATCCCAAACGTTATTACATAATCACGGTAACATCTCCGTAACAGTTTTGTCTCTCACTTTTATTATTTTATTTCGTCGAATATTTTTCTTTTCTTTTTCTTCTTAAATTGTCTTCATTCTCCGAAACCTAAAATTGATATACGACGATTAGTAAGAAATATATGACAAAATATTTATAAATACAATAATAGATTACTAAAATTTAAAGACTGTAGAAGATAGTTTCACGTAGATTGCTAATTATTATAGATAAAGTAAAAAGAAATGTATATTAACATTTAATCATACGCTAAAACTGATAATAAACAGTACTACTACTAGTACAATACTGTACAGTCATCGAATATATTTATCATATAGCAGAAAGTGTTTTTATTTGCTATATGAAATTAATTTTCTAACTATATTGTGGGATTTTCATGCATTTATACGAAAGCGTCCAATCTTACGCGTTTAAAAAAAAATTCGAAAGTGCAGAATTGCGATAGAATGCGCGTTAATACGAAAAAAATATATGAAATATTCAAAGTATAGTCTCTTCTGCATTACACACTTGGTAAGCAAAACAATTTTCGATCGACGTTCTATTTTTTTAATCATATCCTTAAAAATACGAATTCGCATAAAGATCCGCATTCCATTTATGACCATCGCGGGAGCGAATATTCTCTTCTTCTTCGATGGTTTCGTGGTCAAAGAAACGCTGCCGCGGCGTCGTTACAAATTCCTTAGCGATCGTGCAACAGGTTCGTTTACGAGGCGATCGATCGATCGTATGGTCGTTTTCGAAGCGAAACACGCGTCGAACACGACGTTGCACAGGATCCTAAATTTACGAACGATTCAATCCCATGCGATTTGAAAATAGTCTGAATATTCCATGAAATTAGACGTTCTCCAGGGTGTATATGAGGCTATGGGGTTATATAGGGGTATATGAGTTTCGCGTATTCGTGCATTGAAGCTTGGAAATTGAGAAGTTGTAAATGCTTGGAAAGTTTGACCAGATCCGAACGGTTGAAGAATTTGACAAATTTGAGGAATTTCGAGATATACGATTTTTTTTTAAGTGGTTTGACAAACCTGATAAGATTCTGATAAATGCGGAAGACTTGATTGAAACGTGCAAACAACGCGGTTGATCCGAAAGATTAGAAAACTTTAATTTCTTAATATTCCCTGTCTGACCGTAACAAATTCGCGAAACTCAGTATTTTTTTTAGATATTTTATAAAATAAATCGAACGAATGTATTATTAGGTATTTGTAAAATGACTTCTAAGTAACGAGACTCGGTATATTCTGGATATTGCATAAATTTTAAACCAGTACCGTTAACATTAAGTTATGACATCAACGAAGTATAAATCACTGTTCTCATACGCGGATCATCCTTGTCGATAATTCTTTCCGTAATTGTTTTGAAATTGTACTCGTTTTGCCTTCAACGCAGCAAGCGATCCGCTACATAAGGATCCTGTTCGTTATCTGTTCAAGAACGTTCTTTTTCACGGTAGAAATGAAAAATGACACGCATAACAGTACCGGTTAATTAAAGCGTAACTTACGTCTTACGTAATTAATAACCGTCTAGATAGCCGATGTAAGCGGCGAATCAAAATAATGTAAGCATGATAAGCTCGTAAACGATACTCACGTTCAAGAAGCAACGTCTCGTCTTGCTTGAATCGCAGTATTTAATTAATAGAGTCCGATAGAAAAGCGGCGAGTACAAATCTCATCTCAAGCGTATTTCGTTACATTCGTTGCAACATAAACGCATGAGTTATCAGTCTTTTACCATAATGAACAGGGGATTAATAAACGATCGCTTGAAAGTACAGCCATTAACACGCCCAGAGACTAAATTCGTTTATTTCGCCATGTAAAGTCTCAAGGTTCGGGCTGTATCAACGAAAGAAATCACTTAAAATAGAAAAAAAAGACAGTTCTGAAACAAAAATGCAAGGTATGGGAACATTTACGTTTTAAATACAGCCTTTACGTGTACCCTTAACAAAGTACAAACTACTAGACGGTTGCTGGGTTTGGTGAATTAAAAATTAATTATTCCTCAATCCCTTATCATACGATTAAATTAATTACTGATAGAGATAGTTTTTATATATTGATAGAAGCGTACGAATCTTTTTTTTTTATAAACTATACATTTGTAAAATTGATATAAGAATTTTAATGGTGGCAGAACGATATTCCACGTTCCTATTAGAAAATATTGGAAATATTTATTAGGCACTGTTTTTATTCGACAACATATCTCCGCATATTGCAAACATGTATTAGAAAATTATACCTATGCCAGCATGTACTAAGTTTTTTTGCTAGAGAATAGTTTACATAATACATCGTATAAGGAGAGATTGAAAAAAATTACAGGAAAAGAAAGTTGGACTTTATGTCAGCAGCTATGGGTTAAAAGTAACTTTTCATATAAATGCTGTATAATTTATAGGATTCAATTCGATGTACATATACATCGCGTAGACCAACATATATGTATACAAGTTGAAGCTAAGATAGGATTTACAATCACTGTAAAATTTAAATATCGTTCATTTGTCATTAAAGGGTTGAAAATCTTCTTTAGAAAAATGATTAGACTTAATTGTACGATCTTCCTTGTACTTGTTAAAACGTCCTTGCATTGTAAGAAATGCGTAATCGTTCTCCATGATATGTATGATATCTATCAAAAGGAATTATCCTATGATAATCTGTCATACAAAAAAAAAAAAAAAAAAAACAGGGCTAAACAAACGTGTATCTTTCAGCGTTAAATGTGTTTATTGTGAAATACACACACTGCATCAATCTTTCACGTAACGCCGATAAAAGTAATCGAGTATCGTGACGCTAACAAGCAATTTACATTTTTTTTTCAAGGGTAAAAGGGAAGTATGTATTCAATTTCCTCCACTTTAACCAAAACAAAGAAAGGACATAATTCGAAAGTGTCCAATCAAATGCGATCAAGGTTTCAATAACCCGAGACCTTGGCATCGTGTACTTTCGTTTTGCACGAGCCAACACGTGTCACAATATAGTAAATATCGTGGAAACGGATTAAGCTTTTGGGTAATTTTCATCGGCCATTATTTCGGTATGTCATTTCAGGCACAACCGTGTTATTAATTAATTCGATTAAGCGTACCGCCGATATTGGTTCATCGCCAAATGGAAAGAGATAATGAGGCAATTTGAGAGAGAGAGAGAGAGAGAGAGAGACGAAAAAAGAGGAACGTGAGAAAGTTCTTATGATCGAGCGAAACGCGAGCAATTATCGTTTATCTGCATTGTACGGTCATCGATCGGCAAAATGGGCAGTACCGTTCGATCGTTCGACTTAATACGCAGATCGGTTCCGCGTTTCACGATCTTCTCTCTCATGATTTACAATTCGTACTTTTGTTTTGCAGGATATGTCTATGTATAATCGTTCAGAAGTACCTGGAAATACACTCATGGACGTTCTTTTTCGACAAGATATAATTTGATATAATTATAAATGGTAAATAATAAACGAAGACTATACAATTACATTCTACGTTATTAGTTTAGCATTATATGACACGATGAAATTGGTTTCATGGATATGTAATGAAACATTGCCGCTTGCAAGAATGAAAATACGTCATAGTAGAATGTTTTAGCCAGGTTTATCACAGAATATTCTGGGAAAGTTCTTTATCCCCGTTTAATCTGTAAAACATAAATCAGATACATTATCTGGTCTCTGAGACACAGATCAGATAAGGAAGATTTTTTAAATTAATAAAAAGACTATGAATACCATGTACATGGACGAATCGCATATTTAATTTGAATACACTGTCGACCAAGTTTTTAAACAAACAGTTCGAATTTATTATTTGTTAATAAATATAAATTCTATTTTCTTTCCTAATAAATTCTCGGCGAGTTTACATTATTCGTTGAATCTGTAAAAGTATGATGAGTATTGCTTTTAGCCATTAATTTTCCATTAATATATATATATATATATCTTTTTTACTTAACATTCATGTTGCTACAAACCAGTTACAGTGTTTTAGATGTTTATCGACAATAGTATATAGCCTGAAGCAAGGAAGTTTGACAAGGACACAAGACTTTAATAGAACATTCTTGCTCTGATTATAAATGATTGATGATTATATAAGAACATACAGAAACATACTGAAATATATACAAGAAACGCTAAACTCTGTAACACAATTTTACATCGTTTAACGTACGCAAAACTTAAAATTTAAAACGATAGATACAGGTTTATGAATTTATGACTGGAGTGGTCAAGGATCGCAAAGGGGGAGTCGATGAAAGTTCATGGAGATACGAATGACTCAGTTAAATTAGTTGAAAGTTCGGGATGATTGAAAAGAATAACAGGGTTTGATCCATATAATCGTATCTCTGTCCTGATACGCGCGCAAGACGCAGAGTCATGGTCAGAACAGGTAGCTAAATACGCGTTTTAAGCGCATCTGTTTATTATTTTGGCCACGTTTATCGCGAGACGAAACGGCGAACAACGAACGCGACTTTAACCTATTAAACTTGATTAATCCAGGCTGTCAGCGGAAACAACTTGGCTGAGAAACTACGACGAGGCACGGCGGCACATCGCCTTGAGAACCGAGAGGAGAATCAAGCAAGCGAGCTCGAAGAGAGTTTAATCGAAGGAAATAAGAAATGACGGAAGGATAATGAGAAAGTTTAAACGAATTTCACTTTTTAGCCGACTCAGCAGTGATCTTTGAACCTTCTGCGATCTAATCCTGTTCTTGCTTTGTTAGAAAAGGTCGAAAAAAAAAAATGACTTTGACGCAACGCGATGAAATAGAACAGTGTTTTATATTTCTCCGCAAGAGAATTGTTTGGTGCAGGAGAAACACGATTGGACTGAAAATGACCTAAGGGATTTGTAATCAGGGGCGCTGAAGATGAATTTATTAAGACTAGAAGAAGTTCATTGTCTCTAATTTTTCAATTCTACGTTTCAATTTATAATTATGGACATTGAACGAGATGTATTTGCACTAAATTACATAGGTAAAAAAGAAATTCTGTGAAGCAAACACGGCTGATACAATCTTTCTAAACATCTCTGAAAATTTTTTTGACTGACTTTAGCATTCTCCTCTGACACTTTAGAAACCGCACAATTTTTGTTAAAGAAATTTCTTTTTATCTTCAATCGACTTTTCGATTTAATTTTTTTCGGGTTAGTTTTCAAGGGGTCGAAATTTGAAGGGTGGTTTCACTCTTAAACTTGAATTACCGCAGCTAGAAAAAAAAAAGGATACGTATCTAATATTTTTGGCTGACTGTTCTTCGAGCCTACAATGTTTCATCCAACTCGAAGGTACCATACGCGTCCTTTCTTCTAAAGCGACGGTGGAAGACAAGGAAATCTTGTTTTCATGACCAGCAAGAACGCTGAAAGGGCGGAAACACATGAATGATCGTTAATTAAATGGATATTTTATTGAACAAAATTTTGACATAATCTTGTACAAAGGCAATTGGAATAATTTTGCGCTTCGTTCGTAACATTTATGGGAATCCTCGTTATGCGAATAAATATAAAGCGGGTAAAGGTTCATAACGAAAAAGAAGAAAACGACGAATGACGATGAAAGAAACATAAAATGAGAAACAGAATCTCTATTGTCAGCTCGATAATTGCTTCGATTCCAAATTAGGAATTTAAATTAACATAACATTTCGTTCAACGATACTCGACCGATGTCGACAGATCGTATCATTCAATGAAGGCAGTCGAGTTCCGTGAATGGATTCGCGTACTCCAATAAGCGAACCAAGGCTGTTAAAATTTGTATTTTATTCATATTGAAATCGAATTCATACCTGAGAACCGTATCATGATAGTATAGAGGCCAGAAATTTCGGGCGTTCGAGGTCATTCGTTGTCCATGGTATTTATAATTTTTACTTTTACTTTCCTTTCAAACGTGTTTGAACACTCTCGTAACCCTAACTTCTGTCTTCTCTCCTGTCTCTCCTTTCTACGTAATTAGTGAAACCAATTATCGGAATTATACAAAGAATTGTGCAACAAAACGACACAAACAAAATAGAAAGAATTTATAATATTATAATATTTAATAGTAACAAGTACAATAACAAGGAGATTGTACAGAGTCAGCATAATTGTAAGGGGGACCTTAATTTTGACTATAGTTGACGATTGCACGATATTTTATTGAATAATATTAGTGAACTGATAAGTTAGAATTAATAGATTATAGATTTCTCTTTTATAATTTTGCAGTTTCGTCACATAGAATGATAAAATGACTGGTAATCTGTAAAATTCATTTGTAAATTTATCTGGTAAGAGAATTCGATAATACTGGTAACTTGCGATTCGCGAGGTTCCACCGATAATTAAGTAATATCATAATTGTGCCAAAAGGGCCTGCATAAATTAATTTGATACCTTTTTTCATCAAACTCGGATATTTATTCGTAAAAAGCCAAAATACATTTTCGAATTTTCGAGAACGTCGAATTACATGATTTCCTTCTAATTTGAAGAAAGTATTATGAATTCTGATTATAAGAATTTGTTATAAAACTAATAGCGTGCTAACTATCGAAACAAAATATAACGTAATTAAAATTCTCGAAAATGACGTAAGTGCAACAGAAATAGCAAAAATATATAACGTTGAAAAAGCTATAATCATAGTCAATAAAAAACACGAAACTGAATATTAGCACGTACATTTCTCTGGTGCTGGCAACAGTAGAGAAACTGTAAATATTCTGATGTAACGAAATGATCTCATCGCGATAAAGACGATAATAACGACGATTTTACAGAAACAGCAACAGCAAATGAAAGTGGTAATGAAGTAACTTCTCGGCCGAAGCGTTCGTGGTATTCGGAAAAAGGCTTCGACGCTTCGAAATACAAAAAGAACGTATTTGAATTAAATGAAACTTCATATCAGAAAAGTGTTTTATTTTACTATCCGAAAATTTCGTTGTTTCGATAGTTTTGTCTCCCTATTATTTCGAATAAATCAGGCTATACCGTAATTACCTAGTAATTGCCAAGTACTTACTATTTTCCAACGTGTCTTTCATACGACTACAAACATTTGATACTACGAAAACGAAATGTTACATCTAATGAAAAGACGCTTCATAGCAAACTAACAATATGTCCAGATACTTTCAGTAGTCACTGTATAATCGATTAAATATAAAGTCATTGAACGTGTTTATACACATAATATAATAAAAATAATATCACTTATCGAGTACACAAAGGACTCAAGTGTCCCTAATACTGGAGGGTTACGACTTTGATTGTCAGACGGCCTTGAACGGCCGAAAACTCGCGACCTCCGCTTCGACTGTTGCAAACCAGTCGTTGTCACGCGTCACGATCGCAAATCCCAGAGGTGATAATTTCCAGGAATGCCGGATCTCTCCGTACGGCCTCGTCCGCGCTTTCCTCGCGGATTCGAGCGTCAGTTTCCAGATCGTAAACTCCCGGGAAACCGCCTGCGATCGCCTTCACCTTTGAGGCCCGTCCACGCTGTGTCGCAGAAAAATATCGTTGGATCCGGTACCCGATCGGCCAGCTACCTATCGCGTACTGCCTCCGCTCGATCCTTCCGTCTTACAGTCAACACACTGTCGTTCTACACATAGGAGGGGGCTCGTTCTTTGTTATTCGTTATGATCGTTGATCGACCATTGAAAGGATCGTTAATTCCCTTCAATGTACACTTTTCGTCGTTGTTTTTATTTCACGAGTGGTCCGAATCAATTCTGACGATTTATCGTTCGATGTCTCTGCCAATGTACGGTTGCGTATGGAAGAAAGTTTAAATTTAGTTTTTAATTTTGTACTGCAAGTTTGTTACCGCGTTGATAAGTTCTCTGGTATATAGTTGTTGTATCTATTAATTACTCTTATCAAATATAAGGCTGTTTTTGTTGTTACATCGTGGTGTCTTCTTTCATGTTATCATATTGGTAACAGTCGTCTATTCCATGGTGTATAATATTTGTATCTCTTCTATGGTCTTGTTAAATGCAATTCCGTTCTGTCAAAAGACGATGTCCTTTTCTACCTGTTTTATTAAAATTCTTTCGTCCGGTGCTTATTCCATGAACATTCCCTCTTTCCCTACGACCGAAACACGCAAATGCGAGTGCAATGCGAAATGATAGAATACGAGATTTAAATCGTGGAACCGGGTCATTTTATAGCGTTGGCTAGAGTTGCGAATTGCGTACAACTACGTTGCAGCGAATCGCAACTTCGAAACCCTCGAAGCGATGCATCAGCGAATTGAGAAGTCAATGAACGGGATAGCGCAATGAATTAAATTGATCGGCTGCGTAATGGAGATAAATTGAAGAAGCACAGGCGAATTAGAAGATGCGCGTCTCGTTTGTAGGACTTATATATCGTTTCGAGCTCGAGTGGACGGAACGCACTTCTTGTCTTTCGACGGATTCATCTTACGAACATGAAATTCAAAGAAAGGTAATTATTAATTTAGAAAGATAGTAACAATTGTAGGCAAATTCGTATTCACGAAGACTGTATATTGGCAAGTCATACATGTTATATTATTTAACAAAAATGAAACAAACATGTCAGACTTAAAGAGATCGAGATTGTATTATTCGTTTTCAAAAATCCAATACTCGTCGAATTAACGAGTCTTTACTCTATTCTCATCTCATCCGACAAATTTTTTAACGTATACCAAATCGTGTAGCAAACAATGATAAATATTTTGTACTTTTGTACTTTTAAAATCATACGTCTCGAAAGATAGTTTATCGATTTTAACGAAATCAAGAGTTCCCAACAAACTCACATAATCAAAACTCATCGAATGTACGAGTCTTCGTTGTGCTTCTACCTCGTCCAATAAATTTTCTCGTCTACATGCCGCACCAATACCTTGTCAAATTGCGCGTAAGACTTGTATTTTCAATTCCTAATTCTAACAAACAGTTCGTCTAATTTAATCCTCTATGAATCAACAGAATCTTCTATCGAATTAACGAGCGCAGAGTAACGGTTAACTCATCACAACCATAAATATACCTGGCCACGTTGAGCTAATGAATCTTCTACACCGTTGGTTCACCGGATTTAACAAGAATAACAAACGGCAACGAAGACTGCTAGTCTCTGACAAGCGTTGTGACACGGTCGCTGTCAGACGTAACCGTGAGAAAAAAAGGCCCTGCAGCGAGGAAAGAGAGAAGAGGAGACGGTGAAGGTGAAGGAAGCAAAAGTAAAAGCGGACTGTGTGCATCTCGAGTGGAATGGAGCGATAGAGTCGGTGCATGGCAAACGAGCAGACCGATTGCGTCTTGGCAAAAGCCGGAATCCGGTCCGCGATGAGCACGCGCGTTATCTAACGAGTATCACGACCCCCTGTGCGATGGACGCCACTATATCGAGGCATTATTCCTCTGTGTCTTACCATTTGTTACAATTTATCGCGTCCAATCGAGAGGAAACGTCCTATCGCTAGTTTTCTTCATCTTGGATACCGCAACAAGATGTTTGTACAGTAAATACTTATACACGGTAAATAATTATAACGAAAAGATATAGAAGCCTTAATAACGATAATTTTATCTACGACGTTTAATTTAATCTACGAAAATGTAATTTTTCTACATTTCGGAATTTTTCTAATATTTTTTTCTTTGCAACGTTTGTTCGGTTCGATGGACAGACGAGACTCAACGGCTGATGGAGAGAATCAGCGACATACAGAAAATCAGCTAATTGAACATGAATTTACACCGACTACACATCGGATTTACAAAAGTTAGCAGCCAACTTATTAGTCCTTTATCTCTAGAGAAAGCAATGAAATCTAACGAGTATTTGAAACAACTTGCAACCCTGGAAAGGAAATCAGAAATTCTAGAAATACAACTAACCGAAACATACGGAACACACGATACGAACAGCAATAGTCGAAAATAAACCAGGAGAATACAAACGCCGAGTCAATAAAATAGCCCCATTACCTATCGACAACGAGGAACAAGAACATACGGAATAAATAAATGGTGCGGGTACAATATTTCGGTCATCAACAGAGTGTCGTACCGTACGGGTGAAATACTTCAGTCATCAACAGAATGTCGCGCCGTGCTGGTGAAATACCTCAGTCTCAACAAGATCTTAGCACCGCCGTGTTCACAACATCCACTAACATACAACAAGTGCAAATAAGGTGCCAAATTACACTGACACTTACTAAATATTAGATTGTCCGAAATAATAGACGCGCAATGTTTTCTGTTTTGTAGTATTTTGTCGAATTACGTACGAACCATTTTGTTCCGTTGAGATAAACACCGCGACATTTTACGATTAAAGAAAGATACTTTCCGGACAACCTAATATTAAACCTCCTCCACCTTGAGCGTTAAGTCATTCAAGGTACGCGACATCGACCGATCGGTTTGACCTGACCGGTTGCTTTTTAGTCGATAATTCGCAATAACGTTCGCAATGTTTATAACGAAGGGAATAATTAACCTTTAAGATAAAATTACGCTCGAAACGCAGTATCGTTTAATTTTTTTAAACTTTTTTAAATTTAAAATTGAAAATTTTGTTTTTCTTGCAAGATACGTAACAACGAAAGGACATTCGAGATTGTTGTAAGAATAAAACGACGCTTGAAATTGTCGTTATCGTTGCCTAATCTCGACATTTTCGAGACAAGTATGATATTTAGAAGGAAAGGAAAAATAAATAACCTCTGTTTGCTGTTGCGATCTTAAGATTTCTCAATATAACAGATAGCAGATAAACTATGTGATACGTATTCTACGCTTTTGACCTATTTTCATGTAAAATAACATGCTCTCCGTGATTGTCCATTCGTATCTACTATCCAGTCATGTGTATTTGACAAGTTTTCAAACTCGATATTCTTGAAAATGAAGCTTCGCATGAAAAAATATTATTCTAGATTTTCGATTTATTTTTCGATGTAAAGTAACTTCCAGTTCGATCTTTTCGCGCGTCCTGCCACGCTCTGTTCGTTGACGGTTTCATAGAACAAGATAGTTTCGTAGGGCTTTAAATAAACGGTTTAAACAGTTATGCTGGACGATTTAATTAAAATTAGTTTCGTTTAAAGAAAAGGAACGTACCTCCCGTGAGAGAAAGTTGAAATTTTTAAAATATCAAATACTTTGAATATCTTGCGGAGAACTTGAGAGGCGCTGACTCGAAACATTCTGGAAACGTGTGGAATGTTGCGATTAAGCGGGGAAGTCTCTCGTGGAAGATCATGAAGATTTCTAGAGAATCTGTAAACTCACGGCAATTCTATACCAAGTGTTTTAGATTGTTTTTTAATGCTTTAAATATTCAAAGGCAGTAACAGTGCCCCATGTACTTTCATCTTCTTTATCCTTCGCAAAAAAATTTTAAGAACTTCATCAGTCTCTTCTTTAAATCTTAATGCACCTTTCAGACGTTTCATTTTTATCAAATTCGTCTTTATCTGATTTTCAATCGTAGAGGAACGTTAACAAAATTGACAGACTTTTGCATCTAAATCCAAAACGTTTGTGATGCGGTCTTTGATCTAGATATTTTTGAATTTTTCTTTTTATTTCTTTTCTTTTCAAAATAATACCATCTGTCCGTGATTCGCTTGTTACTTGGAAGAACGATATTAAATTTGAATATCGTTATTAAAAATCAGAATTAAATATACTTATATATTTGAAGTTTGTGTTTCACATCGACCAATGGTAGATTATTATAATTCAAAATTATAAATTTTTCTATCTCTAAATACGAAGAACCCGTATGATTCTATATCTTTAAGATCCACAAGATCGCCGATGTCCTTTTACTCAGAAGCTCGAGGCTCGTTTCACAAACAAAGATCGAAATCATCGAGAAGAGAATCGACATTTGTTGAGAAACACATTGCGCTAGTTTCACCGTAGATTTTAACTTCAGTTCTTTTTCCTTTTTCTTTTCTATCGAATAACGTTGCCCCTTTCGGATTACATACGAGATTTCTTAATCTTTTACCAACTCAAGACCTTTCTCGCTTACATCAACGTATATTATGTTCATATCTATTTCTAGTTTAATCTAAAAAAACAGGACAAGATAAACCTTTAATACGATGAACAAAATTAAAGCTATTTTATGTCTATTTTACAACTATAGCAACATTTATAAGTTAGAAGCTTAGACTTTGAATCTTTGCTTGGTTTCGCCACTTTCTCTTTTCACCTGCTCTTTGAGCTTCTACTTTCGATCAGTCTTTTCATTCGTTCTATATTTCTTCCACTATCGTTCATCAATTACTTCACCGATACTTACCCTCATTGCTTCACATATTGTCATCATATGCAATGCAGTTTCTTCACGTGTCCCGCATATCCTGCGCATCTTCTGCTCGGTATCCATCTGCTAGCCTGCCACCTTCGTTTCTTAACTTGAATCTCGTCGACATTTTTAGCTTTCCTGTCTTCCCTTTCTCCTGCAGATACCTTGGTATTGCTTCGTTGCTCCATCTGATCTTAATTTTAGTTTGAAGCTGCTATGGATCTTTGAACGGAGCGTTTTTTTCACGTGATTTATGGGATAGGTAGAGCTGCATTAATGCCAATGCACGATCATTTTAGAAGGAAAGATAGTCGGCGGCGAACGTCAGACGAGGAAACCAGTTGCTCTCGGTTCGTTTCGTAGGCATACGAAATTCAGTCGGCGGTTGATTATTCCTTGTTCATGCAAATGTATGCGAGCGCGTGAAAAGCGAATTTTACGAGTTTCAATCGCTGCCACCAACGCGTTCAAACGCATTCCGTGGACCAACTGACCGTGACGTCCGAACTTTTAACGACATTTAACGTAGATCAGTCGCGCGAAACGCGATCGCCTTCGAAAATTCTGGCTAGAGACTTCCACGCAACCGGAAGTCACCGCTCACCTCGTGCCCTTTGAAATGATCGAGCCACTAGAGAAAACCGCGGATTCGGGCAAAGTAAAGGAATCTTCAAAGCGATGGAACGTGTATTGACGAAGTATATAGGGAAATTCGAGGCGAATTCCAAGAGCTTTCTATTTACTTCTGAGAGTAAATTGGTAAATAGACGATTCTAGATTTAGATTTTACTGTTCTAGCGAAGTATTTCCGTTTGCTGCGATGATTTGGAAAATTGTAAATCCGAGGAACACCGAATTTCCCGATTTTCAATTCGGCGAATCTTTCGCAGCTTCGAACTTTTCGACTTCGTACTTCTCGACCTTTTTCCAAACTTTGAAACCTGCGAGCTTGCAAATTTCCAAATGATCAAATTCGCAGATTAATAACGCCGATAAATTGCAAATTTTTGACAATAACATCAGTAAGTTAAAATATTCATTCACCAATTCTATTGTATCGTAACTTCGTCTTGCAAACGGTTCTAAAGGCTAAAATTATACTAATGCAAATAAATTATTTTCATATTTCATATGGAATTCTACATCTTTTCCTTAAAAGCAATCGCGTTTCATCGTAATCGGAACTCTGTTTCGCTTCGTTTTGTAAATTGTAAATCGTTGACAGAAGATATCCTAAATTACAACAGACGATACGTACACATACACGTTATTCTATCCGTATAAATAAATTACTACGATAAATATTTTTCAGTATCCTTCGTAAAATTTACAATTTTCTCGTAAGCAAATCATTTTTAAGTTCCTTACTCGCGGACATCGCCGACTATTTAAACTTCTGCGCTCGAAAAACGCGTCGTTCTCTTTCGAAATCGCGTCGTTTCTTCCGAAGAAACGAGCGATTCGAAGGCATTTGTCAGTGACAAAGCTGAACGCGGTTCGATTGAAACGGCGGCGGGGACAGATTGGAAGGTTAAACGAAAATTAACGAAACGTTGTCTAGCATTGAAACAGGGAAATTCCTGGAACGTGCGCCGCGGTCGCGTTCGAACAACTGGAGCAATCCGGCGGCGAAGTTGCAACAGAATAATTGCGTTCGAAGTTTTGCGGCGACCTTGCGTAACTACGATCCGAAGCCGGCATTTAGGAAATCGCTAGGAGAAATTTATTCATCGCCTTTAGCCTCGATTGTTTCTCGTTCACCGGCTCCATTTTCTCTTTTCGTCTTTCCTTTTTTAACTTTTGTTCCTTTCGTTTCCTCCAGCCGATGATCGAAAGATCGAAGCAAATTGGAGAACATATGGCAATAATACAACGAAATTATTTTTATTCATTTTCCGATTATTAGGGAACACGACGAAGCGGCATCTGCTTGTTTAACGTAATCAAAAAAGACAGATAATTTGTAAAACTCGATCGTATCGATCAGCTGCGTATTTCGTAAATTGAGAAATTTTATCTTCTAACTACGTAATTAGTGCCCGATTTATTAAACAACGAACAATTTGTTTATACAAGTACTATACTTGTTACGAAGGGATAATACGAATAATTGTACTTACAATAGGTTTTTAATTTTAACGTCGTCACTCTTGTTCACTTTCCTCTTGTTTCTTTGAAAAAGTGAACAGACGATTCATTATATTTTTTTGTATAAATGGTTTCTGATCTAGGTTTAATACAGGTTTCCTTTATTTTTTTTTATAAAAAACACTGGTTCTTTATTTGTAGGGATTACTGAATCTTGTAGATTTTTGTTTAGAGACGTATAAAGAATATCTTATGCTTTTTCAACTCAAAGTAGCGATAAAATAGCTGCGCAAAATTTGATCTTTCCACGCGTGAACTTATTAAACCTGGAAGAATGAGCAGACGTGTGTGATCATTGGACGTTAACGATCCAAGTTCAGAACAGTATACATTACGAGATTTTGTTACAGCATATTACACACAGTATTAAAAACAGTTAAGAACTGTTAAAAATCCAACAGGAAATTAATAAGATTATTCTTCGATGAAATAAAAATTTAGCGTTTTACTCGCGACTAAACTTGATCTATTAATGGGAACGTTCGTTAAAAATTCCAATCGAGGAATAATCCTGGCGATATCTGCTTAGAAAGGGGGAAAATTGGAAAAGTTTACAACTGGCTGAAAAAGTTACACCTCGATGAAATACACGAGCAGAGGAAATCTGCATAACGAAGCACAGGATTGTCCGGAAGAAAAAAAAGAACGCGGCTAATATTCTCGGTGTTTACATGATATTTATTTTCATGTTTTATAGGTAATCCTTATAACATTTCTTACATATGGGAATATATATTCATGGGCAAGTCAGAGAAATAAAAAAAGAAGTAAATCGCCGCCCACTTACGCACTCTTCGAACTCATCTTACAAAATAGCTCTCTCTTTCTCTCTCACACACGTTCTATATTACTTACATCGCATATATGCACATATAATATTTATGTATTCCCTATTACAAATTAAATATTATACGTATATATATATATATATATATAATATTTCTCCATCTCTTACATTCTTTTCGTTTATTATTTTTCCACATTTACTTCGCCTTTTTTTTTTGTAGATTTTCTCCTTAGTATACAAACGGGTAATATTAAACTTCGCTATTTATCGCCGCAATATCCTCTTATCAGTTAATCGTCGATGATCGATTAACAATAGCAATCATCATCGAGTCTATTTATTTCCATACGCCTTATGTGCGTGTGTCGTTGTCTCACATTTTCCTTTGCCTATCTCTATCGTGTAATCTTTTATATTACCCTCCCTTTTTCATCCGTTTTCTTTCTTTTCTTGTTCTTCTTTGATACACGCGTTCGAAAAACAGACAAGTACAGTTTGATCGGGTCGTTTCCAGGGAAACGATCACATTTTTCGAAGGGAAAACGGATTCTATTGAAGAGGAGAGTAAAAAAAAAAAGCGAATCGCAAACAATTTCGTCGTCTGTAACCGGAAGTCTGTCGAAAATCTAGGTCCGCCGACGAAGATGAAGAGCACTTC
Source organism: Bombus haemorrhoidalis (assembly GCA_014825975.1). Lineage (NCBI taxonomy): Eukaryota > Metazoa > Arthropoda > Insecta > Hymenoptera > Apidae > Bombus > Bombus haemorrhoidalis. The sequence continues at coordinate 4,611,311 of CM026164.1, read as the reverse complement.
CGGTTAGTCTAGACTATAATTGAAAATCTTGCTTTCTTCGCGATAAGCTTGTGGTTTCTTCTTTTCTTCTTTTCACGCGCACTCTTCGTAATCTGAACAGATATCTTCGAATTTTAGAAAAGAATTTGTAGATTAATTATAATATTAATTACGATCTCCGCAAAGGATGACCTTATTTTTCCTGAATATTTCTTAAATCCCTCGCAAACCAAATTGGGAATCGTAAAAAGAAATTGACGTAAATTTTGTTAAAATTTACGGAATTGTATAATAATTTTGGGGGAAGAAAGTTTGAGTAGGCGATCGTTAAGATCAAAGTCTGGTTGGAAATTACTGAAGAATATGCATCTTTGTACGATATTTTCGTAGGAAACAAAGAAACATTTAGAAGAGAAAAAGAGTTCGATTATCGTAATTGCAGTGCAAATTATATTGCGATTTCTCTTGTTCAAGTAAGTTAAAAAGGATCTCTGTTCCAGATTACAACGTACGAACTTACAACCAAAGATATCATTTGATTATGCACAGAATTATAGTAAATCGAATTCCCGTTACGTAAAAGCGGAAATGAATCGCGAGAGGTCGAACATTTATACTATATATCTGTTTGAGCTTCAAATTGTAAATTCTGTCATTTGAAGTGATTCATCGTTGATTCGAGTATTTTATACAGCTTGTAATTTATTTTTACGCTTCTTTCTTATATTTTTCTGCTTTACATACTAATTTTGATACTTCTTTTTCTTGATTTCTCTTTACTTAATTATTAACCGATTTATACTTATATATTACTACACTATGTTGGCTGAATACAATGATTGCTCAACCTCCCTTTATTCGCTTCTTTTTTTTTTTTTTCTTCTTCTTATATATAATCTTTGTTTCTTTTGGCTTTTCTATTTTTGACATTGTGACAATCAAATTGGGTTTCGTCTTTTTCAAACGAAACTCCACGTTTGTCGATATAATAAAATACACAAGCTTTATACGTAAAGAAATTCAATTTTAAAACGACCAACCCATTGGAATTGCGCTTAGAATCGAAACAACATAAAACTATTTGATCTCTTCGATCGTAAAAATGTTCATTCTTTGAAAAAATATACGAAACAACGAGACGTTGCTAGATTAAAAAAATAATACGACGCGTTTCATATAGAAACGTTCGTCATCAGTGTCACCGATTTCATTACTTGAAAAATAAAAAAAAGGGGAAAACGTCATTGCTCGACATCGAAAACTAACGGTTAACTCAACCACGATCTTCGAATTTTTCTATTCTCGTTTCGGTAAATAAAAAGACCCTTAATATTTCGCATAAAATTGAAACGAGAATTCTAATAACGATTCTCTCATATTTTCTTCAAACTTAATCAATTTTTTCCAACGACCAAGAAATACGAATCGAATCGAAAACGTCTGGAAGAGCGTAGTAGAGTTAAATTCCAGTGGGTGGAATCGAACACCGATCTTACATCTAGAACGGCACGTTCTACGCAAGAATCCACGAAACTAATAAAACGTTCTTTTAGAAACAAAAAGAAAAATCCATTTCTCTGAACATATAACGCGAATGTTCATTTATATCTTTGCTAACAGGAAACGTGGCATTTTTTTTATGAAAACATTACATAGAAAGAAAATCACTTTTTTTTTTTACTATCATCAAGCGGACAGATTAAATTGCATCTTCTGCCTTTCCACGCGATTTTTCATTCGAATAATTATATTCCTCCCCTTTCCATTCAATCTTTCACGAGAAACTCGATCTTCTGCATTTCCACGCGATTTATCAATAAAAATGCGATTATCACCCTTCTTAGGCAATTTTTTATTCAAATTCGTAAATCTTTCCCACCTTTTCACGCGATTTATCGTTTAAACTTATTCCCTTTTTTCCCGTAATTTTTCAATTCAATTCCGTCCCGTCTCTTTTCACACGATTTCTTCTTTTCACCACAAAGTCGTCGTTGCTTAAACAAAGCAAAACCGTCGAAGGAGCGACAGAACGGTGATGTTGACAGTGGAGCAGCGAGCGGAAACGGACACAAGTGTCGTCGCGTCTCCTCGATCTACGTATCTTCTCCTCGTCGAGTGATGCCAGATCGAGAAATGCTTCCCTTCGTTTCGTCCTTTCCGCTTATGTGCTCATAATATCCTCACACATCGTGTAAACATCCGAGAAAAAACGGTTCGCCTGTACTCTCATCTTCTTTTACGCTTTTTTTTCTTTTTTTCTTTAATTTTTTTATTCGTTTTAAACAATGTATCTGAGAAGATCGTGCGCGTGTATCGTTTAATCGTTTAGTTTGATTAATTCGCACGTTTTAAGTCGTACTTAAGGTGGTGGCTAAATCGCCTGGTACAAAAGAAGTCGAGGGAGAATATCTGGCATCACCGAGGATCCCGCGAAGGAATGACAACTAAATGATTCGTACACGACGCTAATCGTAAGTGGTAAAACGCGTGTTGCGCGTCCCTCGTGTCTATTCAGAAATAGTCGAAGATAGTCTGCTTTAGATTTCTCGCGAACACAGTTTTGCTCCGACTATCGTTACCATCTTTTTACCGAGCGTTTCGGATTATCCATCGTTTCGTTCGTTAATCTTCCTTTTCAAATTTCTACGATAAATAGTTTTCTATAGAAGTTCTGTCTCAGGTTATCGATAATCCCGATCCCGTTAATTTTTTTGTTCTCTTTTCGTTCCACGTTGATTCGTTTGATAGGAAGCTTTACATCATCGATTTTTTAATCCTCTTTTTAAAAAGGATCTGGAAATATCCGCAACGAATATTTCCTATCTTTTTCATCGATTCTATCTTTCGATTTATAAGGAATACAAATTACCGATGTCTCTATCGAAGCCTCAAAGAAAACAACGCACGATACAACGCAACTATCGGAGAATACTTAATAAATACGAGAAGCGTGATTCGATTGATAAACCTCTGTGAAATTGAAATTGACTGTTGCATAAACAATCGCCGATATCTCAATCGTAAAGACAAGAAACTCTTCTTGTCTCATCTGCAACGTGGAATTATTCGATTTCTGAAACAAGCGACGTTCCTTTTGTCCGTGGAATTTTTATACACACGATTATATTTTCTCAATAATTACGCGTTCTTGCCTCGGGAAAAGTACATCGTACATCCGATGGTTGGCTATATCGCGAATATCGAACGATAGGAACAAGAAAAATAAGTCCGGTTCGTTGTTTCTTTCGTTTTCTTCCGATTAATATATTTTGGAGCAAAACGTGTCTCGATTATCTTTCGTATTCTTCGAAAATATTCGGTTCCTCGGTAGAATTCCGACACGAGCGAGTGACGCAACACGTCCATCAATCTTACTCAATAAAATCTGCGCAATTATTTAAAACACACAAGGATCGTGGCGCGAGCGTCTGGGATTTCGCGAGTTTTTTCCCTGCGATCGAGGATGCTTCGTTGAAATTCACAGTTCGAGCTTGCGTCATCGAACGAATCCGTTGATTCTATCGAGAAAGATTTGTCCTATCATCAACTTCTCGAGGACCATTCCTATCCGTTACTTCGAAACGAGCGAAGAACGCTTTCTTCCAATTTAATTTACCTCGATTTTTATACTTCCTATCGAGTCATTAAATCTTTTATTTTCCATATTCTTTGTATTTTTAAGTAATCTTAGTTCGTCGAGTTATCGCAACAGCAAAGAATTACAAGCTCTGTCGTTTCTTCTACCTTTCGACTAATCTCGATTTACAATTTCTCGTGTTTCCATAGTCGCAACAATCATCCGCTGTTTCTTCTATCTTTACCATGATCTCGACTTATAATCGACAAAATTATTCTCTTTTTTGACATCATCGCGTTCGACTGTTTTGTCAATTTCGAATAAACGATCGATCGATCGATAACGCGTGAAAATATAATATACGTGTAAAATATGACTGTAAAAACACACTGTTCAAGTGAAATGCGTAAGAGAGGCTCGTTCGAGGGTACTTTGAGCAGTGTGATATCGACCGAACAGAAAAATCTCCGAGAAGCTACGAGAAGGCGACGATGTTTCTTCGATTCGTGTTATCGATTGAACAGATTTCGTACGAGGATACACAGATAAGACGGTAAATTAGGCTCTCTATCGCTTTCGTATGAAAACAGTTTAGGCCGCTGATATTCTATGATCCTCGATCTTCGTCGTTTCTTTCTTCGAAATTGTTCGGAAATCAACATTGTATATCTTTCGCGATCAAATATTTTCTATAGAAGGCACAAAGAAATGCACGTTTAACTCCATTTAATTATTGCAAACAATTATTAGCGAGGATTTTCTTCTCTTTGAACGAAATCAATGATACAGTCCTCGCGGGGAAGAATACAATTCAGACGAGAAAACAGGAACTTCTACTCTATCTATTTGAATTCTTGCAGAAGGAAATATTTATATATGTACAGATCATTGCAATATATCAAGGATTTCGCGACAACACGAAATTCTTTAAGATTCACGGCTCGAACGCCGTTCGTCAGGCCATCGAAGATCGATCCAAACGATCGATCTGTACCTCGATCGCGATTCCTCACCGAAATCCCGGTTTCTTCTACGCGACGTACATTCATCCAAGCACACACATCGTATTATCCGTCGGAGTATATCGACGGTAGCGTCTTTATTTTTCTCGCACACTGTTCTCTTACTTAATTCTACGGATCACGTATTTTTTTTTATCCGCAAAATTTCACCGCTGTCATTGGTGAAATCGTTCTGAATCTATCGTTATTTCAGCGGATCGTGTCGATGGAACTACGTTTCGTTCGATTTCGTTTTCGTTTTTCGATTGTCTTCTTTCTAGTCGTCGTTCTTTTCCCCATCGAATCGATCGACGAATTGATACGACGAATCGTACAAACGTCGAAACGACACAAAGAGAGGTAGAACGAGAGAGAAGATGAAAGACGAATTTCTTTAGCAGGAAAGAATGTAAAATATAAAATACAGGCGAATAAAAGTCACGAGTGGTAAAATAATTCGTTGGAGTTTTTAGAGCTCTGTAAGATAGAATTAGCGGTTGTAAATGTCGTTTGAAATTTGTTTTTCCACTCTATGTTCTGTGAGGAATAATTTACTTTAGCGTTTAAAATAATCGTAAAACAGAGCGTGTATGATGGTAAGTGTTCATTGAAATTTTGTTTCAATTCGTGTATCGTAAAATAATGTACCTTAGCTTTAAAAATTGTTGCAAGAGAAAGAGAGAGAGAGAGAGAGAGAGAGAGAAATTGATCGTAAACGTCAATCTGATCGTTTTTTCCTCACTTTATTAAAACAGACAAAGATATAACAGGTATACGAGTAAAGATAAAATAAATTTAAGCAATTCGGAAAAATTTGTTCGTATCATACGTTTGTGTCTGAAAAATCAATAAAACTGATAAACGTACGAATATCAAAATTACCAAGGAATTTTCATTTTCGACATTTGCACGTTAAAATCGTTTACCATTTCAACTCATCGATTCCTCGTTAATGTCATTTTATTCGATTATCTTTTAATATTTGAACGAAAGTTCGATCGTTCGTCGTTTTTTAAACGCGTCCATCGACACGATATTATATCGTTCGCATCCGCGAACCTACGTGCTCTGTTTGCTTTCTTCGAAAAACACAGAGTTTTAAAGGGGCGTTTGGCGTTCTACCGTTTAGTATCAAAAGAAGTTACGTACGAGATACAGGGAAACGTGGCCGTGGTGACGTTTGTTCGCGATCAAATTCGTCTTCGAATCTAGTCGAGAGAGTGCTCAACTTTGTTGGTGGTGCGGAGGAGAGCGAGAGATCCTGCCATTTTTCTTACACGTAGAACGAATTAAACGGAAGATGTTTAATTATACGGATTAACCTGTTAATAGGGTCATAGTTTTAGCCAGAAGCTACTAGAATCGCGGAATTAAGATTCAACAGGAATCAATCGGTTTTAATTAAATTGACTTCAAATAACTTAGAAACATATGGTGTAAACGAATTTTAAAAGAATTTGCTTGCCGCTCTAAACTTTCTATAAATTCGAAAACGTTTGCGTTGAAATTAGTCAAATTTTCAAGTTTGCCATTTTAAATCTTCTACAAACGCGCAAACATCTGCGATCAATTTATTGAAGTTATTTTAGTGCGCTTATGGGAGATTTAAAGTTACAAGGATACACGAGAGCTCGCGTAATATGCAAAAGTATAGAAAATATCCAAAATATAGTACTTGTTATAACACTTGAAATAAATTCCTGCGTGAATCCCATTCCTTTTAATCAGATTTACAAAGATACGATAATTCATAGACACCTGCAATCTTATCTAGCGTTAGATAATACATAGTAGATATCTGAACAAAACAACAAAAAATAAAAAGAAAGAAAAGAATATACAATCTAAGAAGATTGACAAGTGGTCGAGTGACTCTTATTAATTAGTTTTTTCCGATTAACAAGTTAAATAACAAGATCTTAGAGGATCGTATAATTAAACGTTAATCAAATATCGATATTTACTAACGACTATTCATAATCTTTCGAAAAATTGATTTCACGAGCAAGTGATATTCGAAAAAGAAAGCTTCGTTCTTCGTTCTACCGATCATAATACACACTTGATTAACAAGTATCGACGTTTAAAGTTCGCTTTAATTCGATATTTAATTACAATATCGTTGCGATACTTGTCTAAACGAAGATTCCATTGATCGAAAGAACTGTACAATTGACTCGCAGACTTTGATTCGTGTTTATATTAATATATATATATATTTATATATATATATATTCTTACAGTGTTTCGTTTAGACAGGTGTGCAGCTAGTTTCAACGTTTCATTTCATTTCAATGAGATTATTACTGATTAGATTATAAACGATAATTCATGCGATCGATCGATCGGTATATTTCTAAACGATTTTTCTACGAAGCTACTTCTAGTGCTCTAATTACTCAGCTCGCGAGACTACTACACGGGATCTGTTATCCTACAGCTTAACCTAATCAAGAAACATCGCGTTTGTACAGCTTATCGAATATGTATATCTGCGATCAGTCTGCTCCAAGTCGGTTGAATAATTTCCACGACATTTCGATGAACGTTCCTCTTCGAGTTGTGTTATTTATTTCCATGTTTCGTTCATCCTTCGATTGTGCTTTTATACGAAACTCGTCCGTTCTGATTAGTTACATAATCGATGGATAAAAAAATCTTTCTGTTATTTTTTTCGTTGAAAAATAATACGAGTAGCTGCAGTTTTAATTTTTATAAAAATTCACGTTGATCTTTTTCACTCTTCGAGGCTACCATAGGCGGGAAGTTCGTCGCCGAACAATCGCGTACAAATTAAAAGATTAATAAAATTAAGCACCGTGGATTAATCGTTCTATGGTTGTTCGATGCTAGACGAGGGCTAAAAAGTTATAATTGCAAATAACACTGTGATGATATTATCATGAAACGCTGATATTAAAAGAAAAAATTCGCGTTGGATGAAATTTCATTCGCGATAGCCTTCGAGAGTCGATGGGATTTCTAAATAAATGTTTATTATATAATTTTATCGAATGATAAATTTAAAATGACAAAAAATCTGTAAGAATTTAAAAATAAGGGCTGATTATCCTTAAAATACAAATTGAATGCCGATAAAAGCTATGTAACAGTGATAAAAAATGATCTCGAAGCGAAGATTCTTTCATCATCCAGTCGCGAAAATTATGCTACACGCTTTACACGCTTTATTCAATGTACCTCTGTCTCTCTGTCTCTCTGTCTCTCTCTCTCTCTCTCTCTTTCTCGATCTAATGAATTACCGTAATAATATCGTGGTAATACGATTATAATATCTACACGATTAAGGCTTGCTCGTGTTTCATCGCGGATCGTTATGATCACGTTCATTTACAAATTCAGAGTTGGGTGAGATTCGACGCGTATACTTAAGATTTTTCTCCTTACTTACATTACGTTTTCGTTCGACTACGATTTCGTGGACGTACGCTGGACGAAAGTTGCGATTGCGTTTCACTGTTTCATCAGGAACTAACGAATTTTGCATCTATGCGAGGAAAACGAAGAATTAGTCGAAAAATCGTCGATCTTCGATGAATCTATTTGTGTATTTCGAATAATTATCAATGATTACGATACGACGACGGCGACTATCGTGAAAAAGGTGATTATCACGGCAAGAATATCCTGTTTTTCTCTTTCCCTTTTTTTTTTTTTTTTTTTTTTTGGAAAGATAACAGTTACGCAGAACGATCTTAAAAATGGGAATTTTTCTTTTCGGAATAAACACAATTATTCTCTTTTTTAATAAATGATTACAAACGACAGATATTAAGAAATCGTTACGATTAGTATAGTGTGATAATTTGTACGCAATAAGAAAATCGTGTACAGGTGTAAATCATAGTCTTTATTATTAAACCTTCCACTTGAATACTCGTACAAGCAAATCGATATTCATACCCTTATCTTGCGTCTGTTAAAAAAAAAAAAAGAAAAAAGGAAAGACAAAGGAAAGACGAGAAGGAAAGAAAGAACGACGATTGATCAATCTTTGATGTCGCTCCTCGCACAGATACGCCATTTTCTTCCCATTAAAAATGTAATAATATCAACGCGTTTCTGTTCACACAGACGTAAGATCCACCCCTTTTCGCACATTTATCCTCGATTTTCAATCGATGCATTCCGAATATTTCTTTTACGCTTAAATTTTACGCTTAATTACTTAAAATTATTCTACTTTCCATTTTAACCAAGACGAAGTTATTTTGTGTTAAACGAAATTCGGTGCGATCTCATTTTTATAAATATCTTTACACCTCGATGCTTCATTCAGGGGGTGAGAAATCGTCGAATATCCATGACTCGAGCGTCTGAATATTCGAAACGGGAACGCGCGAACGATTTTTCGGTGGACTCTCACCCAATTCCGTTTCGACGTCGCATTTCTATCGCATTTTCGGCTTGGTCTCTCGATTCAGCCTTATCTTTTTCCTTTCACACATTCTCACTCTCTCTCTCTCTCTCTCTCTCTCTCTCTCTCTCTCTCTCTCTCTCTCTTTAGAAAATCTGAAAAAGCTTCAAAACTCGATCTTCGTCCTTTGATTAATTTAATCATCGCGTTTTTCTTTTTTGCATATTATCAATGAGAAAAGACGATCAACGCTGTTTCACTCGCTTTAAAAACCCAACAAACCGAGTAATAGTCGTGTACACGCGTGTATCTGTGTGATGATATTGTTTTATTTCGATTCGGGATTATTCGAGGACGATGATGAATCATCGACGAAAGTTGATTTTCCTTTTTTTCTTCTTTTAGCACAGAAACTCGAGGGGTCGTGAGACGGTCTTTAGTGAATCAAAGAACTAGGAGGTGAATATAAAAAGCTCGGTTCGTAATAATTAAATCGTTCTGTTCTTTACCCTTCCAGCGCTGTCATTGTCTTTTCCACTCTTCGGAAGCTTTACAATTTCTCTTTTCTATAATCTTCGAATTTCGATTCCTTTCCTTGAAACGAATCACGCTACTATTTGACTACGGAGAAACCATATTGCTTAATCGCACAAACACGTTTGACACCAAATATAACTCGTTTAACACTAGAGAATCGAACAAGCAGGAGGAACGCATAAATTTAAGATACAAAATAATCATCGTGTCTATGGAGCAATGGAAAAAAAGAGAAAAAAAAAGAAAAAAGAGAAGAAGTGGAGAATTTTTTTTTATCGAATATCAACGAAATATGCTTGGTTTATCTTTTACAAGTCAACCTTGGTGTCTGTACAAACTCGAAACACTTGTACCTCCGTACGAGCACCTGTTTCTCATCTTTTCTTCTGTCATTTCAATCTTTTATTTCGTCAAATATCCCCCTTCTTTCTTTTCTTTTTCATCCATTTATCGGCAATTATGCTGATCAGTCAATTAACGTATAATCTCGTCGAGTTTGTCAACACTCTGACAAACCGCGACACAGAGGAGGAGGCTCGTGTCTCGTTCTTCAACCCTTGAATAATAACCATGTATCGTGGTGTGTCAGGCAAATGCATTTTATTTTCTCTTCTCTTTCAAATATAAAAAAATCATTGTATATCATATATATAATATATATAAGTATGTATATGTAATATGCGTATGTGTATTGTATAATCATATCGGAGTACAGAGTCGCGCAGAATCGTACAAAATTCGTCCACGTGGCGTTGGCGGGTCATTATGGTTATTATTCACGTTCGATAGAAAAAAAGATCGCGATCGATGGAGAAAGGAACGGAAGAAACGAAAAGGAAACGAAGAAAAAAAAGGAAAAAAAGAAATCCGAGCCAGAGAACAAGATTCTCGGAAGATGACCACGTTTTTCGTTTTCCTTTTTTCTTCTCCATGCTTTTCCTTGTTCCATCCTTTCATTATTATCCCATTGCACGCAACTCGATGACATTTACATATTACGATTCTTCCCCTATAACGAAAGATCATCTATCACGGTGCACGCTCGTTCGAAATTACAGATCACGATACAAAATTACAATGACTAATTACAATTCGCTTGCAAGAAATTCTAGAACGCAGATGAACAATTATTTATTTATCGTTTATTTCTTCTTCTCTCTTTTTTTTTTTTTTTTTGATTTGTCGATTAAAAGCTACTTCTATTCTAGCGTTGCTTTTCTGTTTAGTAATTTAACTCGCACGTCTCTTCCTTTTTGCGACTAATCGAGATGTTCACCTTTTCGAAATATCGTCTCGATTTATTCAACTTTGTATCTTTATTACGAAACAAATCCAAAGCTTCGAACAGATTTCTCAGAATATCGCAAGAAGATTTGTCAGTAAGGTCTTTTTTTAGACTTCTTTTTAATTGTAATTCACCGAAGAAGTTACTCGTAGTTTCTCGCACTTAGTCTATTCTATTTATTTTTGTCTTTTCTTTTTTTTTTTTTTTAACTTATAACACACATCTAGATCTAACACACATCATCTGGAACGAGGTTCGTAGAGTATTTTCTCGGTATACTACGATTTATATTTTTGTCATATTCTTCTCTCGCAATGAGCCCTAGATGTTCGCTCTGGCTACTCGATTCGAATCAGAAGAAACTCACCTTGAAGGACGAAACGAAAGAAGAAACGAACGAATAAAAGTAATAATACGGATTCATTTTGCTTAGCTAGAATTTGTCTAAATCGTCCACTCCATTTTTTAATCTGACACGTTTTCGAGATCTTTCATTTATACAAGAATCGCAAAGAATCGCGAGTATCTCAAGTATTAATTAATTTATTTGACTGATTTCTCGACTACAAAATTGTCTATTCACGAGTCTGTCGAGTACCATGATACAGAAAAATCGTGCAATTCTTGTTCTATCAATTGATCAAAATTTCCTAATCGGGCAACAAATATCGCTTCGATGAAAATGTTAATTAATGAGAGAAAGATCGATCGTTTTTTAATCGAATATCTCACGTCTAGGAGAAGAATTTCTCGATGAAAGATTCAAAGATCTATGTGGCTATTATGCTTTACGTCATGATTGATCGCCGCGGAATCGATCGACTTTTTCAAGAACGAACGTACGAATGAATCCTCCGGCATCTCTAAAAGAAACGTGGCTATAAAATATCGAATGTATTTTCAGCGTTTGTATTCTTAAAACTTTTGCTTCATCAAAGACAAATAAACCGTAGCCGTTTTCATTTTAAAAATCGAACTTTTTCTTTATATGAAGTAATAATCTCGAAAAAGAAGAAAAATATAGGGGATTTTTAAAAAAATAAACATCTGTGGTATCATAGCCAAATGATGAGCCTTTTTTATACTAATAAAAAATTGTTTAAAAAACTTCACACAATGATATACTTTATAACAATATATATATATATAATTAGTAAAAATACGAACGCGATAAAAGGAGACAAATTTTTTTTTTTTTTAATTTTTTCCCAATTTATGGTTACATGTATGTGTACGTTTTATTAAGTTTTTTTTTTTTTTGGGCGCGAACGAACATATATATATATTGTAATCCTGTCACCTACGTTAAAAAGAACGGTCAATATTTGGATCGATAGATCAATAGATCGACACGATCGATGATCAACACGATTTTAAAGTTCTTAGGAATTAAACGAGACGGACTGACATATACGGAGTGGACGATATTACGAAATGTTTTAATGGATTGTTGATAGATTCGCGTCTGATGTTCGAATGAGAAAATAGACGAGAAATAAAGAATCAATCCTCTTCGTAGGAACAAGTTGGAAATTAAATTATCCTCCTTGAAGAAAGTTGTGAAAAACTTCGAACAGGAGCACTCTAATTATATCAGCGATTGAACTCGGAAGTCAAACTTCCGCAAGTTACGATTTATCTCATGTTCCAAATTCGAGGCTTCTTAAGATCTATCTAAACACATTCTGCATACATATCGATCTAAAATTTCAAACTTGTTGCGATAGAAAAAAAATGTCTTTTCCTTCCACGCTTCATACGATACACTACATAAATGTCGATCCAAAATCGGTAGAGTCCCGACTCAAGTCATTCTAATACTTCACATTTAACAAAATTACCATGTAATCCTAAAAAGAAACACAAAACTGTCAATTCTAATTAAATAGACTTGGGAAGTTTATGCTGTTTATTGGAAAATTTAAATGTGCAGAATATGTACTCTACATATATATAACGAATGAGAATATTCGAAACATACAATTTATGATAATTAATGTGCGACAGAAATCTCTACTTAGATTTCATTTCCTTAACGATTTAAATAAAACCTAAATTTGCACAAACGTCCGTCATCTACCGATTACGAACAAACACGCAATCATCCAAAACCATCGAAACTAATAACATCTTCGACAACACGACAACAAATGTCTTAAACCCTTCGTTGCAAATCGAGCATGTAATTAACGTTCGCGAATCTTCTCCATTTTCCACTGGAACATCCGCAATGTATTCGACGATGGAAGCTACGAAGAAGGAACGAAAGCTTTCGGTGTAACGGCTGGCTATTGCTACCGTAGATCACAGAGACGAGGATAACAGTAAGAACAACAATGAAACGATTATTAGGAGGAGTAACGTCACGTAGATGGATGATCGAAAACTAGTGATAGCGAAGGAAACAAAGGGACGAGGATCGTCGATAGGCGATGGGAAATTAGCCGTAACGAAGGAAATAGAGGGATAAGGATCGTCGATAGGTGGTTGGAAACAAATGGTCGCGATGGAAACAGAGGGAACAGGCGGCTAGAGGCGCGCACCGGGTGCAGAACGTCGCTGCTGCTAGTCGGCCTGGCTCTCCTTAGCATTAACACGCGATATACCAGAAAAACCAGTTTGCGGGCTTTTTATTAGGCCTTTACTTTCGCTTGCAAACTGAAAGGAAGAGTGAGCGAGCGAACGAACGAACGAGGCCTGGCTAAGTTCTAACCGGTGAGCGAGCGAGCGAGCGAGCGAGCAAAGTGACTGACTGTGCTGACTAACGGGGTCACCAGTCGATACGGACACGCACATAAAAGAGAGACGCCAAGTGGCGAGCATATACGTCTCCTCTCTCTTCTTTACTCTCCTTGCTTACACGCACCTGTCTCTGTACTTCGTGCGTGCTTGCGTGTGCGTGTGCGTGTGTGTATGTGAGTGTTTCATCTGTACGTTCTACGCGTTACGTGCCTGCCTGCTGCAGGTAGGAACAGAGAAAGAGAACAACGCGTTAGATAGATAAAGATTTGCTGAGACACGCGAAAAACGCTCGGAGATTCGTGGCTTGGTGGTGTATATTCTCTGTGCGTGTATAGAACAGATTATACACACGCGGATACACACACACGCGTGCCCGTTTGTATACGCACCGGCAGCAATTCGCGGGACGATACAGTTTGCAAGTTCGCCGCGTCAAGAATTTACGTTTTATTATGCAAATGAGCTTTATCATGGCCGGAGAAACATAGGCACGCGAACGCGCGTGTATTTTGCTTTGCGAGCGGCGCTGCTAGTGTTCAGTCGGATAAGGTATTAAATAATTATCGGTATCGAGAAGAAAGAAGGTTATGCAAGCTGTTCGCCGTCGCCTCCGGCGGAGACTAGGGTCGCCGCAAGGATCGTTCGATCGCACGTACGTGTGTGTGTGTATGTATGTATGTATGTATGTATGTGTTTTTATATATCTACGAATGTATGCGATTAGGTACGAAGATTATAGGGGAAAATACGAGGAACACGGTTATATTAATTTCTTCATCTTCGGGTTGCTAAAAGTAGCTAAAAGGGCGTACTTTGATATCTAATATCTAATGTATGAGAAGCATTACTTTTAAGAAATTATTATCTTTAAGTAAATATTTTTCAAGAGAATCCTACCATTAAATTCGATGAAAAGACAATTCCGATATGTGGCTGATTGATAAAATATTTTTAAATTGCTCCCATACGAACGACAATAAAATGTGACTTATCTCTTTCCCTATAGTCTTCATACATATACTCGTTGTACGTGGTTATGTGTATAGTTTCGCGTATACAGGCTAAGATGAAGGACTTCTGTCTTCTAGTCACCTCGAATCTCCTTCGACGCGTCCTTCCATGAATCCCAAGATTAGTCACGGTGCTTTTTCCCTGGTATAATACTAGAACTGGAAAGAGCGTCTAGATGGTCGTTTTAGCGTCTCGTGTTTTTATGCGCGCGTCTTTTGGTAAACGATAGTTTGCTTCTTTTTACCTGGATCGACATTCGTCTCAGTTTACCAAGTATTCGCGTGTACGTACGTTACACGAGGGTGTCTCTGTTTCTTTGAGTGTCCATGTTTTCTTTTTGTTTATTTGCTTAGGTTTTGTTCTTGTTTATCTGTTTTGTCTAGGCGATGTGACAGCGCTGGTTGACGCGGAATTAAAAAAAAGAAAAAAGAAGAAAAGAAAACAAGTAGAGACGCCTCTCACCCCTCGTTCATCTTCTCCTTCCTTTACTCTCTTCTACCTTTTACTCTCTTCTCTCTTTCTCTCTCTCTCTCTCTCTCTCTCTCACACACACATTCTCCGCGTACAAACTCTCTCGTTGTCGCACCGATCGCGCTGCTCATCCTCGATTTTTTTTTTTCTCAATCTTATATATCACGTTACAGTAGTATCTAAATGAAATGTGTTCACAGCCACACATTAATATTTATACATAGATTTTATACATGTATTTATATATTTAAATATAGTATATATATATTTATATATTTATAATTATTCTTTTTTTTTTTTTGCAAACGCCACGCCCGTTAATGTTTCTTTATTTTTTTAATCTGTTTCAGTTTACTTTTTGCTTACTTTTTGTGAAATCTGCGTGTGTTACCACTACCTTTCCTTTAGTTACACGTTTCTCGAAACATCGTATGTTCATTCGTTATAATATACTTTTTTTTGCATTTTTTTTTGTTTTTTTTTTCTTCGTTTTGGGAAAAGAGGAAAGAAAGAGGAGCGACCGTGGAACGCTGACGGACGCCTTCGTACGCGCTATCTATCAGCAGTTCCTTTCGTTCTCCGATCCGATCCCAGGCGCCCTCTGTCCCTTCGTTTGTTCTCCCTCGTCGTCGGCGTTTTTTCTTCTTCTCTTTCCTTTCTTTCGAACTCCTCGGTATTGTTCTCCGTACAGCTCCCGATTTCGTTTCGTCGTCGTTCCTCCGCCTTCGAAATTGACTTCCCTCCTTCCGGTTCCATACGGAATCACTTAGTGAACCGACGCCATCGCTTGGCGGCGCTACCGTCCTCCCGGGGACTCTGAAAAGCGTGTGTGTTTTTTTCTCAACGCGCGCACAGTCTCTGTCTCTGTCTCTGTCTCTCTGTCTCTCTCTCTCTCGCGCCACCGTTGCGATTCATATATGCGTCCGTCTCGTTTCATCGACGCGCGCACCGACAATACTATAATAGTT
The DNA here is from genome assembly GCA_014825975.1 of Bombus haemorrhoidalis. Lineage (NCBI taxonomy): Eukaryota > Metazoa > Arthropoda > Insecta > Hymenoptera > Apidae > Bombus > Bombus haemorrhoidalis. The sequence continues at coordinate 4,595,362 of CM026164.1, read as the reverse complement.
TACCGGGTATATTCATCGCGTGTTTTCACCGCGCGTGCGCAACTGCGGTTTCCGTTTCTCTCCACCATCCGTTCGAATTCGTTAGGCACAACACATTCATTTTTTGTTACTTCTTCTATATATTCGTTCCGCTTGGTTTCTTTATCTTTCTTTATTTCAACGTTTTTTTTCTTTTTTTTTTTTTTTATTTCGTTTGGAGTCTTGTAGTCTCTCGGTTGATCCCCTACGACCGTCTTTACAGCAAATACCATTGTGTTTTGGTCCTTCCTCCCGCGACAACTGATCGTCCACCGGAGCTGAATAAACGCGTCCAGGAGAAACAGAAAGATACACCGGGACGTAAACGCGCAGTATTACAAATGTTCCCGCCGTTAGGTTAGAATTTGATCTTCTCCTGGATCTCTTCAGTCTTCCGCGAAGCTGTTTCTATCGTTTTTGTTGTTTTTGTTCACTGTCACCGACCCGCTCGAACGATAAACACCGTCCTCCCACGATCCATTTGGCGAATCGATCACCGCGGGTTTCATCTTCCTCCGTTTTATTCCGACGAGAATCTTTCTCGTCTACGTCAGACTCTGGATCGGTCGGTGTTCGATGTTCGACGCGTGTCCAAGCGTCAACTGAGGAGCAAACGATTTTGCTCCTTTGACCCGCTGTCGTGAACGATCAATGATCGACAAGCGTCTTTCTCGAGATTGTTGGATAAACACGAACCACGACGATCCGAATTACGTCGATCGTAACCTGGTTGAGGACGATTGCCCCCCTGGTCGGTAAGCAGAGGCTCGTCGATGGTTCCGTGGTCAATAATGATCATGGAGTTATCGCGGACATCGGTGATCGTGCCGGTGGTGGTCGTAGCGGTGTTGATGGCGGTACTAGTGGCGACGATAGCGTTGGCATCGATGTCGCATCACGACGAGCACGCCATCCACGAGTTGCACGTGCACGTGTAGCACGCGGTGGGTATCACTGGAGCGTAATAGTAACCGTTCGCGTAAACGTATGTGGTGGGCGGTCCAGGAGGTGCCTGCTGATGATTCGTCAACCGTTGCTGTTGCTCCTGGCAGAACACCTGGTACGCAAGGTTCTCGATGAGAGCTAGGGTCTGTCGTCTCTCGTGACCCATCAGGCATACGGTGGACTCCTCCACCACGCTGTGAAGCAACATCAGGTACTGGTACTTGAGGGCTTCCTCCTCGGGACCGACGAAGTGGTTCCACAGGTAGTTCTCGAGTTTGGCCCGTTGCTGGCTGATGTCCGGGAAATCGATGAAGAATCTCGAGCACATGTATCGCTCGAGGGTTTTTATATAGTCAGGCTGAGAGGGTTTGTACATCTTAACCAGAAGATTGCAGTATTTGAGCAGGCCGCCGCCGCGGATCTCTTCCGGATGCCTCGTCGAGATCAGTTTTTTGTGAAGATGGTATAACGCCTCCTGGAAATCACCGTACACCGATTCACCGACCACGGTTGGGTAGAAATTCTCGCCAATTGGTAGCTTGCTGCACTCGTAGAACAGGAGCAGCGAGTCGAGCACGATCTGGAACGAATCGACCGAGAACTCGAACTGCCGCCTCATCGAGTCGACGAACTTTAGTTCGACGTTCCTGTGACCTCGTGAGTTCCCAAGGGAAATCAGGGACCACCGGTCTCCGTCGTTATTCACTTTCACCATTTTGCTCACGTACGCCTCTTTCAAGCTGCACGTGGTGATACGTTTACGGCTGACACCTTCTGGCAGCAGGTCGAACAACGAGCCAAGCACCGCGGCCTTCACCTTGTCGTAGTTTCGTCCGCTCGACAATTCCACGGCGAATATCAAGTCCAGGTCGTTGTACGGTTGCGACTCGGTGGCCAAAACGTGAGAAGCCGCGCCGCCGTTCAACCTGATGTCGCGTACCCTCATACCGGCTCCACCGTTGCTCGGGTCAGACTCTAATTTGCTACGAACCACGGTAACCAGGTCTCTCAATCTGACTTCCAAAGTAGGAAAGTTACCACGACCGTGGATGCACACCACCTCGTTCATCACATCATTCAATCGTCTAACTTGCTCGAAACTGAGCACAGCCAGCCTCTGCTGGGGATCCGGACAGTCCGAGTTGTGATTGTTGTTCCCATTGTTCGCGTTGCTGTCGTTGCCTCCATTGCTCTTCGTGCCGTTCACCTGGCACAGGGACTCCATCATAGCGACCCGACGCTGGCGTTCCTCGCCGATCTCCAGGGAGCCACACTGTAATAGAAAAGAAACGGGAGATGTTATTAACCGTGGCATTTCCGCATTCGATTACAGTCGTATTGAGATTGTACGTTATGTTCCTTCTTAAATGGATACCCTCGGATGTCTACATTGGTTATATTACATTGGATGATCGAAGTAAAGTGAAATTGTTGATTGTATTGTAATATTATGGACAAAAGGAGATATCGGATGAACCATAAACAGCGCCGCGAGAAAGCCGAGGTGCCGACAGGCCCATCAATGTGTCGTCGGTGCTTCAATCGAACAGTTTCGTGGAAAGGGACTACGTGACCTGGCTACGAGCGGCTGCAGAACACGCGCGTAGTGGGGCTAAGATAAAAGCCAAAGGAATGCTAAGGGACATGGACGAATTAACAGTCAGCGTCAGTGAAGTAGTCAGAGACTGTGTGAATGGAGAAGTCAAGGAGAGAGTGTTGCTAGCGTTGTCGAGAGTGTGCGGTCCGTGTGATGAGAGTTGCGAATTAACTATCTAGTTGTTTAAATTGTAGCACGTTGTTGTGTTTAGTTCACGTTAAACAACCATCGTTTCCTGTCTAATCAACATCTGTACAATCCATTCATTGTAAGTAAACTAATTGTAATACTGAGATACTACAGTATGTTTTGTTTTATGTGAAATACACAAGATAACTTTTAACATCGTATTCGTAATATTTAGTATATACACCGTACACCTTATTTTTAATAAAATCTATTATTTATATTAGTGGCTTATGCTTTCTTTATCATATAAATATTATTTCTCCGTGTCTCGATTACGTTTACTTGATCTTTTCCAACTTTGGAGCGAATGCAATACCCCAAGACGTCTGACGAGGGATGGAAATGAAACGAGTATAGAATAGATTACAAATTCTTCTCAGATTTGGACGACGGCCCAGCGAATAGCGTGGAGAGGAGTGGTCTTTCCCAATGCCCGAACTAACCTAGGAACGACTCTCCCAGAATGGGAGAAGACACAGGACTATTTTGGCAGTAATTCGCAAGAGGTCCCGGGGCATCCCTGTTGAACGTCAGGTGGACCACCGTGAGGTTTTAGTCGGTAAAGTCCGACACTACCTCGCCGCTTTCCAGAAGCGAGGATTTCCCCACGTAAAAAAAAAAAAAAAAAAATAGAGGATAGATTACGAGAATGTAGATAGTGCAGTAAAAAAATATAGAAATTAAAATTATAAATATTTTGATCGCTAGAACCGCTTAGAAACTATTTCCCAGTGTGAGAAGAATTTCTAGTCCTGTCCCTATAAAAACATTAAGATGCATCTGGAATGAAATTCTGTAATGAATATGATAATACAACGATTACAGAATGAAAGATCCAGAACGATAACGTTCTAGATAATAAACACAAAGTATTGTCCCAATGATTTTAATCTGATAGACGGTCACTTTTAATTGATGATTATCGATGAAAGTCTTGATAAATCAATCGAAGAACCTTGCTGGAAAACAGATAAACAGTTTCGATACTCAACAAACAATTTACTAACTAGTTGCTACAAAATTCCTAACCAATGAGAAGTTCTTGGAGGAGCGTCTAAATCGATAAGTTTAACATTCTGTCGTTAGCAAACGCGCCCTTCGAGAATGTCTTCGTATCTGCGAGTTAGATGTTCACGTTTAGAAATGCCACGAGGTTACGTCCGGGTAGCGTACACGAGCTATTCAAACTTCTCGCCCATCCTTCTTCGATGGTGTCTCTTTGAGAAAATTAAATCGTTGCTTAAAAGGTTTAGACGAAGAAGCGTTCTATTCGATGGTCTGCTTTTTGATGGAAGCTTCGAGTTAAAGTTAAAAATATACTCTCGATATTTCGAAAGATTTCTTGCATCTTTTTTATTTCGAAATACTGTCAAAGATTTCGCAATGTTTTAAAAGATTTTGAAAGATTCTCCGCTATCATAAGATATTTCGGAAAGCTTCTTTTAGTATTCCAAAATGTCCTGTAGCGTCGCGGAAATTTCAAGTTTCAAAATCCTTGGAATTTCGAAGGTTCCTTTGGTATTGGAGCGTGGCTCAAAATATGTTGAAACGTTGCGTGACATGCCGTAAGAGCCTTTGGTATCTTTAAATATTCCCAACGATTTCGCAGCTTTTGCAACGGAATCTGAAAAGTTCCATGCTACCTCGAAAGCTCACGAAGAACCGTAAAACATTTCTCAATGTTTCAAGCTATTCTTCCACGTGAAAATACCTTAACGTTAAAGAAATCGTTTGACCATCGCAAAAGTCCTGACATCCCAAGCGAAACCATTTCCAAAGATTCCCAAAAGTTTGTCCACCCGGCAAAATTTCTCATTTATCAAGGAGTCTTTCAAAGAACCACGAGAATGTCCCTAATCCCCCAAATACCTCAAAATTCTTCCCTTCTTTAACAAATTCGAAAAGATCCTGACCAATCTACGCAAGATCCTCGGACGTTTAAAAAATCAATTTCGAAATATCGATCACGTATGACAGTGTATGATTGGACAGGTCGACGCCATTGGACACAGTCAGCTGTTGAAAGTAAACAGCGAGGTGAACTCGAGTGCCGGCTATAGATTGGAAGGGAACTCGATCGGAGGAGCAACAGGGCCACCAGTCAGAGTTCGTTCCTCTACTCGTTCACGGTCGTGACACGTCGTTTAATTATCGTTATTTCATTAGCGCAGCGTGGTCCTTCGTCGATCGCCGGGGCTAAGCAACGTCGTTAAGCTTATCGGCAAGCTGCAGTTTCGATATTAATCGAACGAACCGGACGATAAAACCGGCCGTTAAATTGAAATTCCTCGTCGAACCAGAAGTCGCTCGCAGCCTACGTTTTTGCTCTCTTTTCCATGATCGTTCCTTCTCACCGTGCACTTGGGAACGACAACGCATAATCACGGTAACTTCGTTAGTTAATTGCCTCACGCTCGATTACCAGTCCAGTTGCGTCACGCTTTTCCATCCACTTCGCGATGTTTCCTATCTGCGACGGAATAACTAACTATTATACTACGCTTACATCTATGAACGCCGCTCGTCGATAATAACGATGATTTTCTGCCTTTCTAGGGAAAGCAAAAACATTCCAGAGTTGTTTTAAGACACGAGCGTGTGCTTCGATAATAATTTTTTTTTTTTTGGGAGCACTTATTCGAAATGGAAATGGATAAGAGCGGCTGTTAATCTAGCAGATATCGTTATCGCTTTCTTCCTATTAGCTGCGATAGCGATTGCGTTACGTCACACATTTTAATTCCAACCGCCTGTGGCTTTTGATGATGTGGGCCTTTTAATGTATCCTTTTAGTACGTTCGATTCAATGAATAATCATTCTTTTTATGTTCTTTTATATTTTATATCCGATCAATTGAAATAGTCCAACGTGGACAGTAAACGAAGAACAATCGTTCCTCTGAGTTTGCAATTCAAGTAAATCCTCCGCCAGCAACGAGATCGACCAAGATTTTGACGTATCTTTCTAACAATACTATTCATTCCCACACCGTGTCATCTATTTCCATGGACGATAGAGAAAAGCCGCACGGAACCGTAGAAACTGACGTCTCCATTGCTATAACTCGAGCCACGACCACCCAAACGTATTGCAACGATTATGTTAACGGCCACGGATTTATCGAGGATCAGCCGGCTGACCAGATCGAGCTACTTTCACTCGACTAGGGTGCACTCTCCGGCGAAGCTTTGATCGCGAACAACGATCACGAAATAATCGAACTACCACCTGTGGAGCACGGGACCGGCCTTTTTGCCTTCCGTTTTCGCATTTCATCGAACGATTCAACCGCTTACCATGAAGAACAACCGCTCGACGTCGTTGTGCGGCTCTGTTCTCTTCAGTTTCGATATCGAGATTCACTGTAATTCACTCAACGAGATTTGGCTTCAACAACGTCTAAGTCACTTTTCTTCTATTTAGATATATCTCGATTCAACTTCGATTATTTCTTTTTTTATTTGGTAAACTATACATATATATATATATATTTAAATATTTTATTTATTTACTAACACGAGAAAGAGAAGATGGGTTTTTAGATGGAAAGCTTTTTGGAGCGAAACTGTAGCAAGTGTACGCGCGCGGCACAAACGGAGAGCAAAATGTCGCGAACAGGCTCCGCTTAGGCGAGCAGATCCGCAGCTGATGAGAGGCAACAGCGAACTGAGCGAACAGCGCGGTGAAAGGCGTATGAGGAAGACTGGTGGCGGCGGCGGTGGCGGTGGCGGCGACACCACCATCAACAGCAGCGGTAGCGACGTCCTGAGTGTACCAGGAGGGCAGCACAAAGCTACCACGCAGCTATCGACGCCGAGCTCTGCCTCCGTACGAGTCCGATCATCGCGCATATCCGCAAATGAATGTTTGTTTGATGGTGGCCGGTTCGTTATAGTATCGCGAGTAATAGGCAGACTGATTACGAGTAAATATTGCTATGTATGTTGCGTAGGTTGAACGATATGAGAAATTAATAAATTCGGTGGTAAATATTACATACGTCATAGGTATCGCAAGAAATTGTGGGTGTATTTAATTTTGTTCTTTGCGTCATTTTCCACTTAATTATATTTTTCTAGCGTTAAAAATATCTGTAATTTGGACAAAATACGAGAGAAATGTGTTAGCGGTATACGCGTGATTTCTCGTTTCCACGTTAAAAATCCTCTGAAGACGTTACGAATTCTTTTCGTTCGCCTAATCGACAGTAAGATGGAAATATAAAAATTCGACGATGGCAATTGATAGTAGCGCAATTAATTTTTATGTTCATTACGTTATACATCGAATATTAATAATTATTATACTCTACTACTACTATACTATTATATACACTCGATGAATATAAATATTTATAATGCTCCAATTATTGTTACAGAAACTATTACCGAGGACTTGAATACATTTTTTGTCATTATCTCATGAATATCATGAATATCATCGGAGAAGGAAAGTAAAATTATGTGACACGTTGAGATTGAAAAACGTCCAAGTTAATCGACCAGAGTGTCCCAGACACTTTATTACGATCAAAACTTTTTCTTCGTTGATATTAATTTCGGTAGTGACCGAACGACTTAGTCATTTCTGTTCTAAACAAAAACCCTTTGTAAAAACTTGGCTGACGTTTCGCTTTAATTGACATCCATCTGTATGTTAGATGTCTGTTCGCTGTCCATTCTGTTCGAGAATTATCGAGAACGTTTGAGAACATCTATCTATGATTCATCGTCCATTTGAAACCTCCGTGTAATCACCGCGTTTATCTTAATTAGGAAGAAAAAACAGAGAAATTTCATCGTCGCATTCTAAAATAAAACAAATCTGCAGATATTCCCCGTACAAGGTGTTCGGAATGAGAAGATGAAATAAGAAAGTTTCGCCTTTATAATTTATATAATTATATATAATATAATTAAAAATTCCTTTTGTCTCTCGACTTTAAGACACGCAGAGCCTGCTACTCTTCAAATATACCATGTGTACCACTTTGAAGTTTTCTTCAATTCGAAGTACGATCGTGGAGAATCACGAGTCTATTTGAATTTCTGTCACTTGCAGCTTCTTCGATACAGTTTCGATAGAGCAGCAACGCAGTTAGCATGAAATTTTCTCGTCGTATCGACGAGAGTGTTCGCTTATTCTCTCGAACGCTTTCATCCCCCTTGTTCTGACGTCGGTACCTTCTCGTACTTTTCGCCAAAATTACGTAATTGCAAGTTAAAACCTCGTGAAACGTTTAATCAATCTCAAGGTTGAAATCGTGGCTCCTATTCCACCGCCTTGCCTTCAGATATCGCGCGACCGTGATACGTTTATTCTGAGATAAAAAAAATTATAGCTCACAGAACGACACACGATTTTGTTCGTTTACTTGAAATTCAAAGAAGTACTTTGTTTCTATAGTGCGCTGTTGAATTTTAAGTACCTGCGATTTAGAGTTTTGTCGGCTAAGGAAGGAATATTTTTAAATAAAAACTGCTATTTAAAGGCCAAGCACTTGTTTCTATTATTATTGATTATTTTTAATATTTACATATATTAGACAAGTTTAACGAGCTTCAATCATTCCGATATTAATTAGAAAAATTGTATAACTCGAGAATCGCGAATATCATTTGTGATTTAATTCTCCAAAATTATTTACTTTCCTTTGGATACATCTTGGATAATATCTTTCTCTAGTTTCCCGACTCTGTTCAATTCTTAAGTCTTTCAGTTCCTAATTTTCTATTCTTTAATTCACTCGACAGGTATACCGATAATATGAAATTTCTCCTTCACTTGCATTTTTATCAACAAAACATGGAAAAGAGAACAAGCCTACTTCACAAATAATTATTTACGAACATACAGATTTATAATCTTCTTCATTTCGAAAGTTAAAGTTTCTGGTTTCGAAAAGTGTCAGAGATCGATTCTCTTGCAATTATTGGGTTGGCAATTAAGTGATTGCAGATTTTGTCAATACCACCTAATGACAAAATCCGCAATCACTTAGTTGCCAATCCAATATATTTTTTCCGGATATTTACAATTTTCCCTATATTTACAATTTCAAGTTAAATTCAATTATACGACGCGTTCTTTTAAGTCCACTTTCTACTTTCTCCTGTGTCAAAATTTCAAACATCACCGATTCTGTAACGCCAGAAATATAATCGAGGGAGACCCTGATTTTTGCTATCGTTACGTCACCGTTCGCGAGCCATAACTCAACCTTTTCGTCTATCCTTTGGACAATCGGAACACCTCGTACGAAACCAATCTTTCTATACACGTCGTTAATACTCAACGACCATAGAGAAGACAAAGTTTCAGAAACCCTCGTCAAACGCTTGTTGGCCGGTTCAACGAGAACAACAGTAGCCGCGGTGAAATCGATTGGAAAAACGACGTGGCTCGTTGACGCTTCAACTCTGATCGACCATTAACCACTCCAGATAGAAACGGTTTGAGAGAAAGGGGAAAATACGGCGTGAGGAAGAAAGAAAATAAGCAAAAGGCGGACGAGTGAAGTAGAAAAGGGAAAGCGGAGGCGGAAGAATATGGAGAACGGTCTGAACGAGACACAACCGATGAAAAGATGGACCGAAATGGAAAAACGGAAGCTAATGGGGGAGAAACAGAGTAAAAGGTAACAGAAAAGAGAAGCAGGGAACGGAGGAACTGGACAGGTGAATGGGATTTAATTAACAAAGGAAGAAACGAAAAAAAAAAAACGAGAGTATCTGCCGGGTGGACAATAACGACAAACTAAAATGCAACGTGAACAATGTAGTAGAAGATAGAAAAGGGGCAAGTCGCGGAGAACGCAGGAAACGGTGGAAGACAAAAGGAAGAAAGCGTAACGTGGTACGATAAGAGTAGAGATCGAAGAATGAGAGGAAGAGTAAGGAAAATGGTGAAAATGTAGATAAAAGAAAGGCAGGATGAATGGAAGAGAAAAAAGAAAGGAGCGTGGAGAAGGGTAGAAAACGGAGGATGGGTGGTTGGCCCAGATCTTCCTCGATTTTCCCCTTCTCACCCTCTAACGCTTCCAATGACGTCACCACGAGGAACGCGTGGGTGTCATTGAATGAACAGGCCGATCTGCGTGCTACGTTGTATTTGCCCGTACGATCCGTCTCTATATACAGGGTGTTTCATCCATATTGATCTC